>CM075961.1:165993370-166388370 GCA_038048745.1 Coluber constrictor foxii | reverse complement strand
GGGGGGTGGGGCCGGTCAGAGGTCAAATCACGGGGTCAAATCCAAAGCGAGGCAGAGATCACGATGACCAGGAAGGTCACATATACCTCTAGGAAATGAACACATTGTTTTTCCCATTGTCTCTGCTGTGCTACATAGCCAGCTTATGGCGCTGCCCATCAAGAGGGACCAGGCTGCCTCCTCATGAGTCATCAGGCTGACCTACTCTGCTCCTGCCTTTTCTTTGCCCTGCTATCTTCATGGATCGGGTGCAGAAGGTAGTTCCTCTTCCTCATCACTGACCGGTTGCCTGCTTTTGCTGCCTGCTTTCCCCGTCTGAAACCTCAGGGCTGTCCTGCTGCTGCAGCTGTGCTTCAGTCAAATCCCTCTCAGCTGGCTGCTCGGAGCCATCGACCAACTCCCCTCCAAATGTTCCCCAGGAATGGTTCATCCTCCTCCAAACTGACATCTAGAGAAGGATTTGGGGAAGCCTCCAGGGGAGAACCTACTGGTGCTGGCAAGGAGAGATTTGAAGCTGTACCCTTTATATAGGCATTAAAAATGTGAAGGGCCATGATGTGAACAGGGGTATATCAAACTCGATGTCATTGAGGGCTGCATCAGGGTCGTGTTTGACCTCCAGGGGCCAGGGTATGCATGGCCAGGTTGGGTGTGGCCAGCTTGACGTCACTTGTGTCGGGAGCACCTTTGGTGCCCGAGTGCTCTACCAGTGAAAATGGGGTCCCGAGCAATGTTTCCGGCTACGACGGCCTCCTGCAATTCTTTGCCAGCGAAAATGGAGCCTGGGATCTGTTTTTGCTGGCCGAAACACTGCGGGCTAGTCTCTTGTTGTTTCCAGGGCAGCCCCACAGGCTAGATCTAAGCACCCCATGGGGCCTTGAATTTGATACCCCTGATGTATAAGGTCCTCGGCTTAACGCCATTTGTTTAGTGACTGTTCATATTTACAGTGGTACTGATAAAAGTGGGTGACAACCAGACCTCAAAACTGTTCCAGAGTCCCCACAGTCACATTCAGGCAACGGGCATGCATTTAAAATTCACTCCCACTGTAGTAATTCAGCTTAACAACCATGGCAAAGCAAGGTTATAAAATGAGGCACGACACATTTATCAATTTCTGTTTAGCAGTTGTGGTCATAAGTCAAGGATGACCTGTTCTCAATTTTTTTCCTTACTTTAATTCTTTTTCCCGCCCCCAGTTGTTATACTGAACCTCAACTTATTACAGTTTGTTTACTGCCTATTTTTTTTTTAAAAATTGATTTATATGCCGCCCTTCTCCGGAGACTCAGGGCGGCTTACAATGCGTTAAGCAATAGCCTTCATACTTTTGTATATTTATACAAAGTCAGCTTATTGCCCCCACAAACTGGGTCCTCAATTTACCCACCTTAGAAAGGATGGAAGGTTGAGTTGACCTTGAGCCTGGCTAGGATTGAACTCAGAGAAATTACAGGCAGCTGGTGTTAATTGCTGCCTTTAGTAGGAGCATTAGCCCCCTACGCTACACAGGCTCTCTGTTTGAAGTTACTTATAACTGTTTTTCAGACTTACAACCGTTGTAGCATTCCTATGGTCACATGATCAAAATTCAAACGCTTGGCAACTGACTCACATTTATGACGGTGATCCACTTTTGCAACCTTCTGTCAAGCAAAGTCAATGGGGTAGCCAGATTCACTTAACGACTGTGTTACTAACTCAACAATTGCAGTGCTTCACTTAAGAACCTCGGCAGGAAAAGTCGTAGAATTCATTTAGCAAATGTTTCACCTAGCAACAGATATTTTGGCCTTAATTATGATCCTAAGTTGAGGACTAACTGTATTGAACTCATTCTCATTCACTAATAACTCTTCAGTTCTTCTTGCATCTAGTTGCAAATTTTTATTTTGATAGAAAAAAAAATCTCTTTGCTGTACATGTAAAAAAAATAATAATTAACTACTTTTCAGAAATATGAAGACATTTATTTCACCCTCCCTGATTCAGGGTCTAAATGAAGAGCTGTAAGAAAATGATGGACTCTGTTATTGCTACTCACTCGTTCACTATTTTGATCCATTTTTGAAAGAAAAACAAATTTCTTTCAATAGTCTATGGCAGCGATGGCTAATCTTTTTGCCATTGCGTGCCAAAAGCGGAGGGAGTGTGGGGTGTGTGTGTGTCGCACACACTTGTGCCCACACACATAATTCTATGCGCCTCGCCCCCCTATGTGTGCCACCCTCCGTGCTTCCCCCGCTTTTGGCACGCAATGGCATGATGGGTCCAGTAACCCTGTTTTTCGTCCTCTCTAGGCTCCAGAGTCTTTCTAGGAGCCTGGGGAGGGCAAAAACGGCCTTCCCCAGCCTGACTTTCAGTGGGCCCAGAAGGCCCGAAAGCTGAGCTTGCGTGCCCACCAATATGGCTCCGTGTGTCAGCTGTGGCACGCGTACCATAGGTTCGCCATCACGGGTCTATGTCAATGAAATCAATCAGCTTTTGAGTGACAGTGAAATTTAAGGATCAAACTATTACTGCTTCTTTTTTCCCATGGAACAAAAAATAATTTAAGGATCAGTACTGTTTTTTTCCCCCTCTTTTCATTCCTCTCTCTCTCTCTCTCAAAAAATAGGGTCAAAAAAAGTGTACCTCAATGTACGACCATCAGAATATACGGTGGAGACACTGCGCTCAATTGTGCACTCCCACTTACAACGGTTCATTTAGTGACCGTTCAAAGTTACAACCGCGCTGAAAAAAGTGACTTATGACCATTTTTCACACTTAACGACCGTGGTCACGTGATTTACATTCAGATGGTTGACAACTGACTCGTGTTTATGATGGTTGCGTTCGCGACCTTCTGACAAGCAAAGTCCAATGGGGTTAAACCAGATTCACTCAACAACCCATGTTACTAATTCAACAACCGCAGTGATTCACTTAACAAATGGGGCAAGAAGCGTCGTAAAACGGGACAAAACTCACTTCATAAATTTCTCACTTAGCAACAAAGTATTTTGGGCTCGATTGTGGTCGTAGGTTGAGGACAACCTGTGGTATTGTTTAGTAAAACCATTGCCCATGATCCCTTTGGCAATCCCACAAGGGGGCGCCTGCTGTTTGTAATTCTAAAGGCATGTAAATCAGTTCTGCCTATTGGAGATTGTGATTTATTTAATTTTTTTTTACACGGAGGAAGCATTTCTTTCACAACAATGACTCTGCACAAGATAAGACCACTGGTGGGAAACTGCAGATAAAGTTAGCAGGAGCCACCAGAGATAGGAAAATAAAACTGCCAGCCTTCCTTCTGATTGGAGCTTGTACTGGACAGAAGCGGAAAATAATTATAGGTAGTCCTTGACTTACAACAGTGACTGTTCGAAGTTTACAACAACACTGAAAAAAGTCTTTTAGAATAACAGAGTTGGAAGGGACCTTGGAGGTCTTCTAGTCCAACCCCCTGCCCAGGCAGGAAACCCTACACCACTTCAGACAAATGGTTGTCCAACCTCTTCTTAAAAACTTCCAGTGTTGGAGTATTTACAACTTCTGGAGGCAAGTTGTTCCACTGATTAATTGTTCTCACGGTCAAGAAGTTTCTCCTTTAGTTCTAGGTTGCTTCTCTCCTTGATTAGTTTCTACCCATTGCTTCTTGTCCTGCCTTCAGGTGCTTTGGAGAAGAGGTTGACCCCCTCTTCTTTGGGGCAGCCCTATAGATATTGGAAGACTACTATCATGTCTCCCTAGTCCTTCTAGATATACCCAGCTCCTGCAACTGTTCTTCATATGTTTTTATTTATTTATTTATTTATTTATTTATTTATTTATTTATTTATTTATTATTCAAATTTATATACCGCCCTACTCCCAAAGGGGACTCAGGGCGGTGAACAGCCAAAATAAAATACAATAACATATAAAAGTTAAAAGTTATTTAAAATAGATTAAATAGTTTAGGCTTAGAAATGAAATTTAAAACATCCAATTATATAAAAACATTTTAAAACCCAATTTAAAAGGGGAGACTTAGGCCAGACCAGCCTGTTGGAATAAACACGTTTTTAGGGCGCGGCGGAAGGTGCGTAAGTCCTGAAGCCTCTTTATCTCAGGGGGGAGCTCGTACCAGATGGCGGGTGCCCCAACAGAGAAGGCTCTCCCCCTGGGGGCCACCAGTCGACATTGTTTGGCCAACGGCACCCTGAGGAGCCCCTCTCTATGGGAGCGAATTGGTCGGTAAGAGGCTATTGGTGGCAGAAGGCGGTCCCGTAAGTGTCTTAGTGGTTTTAGTGTCTTAGGACCATTTTTCATACTTATGACTGTTACAGCATCCCCCCATGATCATGTCATCAAAATTCAGATGCTTGGCAACTGATTCATACTTACAACATTGCTGTGTCCCAAGGTCATGTGATCCCCTTTTGCGGCTTCTTGACAAGCAAAAACAACAGGGAGGCCAGATTCACTTAACAACCATGTTACTAACTTATCATCATATGTGGGTGATTCACTTAACAACTGTGGTAAGAGAGGGTGTAAAATGGGCAAAATTCACTTAACCAATGTCTCGCTTAACAGAAATTTTGAGCTCAATTGTGGTTGTAAGTGGAGGACTACCTGTACCAGTAGCGGTCCTTGACTTGCAACAGTTCGTTTAGTGACCGTTCAAAGTTACAACAGCACTGAAAAATGTGTCTTACGATCATTTTTTTCAAACTTACGACCGTTGCAGCATCCCCGTGGTCATGTGATCAAAATTTGGATGCTTGGCAACTGACTCATATTTATGACATTTGTAGCGTCCTCGAGTTATGTGGTTCCCCTTTGTAAGCAAAGTCACTGGGGAAGACAGATTCACTTAACAACCATGGTAACTCAACTGAACAGCTGCAGTGATTCACTTAACAAATGTGACCTTAAGAAAAGTCATAAAATGGGCAAAGCTCACTTAACAAATGTTTCACTTAGCAGCAAGAATTTTGGGCACAATTGTGGTCTTAAGTCGAGAACTACCTATATTGATGCCATATGCCGGTAGGGTTACCCTTACAATAGTATAATATACTATTGCCCAGATTTTACATTCTCTAAATTTTGTGCACTGGTACCTTACTACTCATCGTTAATTACGGTAGTTTCAGGAGGTACAATTAATCAAACATTTTTTTCCCGTAAGGAATAAGGTAAGTGAGTCACAAGGAACTGAGTGACACTGGCAAGTTCTAGCTTGCGCATCGGGTACCAAACAAAATTTTTCCATCATTAGTGCATTGAGTATTAAATTTGATGGGTTTCAAAGAGAATTGACATCTTTCTTTTAAGCAAGCTGAAATAATTTTATTGAACTCTTTGCTTTGGATAAAATTATTCCAGACAGTTTTATTACCCCCTCTCTCTTTTTGTAGATTACAGATTTTTTATAGATTACAGATCTTATAGATCAAGGGACTGAATTGGTCATTTTGGTTTGGATTATTTCCTTCAATATTTGTCTTGATGATTATTTAATTTTGCAAAGTAAATATATTTTTTAAAAAAACCTTAAATGCAAACAATATCACTGGATATTGGATTTGTAGGGATCCAAAATGAAAAAAAAAACCTTTGCAAAATATTTAGTCTGTGAATGATTACAGATGGTCTTCAACTTGTAACAGTTCATTTAGTGACCGCTTGAAGTTACAACGGCACTGGAAAAAGTGACATGACTGTTTTTCACACTTACAACGGTTGTAGCATTCCCATAGTTATGTGATTAAAATTCAAATGCTTTGCAACTGGCTCATATTTATGACGGTTGCTGTGTTACAGGTTCATATGATCCCCTTTTGCGACATTCTGACGATTCACTTAACAACCATGTTGCTAACTTAAAACCTGCAGTGATTCACTTAAAAACTGTGGCAAGAAAAGTTATAAAATGGGACAAAACTCTTAAATGTTTCGCTTAGCAATAGAAATTCTGGGCTTAATTGTGGTCATACATTGAGGACTACATGTAGTCCTTGATTTACAAGCATTCATTTAGTGACTGCTAAGTTACAATGGCACTGGAAAAAAAACGACTTACGATCAGCCTTGAACTTATGACTATTGCAGCATCCCCACAGTCTTGTAATCAAAATTCAGGTGCTTGATAAAGGGCAAGTAATTATGAAAGATGCAGTTTCCCAGGATCATGTGATTGCTACAGGTAGTCCTCGATTTATGACCACAGTTGAGTCCAAAATTTACTTTGTTAAGTGAGAAACTTGTTAAGTGAGTTTTGTCCCACTGTACCATTTTTCTTGCCACTTCCTTTAATTTAAGTGATTGTAATGGTTCACTTAATAACTGTGGCAAAAGAAATGTCTCACTTAGCAACATACATTTTGGGCTCAATTGTGGTCATAAATCAAGGACTACCTGTATTTTTGAAAAATTAATCCAACCGCCATGTCTTCAGAAGTACCTCTTTAAAAAGCAAAATAAATAGATAAATAAATATGGAATACAGTATATGATTGTGTCATGTTGATTTTCACCTTTAAAATGCTCCATGGCATAGGGCCAGGGTATTTGCGGGACCGCCTACTGCTACCGATAACCTCCCACCGGCCAATACGCTCGCACAGAGAGGGCCTCCTCAGGGTGCCATCAGCCAAGCAATGTCGGCTGGCGGCCCCCAGGGGGAGAGCCTTCTTTGTGGGGGCACCCGCCCTGTGGAATGAGCTACCTCCTGAAATTCGATTGAACCCGGACCTCCGCGCTTTCCGAAAGGCCCTGAAGACTCACTTATTTCAACAAGCCGGCCTGGTTTAATTTGGTTTTAATGGGGTTTTTAAACTCTTGATATTATTGACTTTGGGGTTTTAAATTGGGTATTTTAATTTGTAGATTTTAAATCGAAACGCCGACGATTTAATTTTATTTTAATTTTTTAAAAAATATTTGTATTATATGTGTCTTAATTGGCTGTTCACCGCCCTGAGTCACCCTGGGGAGAAGGGCGGTATATAAGTTGAAATAATAAATAATAAATAAATAAATAAATAAATAAATAAATAAATAAATAAATAAATAAATAAATAAATAAATAAATAAATAAATAAATAAATAAATATCCAATGGAAACACTTCATTTGAGGAAAAAAAAAGTAGCAAGCTTTATTTCAGTTTCTTAGCCGAAATTTTATTGCTACTAGATATGAACATGTCTCACCTCCTACAGTTTATAATTAATTAATTAATTAATTATATCCTTTCATACTTTAATGACATGATAGCATCAGTAAAGGTGATTATGGCACTGAAGGCTAAAACATATGAAGTACGTTTGCAGGAATTCGGCAGGTCCATTTTAATGAAAAGAAGGATCAGGGGTGACAAGATAGCAGCCTTCCAATATTTGAGGGGCTGCCACAAAGAAGAGGGGGTCAAACTATTCTCCAAAGAACCTGAAGGCAGGACAATGAGCAAAGGATGGAAACTAATCCAGAAGAGAAGCAACCCTTAGAACAAAGGAGAAATTTCCTGAGACTGAGAACAATTAATCACTGGAACAGCTTTCCTTCAGAAGTTGCGAATGATCCAACACTGGAGATTTTTCAAAAGACCTCAAAAGAAAAACCTCCAGAACAGAGAGTTGGACGAGAAGAGGTCACGATTCCTTCCAACTCTGTTGTTCTTTCCACATACTAAGTAACTTAGTACTTGCAAACATAGTGGCTAGAGCTAGATAAATACAGCCTGGTGATCCAAAAATCACAACAGGGATGTATTCACGCAACTTTAGACTTGGTGTAAATCGTGACCTCTTATGTTTTAAAAGAGAGGAAATGATGGACTAGGCATTATAGATCAGTCTTTCTCAGGCTTGGTAACTTTAAGATGGGAGGACTTCAATTTCCAGAGACTCTGGGAATCGAAGTGCACCCATCCTAAAGTTACCAAGCCAAGAAACACTGCCATAGATTCTTTCTAACATGAGGGATGAATCATTTCACTGATTTTCCAGAAGTTACTCATCTGAAGACAAGTTCCTCAAGGATGTAGGCTAGCATGAATAAAGATGACAGGATAATAAGCTAGGTAGCATTTTTCCCCCCACGCATCACTGCATCGTATGACAATCATTCAACATGGATTATCATCAAACAGAACGATGAAACAAGGACAAATCTGTCACGCCATCTACCAATACAGTATCGCAAGGAAGACTGAATCACGGGTCAATAATGAGTTAATCTTCTCTTCTGGAGAATCAGAATTCCTAGAATTTTTCAGCAGTTGTGCAGAAAGTCCTTGACTTACGGCCAACGATTAAGCTGTTGTGAAGTAGGAAAGTTGCTAAGTGAGATTTGACCGATTTTTCGACCTTTCTTGCACAGCTGTTAAGCGAATCACTGCAATTGTTAATAGTAAAGTTGTTAAATAAATCTGGCTTCTCATTTGACCTGGTTTGTAAGAAGGTTGCAAAAAGTGACCAAATGACCCTCTCTGCAACCGTCATAAATATGAGCCAGTTAACCAGAGTCTGAATTTTGATCACATGACCATGGCAATGCTGTAACGGTCATAAAGGTGAAAAACTGTTCACCTTTACTGCTGTTGTACTGCTGTTGTAACCTTGGTCACTAAATGGATGGTTGGAAGTTGAGGATTACCTGTACAGTCACCCAACTTCCAGATGGGGAAAAAGATCTGTCCTGCAAAATTTGGAATATGAAATTTGCAATAAGTTTGAAGTCTACAGCCAAAGACTTTTGACGAAAACCACCACCTGGGGTTCTTTTATACTTCCCAGTCCAGAGTTGAGTGCGCTGGGGTGGGAACTGATCCAAACTCATCTGAATGTTTTTACTCTCATGGCATGACTTAAAACTCATATCTTCCAGTTTCTAATCCAGAACCTTAAACCACCACACCCACCCAGAGGTTCTTTGTTTGATTCCATAGGCAATAAAATCACCCCAGAGATTTTTTTAATTGGAGATTGTACCTGAAATATACAATAGAGAATTGAGATATTTGATTGTGAATGTATTAACAGCAGCTAGAATTGTTTTTTGCTAAAAATTGGAAAAATGAGAAAATGCCAACGCGAGACAAAATGATTAAGAAAATAAGGGAATGTGCAGAAATGAGTAAATTGACATTTGAAGTTAGAGAACAAGAAGATAAACAATATTATAAGATATGGGATCTATTTTACCAATGGTTAGATAAAGAGACATGGAAATGAAATATGATAGAGTTTTAAAGTATCATTTTTCGCCTAGAGAAAGGCCAACATTTCTGATGTTCAGTGAGACATTGTTAAGTGAGTTTTGCCCCATTTAATGATTTTTTTTCTCGCCACATTTGTTGAATGAATCACTACAATTGTTAAGTTAGTAATATGGTTGTTAAGTGAATCTGGCTTCCCCGTTGACTTTGCAGAAGATGGTAAAACTTGTTCCCATGATCCCAGACACTGCAACCGTCATAAATATGAAGCAGTTGTCAAGCACCTGAGTTTTGATCATGCAACCACAAGGTGCTACAATGGTTGTGTGAAAAACAGTCACACGTCACTTTTTCAGTGTCGTTGAAATTTCAAACAGAGAGAGAAACATGGTTGTTTAATATTTATTTATTTGTTTGTTTCTTTGTTTGTTTGTTTGGTTGGTTTATATGCCGCTCTATCTCCCAATGGACTCAGGGCGGCTCACAATAATAAAACACAAGCCACAATACAAAATAAAACCTAAAATCTAAACATTTAAACATTAAACCTTAATTTTAAGGCATTCGTGTCCTCAGTCATTGGATTTCAGTGTCTATGGAAAATCGGTAGGGTGGCTTCTTGGAATTGTGGTGTGTGGACAAGACACAAAAACGGGATAAATTCTGTTTTTCGCTTAGCAGAGTTTAAAATGCAAACATGACTTTCGTCGTCCATCACATGGAAAATGTGGGAAAATCCTGACCTCATTTGAGTGGGTAGAGCAAGTCTAACCACCCATTCAGTCCTTAGCATTCCCCAATATTAAATATGCCACCTCCCCAGGCCCTCAAATTTGCAATAATTGATTTAGGGGTACAAAGGAGGGATAGGTAGTGTATTAGTTGACATATATAACTAGAGCAGTGTTTCTCTTTGCCATTTTAAAGTGGATGGACTTCAACTTTCAGAATTCCCAGACTGCTCAGAGTCTCCAGCCTGCTAAAAAGTCCACCTTTGATCACTGAGGAATTCTGGGAGTTGAAGTCCAACCATGCTGATTTGGGAATTCTGGAAGTTGAAATCCACCAGTGCTGCCTAGGGAATTCTGGGAACTGAATTCCACCCATCTTAAAGTGGCCAAAGCTGAGAAACATTGCATGAATTACAGATCTATATCCTCATTGATCACAAAATCTACCATCCAATTAACCGGCATATTAAGATTTTTGTTCTCAACTGCCATTAAATCCGCCCCCTTCTGATTATATGTTGCATTTTATGGTTATCTACCTAGCCTCATTAATTTCCATTCTGTTCTTTCACTTTTCTTAGTCCTACCTTCCTGACAAGGTTGTCATGAGAAAATTAGAAGGAAGGGAGCTCTATTGCTAGGAGACTCCTACCTGTATTAAGAAAATAATGACAGGATCCCAAAGTATAACTTTAGAAAAGCCAATTATGATCTCATAACGGATGACCTCTCATCTCTTGACTGAAAAACTCTTCACTGGCTGCATCACTGCCGATGACCATTATAACATCTTTTTACATGAAGTCAAAAGAATCATCAAACTACATGTACCACTAATAATCCCCAAAACCAGGAAAAACAAATTACCTATAACAATAAGGAAGCTTCAGTCCAAAATAACCCCTCTTTGGCGCAAAAACAAAACTGGCTACATAGCTAACTTCAAAAGTTGCTACAAATCCTTATGCTGACACATAAAGGCAGAGTGCATCAATTATCACAACAAATAAGAGGAACACCTACTATGCACAAAATCCACAAAATCCCGTTTATCCCGTTTCTCCCAAAATAAGACATCCCCTGATAATAAGTCCAATCGGGCTTTTGAGTGCATGGCAGTAAGGCCAAGCACTTATTTCAGGGTTCAAAAAAATATAAGACAGGGGTCTTATTTTTGGGGAAACACGGTAGTTGAAAATTACAGACCAATCTCATTATGTTGCATCACATGCAAAGTCATGGAATCAATCATAAAACAATCCATTGCCCTTTACTTAGAGACAAACAACCTTCTCTCTAACAAGCAGCTTGGCTTCAGAAAAAAATTGTCCTGCAATCTGCAACTCTTACACTGCAAAAACATGGACTTCACAACTTGATCAGGGTAAAGCAATAGACGCAATTTATATAGACTTCTGTAAAGCCTTTGATTCAGTAGTACATGACCAACTACTTGTAAAGCTAAAATCTTATGGCATTTCCAGATCCCTGCATAAGTGGATACCTGCGTTCCTATCAAACAGGCAACAAGTAATCAAAATAGGGAATGCCCTATCAAACCCTGCACCTGTTAATAGCGGTGTTCCCCAAGGAAGCACTTTAGGACCCACACTCTTTATGCTTTACATAAACGACCTCTGCGATCATATTATAAGCAACTATGTTCTCTTCGCTGATTATGTAAAACTACCACTGACAAGGCTGCTACCCTACAAAAAGATCTTGACTATCTGTCAGAATGGTCAAACAATTGGCAACTCCAAATCTCAACCAATAAATGCTCTGTCTTACACATTGGCAAAAAAAAAAAAATCAAAATACAAAATACAAGCTGGGCGGATATGACCTTGTAGATGACCCACACTCTGTCAAGGACCTTGGAGTACTCATCTCAAACGATCTAAGTGCCAGAGCTCACTGTAACAGCATTGCCATAAAGGCATTAAAAGTTGTTAACCTAATCTTGCGTAGCTTCTTCTCTGGTAATATTACTGCTAACTAGAGCATACAAAACATTTGCTAGACCAATTCTTGAATACAGCTCATCTGTCTGGAACCCGCACTGCATATTGGACATTAATACAATTGAGAGAGTCCAGAGATATTTCACGAGAAGAGTCCTCCATTCCTCTACCTGCAATAGAATACCTTATGCCACCAGGCTTGAAATTTTGGGCTTAGACAACGTAGAACTACGCCGTCTTCGGTCTGACCTAAGCGTAGTACATAAAATGATCTGCAACAATATCCTACCTGTCAATGACTACTTCAGCTTCAACCACAATACACGAGCAAACAATAAATACAAACTTAAGGTAAACCGCTCCAAACTCGATTGCAGAAAATATGACTTCAGCAACAGAGTGGTCAATGCCTGGAATGCACTATCTGTCTCTGTGGTTTCTTCCCCAAATCCCCAAAACTTTAACCTTAAACTGTCTACTGTTGACCTCACCCCATTCCTAAGAGGTCTGTAAGGGGCGTGCATTAAAAGAAGGAAAAGCACTCCAATGCGCCTCCTGTCCCTGTCTTAATATTCCTTTTTACTCTTACTCTTTTCATGTATTCAAATTATATTTACACTTTTACCGGTTATCTTATATATGCTTGACAAATAAATAAAATAAAATAAATAAATAAAAAGTGTCCCGTAATATCCTTCTTTTTTTCCTGCAGGAAAGAAAGGAAATAAATATAGTCAATCAATGTCAACATCCTGGCTGAACTCTGTGGGGAAAAAAACCCAGCTAGGCTCACAAAGACGTAAAATCCACCCTGCCACTTCTCTTTCCTTGTTGTGTCACGTGGAAGCTAATTCAGTTTTAATTGCTTTTGAACTTCAGCCATCTCTTCATTGCGCAACCAGTGCCTTTAGCCTCTTCCATCTCCTCCTCCTCCTCCTCCTCCCTCCTCCTCTTGCACTCCTCCACAGTTGTGTTCTCATCTTGGTTGCCGGTTGCTTTTTCGTCCAGCGCTCCCACAAAAAGGACTTGGCGGCTTTGTGATTCCCTTGGGAAGCCCTCGAGGGAATTCCTGATGTACACCGGAATCCAGGTGTCTCCCTTGGAGCACAATGAAATGCTTCAGGAAGCAGCCCAAACTCAGCAAATCCCAAGAAATTCGGCTCGTGGAAGAGAGCCGGAGAGTAGCCGCACTGAACGGGCAAAGGCTAGGTAAGGCTTGCCAAACTCAGCGGATCCAGGGCGGTGGCTGATTTTCATGTTTCAGGTTCACCTTTAAGTCAACAATCTCAAAGTCAGATTTTAATCTTGTAAAGATTGTTTTCCTTCTTTTAAGGCGGGGATCATTGGGATTTGGGGCCCATCATCCGTGAAGGAAATCGTTGTTGTTGTGGTTATTGTTGGTCAGGAAGAGCCAAGAGGAACATCTGAGTGTTCTTGCAATTGGGCTGCAATGTTTCTTGGACTTCATGCAGTACCCAAATAGATGTTTTGATTACGGCTGCATTGAATGAAGAATTGTTCTGATATAATAACTGCCTGAAACAGACAGGAAATCTGTTTCCTTGTGTGCGGAGGGGCGAGGGAACAAAAGGGGTAGTTGAGAATGGTTGTAAATCTCATTGCTTTATTATTTTTGTGTTTTCTGGTCTTATTTGCGGTCAAATTTAGAATAACAAGGCGAAAAGGTTCCTGTACTGCAGATTTTGCAACCTTTGCTGTCAAAATCTGTGCATAAACTTGGTTTATAAAAAGTCCTGTTGGGAGGATACAAAAGTAAAGATTTCTTCCACTTGAGCTAAGAATTTCATGGATGTGTAGTTTTCTTGGCAGTTGTGTGGATGTAGATGGCAGTTATCTTTTTCTGGAATAAATATATATATTGACTTACAGTCTAGTTCATGCCATTGGGGTTTCTGAGTGGTCTCCCATCCAAATACTAAATCAGGTCTGATTCTTCTTAGCTTTTGGTGATCAACAATATTAGCTATGTGTTGAATTATAGAAACATCACGGGACTGTGATTTATAAGTTTTTGTTAAGTTTTTGTTATTTTTTTTAAGAGAGAAAAATGGGATTTTGGGGGCTTCATTTGGGAAAGAACTGTTGCTCAACTGGAGCCCTTGAGAAGAGCAGCCTCTTTTCTTAGGTGGGCAAAAGAAACATTTTCAACCTGTGGCTCCCAAATAAAGCTCCCAATAACGTATGGTGCAAAGGTCAGTGGATGGGGACAATGGGAAGTGTAGTCCAGCAGTCTGGAGAGCAAGATGTCAGTGCTGTTGACTGGATGGGAAGTTAAAACAATTTCAAAGTTTGCCAAGAAAACAGGACTAATTCTTGAAGCTGTTGTTTCTTAGTGGTCCTGGAAAGAATCTGAAATATGCTTGGGTAAAACAATGAGCAGGGGGTTGGACTAGAAGACCTCCAAGGTCCCTTCCAGCTATATTCTCATTGATTGATTGAATGAATGCTTGCCTGGCTCCTGATCCTAATCCTACATTAGGGCTATATTCTGTGCATATTCAGCTAAGATTTGCTTAATTGTGCTTTATACAATAAGCCATAATTTTCCTAGCTGCTACAAACCATGATTTATACATCCAAAATATTGGTATGATGAATGCCAGCTTGGGGTCTACCTAGCTGCAGAGCAGATAAAGAATTCTCTCGAGCAAAGTTTCATAATCTTGGCAACTTTAAAATAGGTGGACTTCAACACTCAGAATTTCCTAGTCATCGCGCATAGATTTCAACACTCAGAATTGAAACCCTCTTATCATTAGCTAAGGTTGTAACATATGATTGTAGTTTCTTGCATCTGCTTTTCATTATTGCAATCTGAAGATGCTGCCTTTTGCTGGTTGCTTTAAAAAGTCCACTCTGGGAACCACTCTGCCAATGTAATTAATGAAGGGCAACATCTAAGGGCAACATCTGTAAGAGAACCACAAGATGAGGGACATGGTGATGATGTCATCATGTAAATTTTGCAGAATGCACACTTGCATCAGACATTGTGACACAAGTACTGTACATAATTAGGACATTTGCATAAATCATCGCGGTGAGCTTTGAGGCATGTTTGATGTCACTGTGTTTTGCTACGGATGTTACTGCAATGCTGGGAATTTACAGTTGACATTGGGTGTGCTGAGTGGTTGCCTATCCTTGGCCCATGATCACATCGGCAGATCCAATCTCTAGAAAGACACTGATTTGATGTCTTTTTAAAGACAACTTTTCTGGATCCTATCAATCCTCTAGTTCTTTACTGCCGAAAGATAGGTTTCCTGGGCCAAAAGTTTGTGTGCAAAAGTTTTAATCTCTCAAAACCTTTGAGAGATTATCACACCTTTGAGATTATCCAGTTTAGGAAATCCATTTCCCATGAGTTAACAACATGGCTGCCTTACAGAGTGACGGAACAGAATAAGAGAATTAAAGAGTTGGAAGGAACCTTGGAGATCTTCTAATCCACTCCATTGCTCAGGCAGAAAACTCTATTCTATTTTAGACAAATGGCTGTCCAAATTCTTCTTAAAAACCTCCAACAATGGAGTACCCACAACTTCTGTTTATGTAGCGTATTGGGTGACCCTTTGAGAGGTGTATGCAATGAAATTTCATTTTAATGTATGGCGATTAGTGTATATTCAAAGTGACAAAGTTATTCTACAGTTATTTTAAGTTCTGGAGGCAAGTCGTTCTATTGATTTATTGTTCTTACTATCAGGGAATTTCTCCTTAGTTCCAGATTGCTTTTCTCCTTGATGAGTTTCCATCCATTGTTTCCTGTCTTGCGTTCTGGTGTTTTGGAGGACTGGTTAATCCCCTCTTCTTCCTTATGGCAACCCCTTAGATATTGTAACATTGCTGTCATGTCATTCCCTCGTCCTTCTTTTCCAATCTGACTTTCGGTTGGGTTGGAACATACTCCAAGAAGAATTGACTTCTGAGTCACCTGAAGGAGAATGATCTCCAAAGATGTGGTAGTACTTTTCCTTGACAGTTCCAGAAACAGAATTTGTGCAGAAGCCACAATCATGTTTTGTGTTGCACAACCCCACCACATAAATGATACCAATGATGTCATTTGCATCCATTGTCACACCTTTGAGATTATCCAGTTTAGGAAATCCATTTCCTAAAAACTCTGCTTTAATCAGATAAGCTGGGAGAACAGAGAATTGCAAGTCTGATTTTTATTTTTATTTTTTGCTCTTCTCTTCCTCTTATATCCCAGGCGGTCAGGAAAGATCTAATTTTGAGTCTTTTCTTAATCCTTTCTCTCTGTTTTTGTCTCAAAGCATAATTCTCCACCATTTTTTGTTGTAAAACTTTCTCAGTAGTTTCTCTGAGATTACCTCTCTGGCTCTCAACAAAAGTGTATATTTGGCATCATATCAAGACATGCACGATGTCACTCACTTCTCTCTTGGTGCCCAGGGTGCTCAATATCATGGCAATGATCTGCTTGAGCTCTGCAAAGATCTTGTGTGACTTTCCTTCCAATTGCACCTGTAAACTGCTCGGAGCCATGATGGCGAATTTATGGCATGTATGCCAGAAGTGGCACGCAGAGCCATCTCTCCAGGCATGCTAGCTGTCGAGCACAGCCTCTGCTCGACAACAGAGCAACATTGACCACCCACGCTGCAAGCAAATGATGCCACCCGGAGACGGAGGGGGGGGACTAACTACGGGTGGTGGGGTGCACGGGTGCTGGTGGAGGGGCTGGAGTCCGTATAGGCTGCGTGTATCACCGGTGGCGGGCAGTATGTCGGGGTGCGTGGGCGGTAAGGCAACAGCGGCTGGGATGGATGACGGCAGCACGAAGCGCCCAGGCGGGCGTTTTGAACTAATTACTGAGGCGGGGCTATCGTCTGTTGCTCTTCCATGTTCCAGCACTCACATGTACGCCGGCCACCTGGTCTTTGTGCACACGGAAGGAGCATGTGCACATTCGATGGAGCCTGTGTAGCGTAGGGGGCTAATGCCTCCTACTAAAGGCAGCAATTAACACCAGCTGCCTGTAATTTCTGAGTTCAATCCTAGCCAGGCTCAAGGTTGACTCAGCCTTCCATCCTTTCTAAGGTGGGTAAATTGAGGACCCAGTTTGTGGGGGCAATAAGCTGACTTTGTATAAATATACAAAAGTATGAAGGCTATTGCTTCACGCATTGTAAGCCGCCCTGAGTCTCCGGAGAAGGGCGGCATATAAATCAATTTTTTTTAAAAAAGGAAGCACCGGAAACCAGAAGAGTAGCTCTGTGGCGTGCATGCATCCCCCAGGAAGCTGAGCTCCCGATATGTGTGCACCAGCTAGCTGGTCTTCACATCAGAAACCGGAAGACCAGGTGCATGTGCTTACTGGAAACTGGAAGTTCAGCTTCCTGGCGTGCGCATACATGCCAGGGAGCTGCTCTTCTAGTTTTTGGTGCTCCTCTGCACGCACGCATGTTCTCATGTTTGGGCAGTTGGTGCTGAAAAGGTTTGCCAACACTGGCTTAGAGAAAACATCTGGGTTGATGATGCCCAGGTCTATCTGTCATTGTGAGACATCTTCCTGTCCTGTCAGGTGAGACAATGGAATGTTTTGTAGAGGTGTCTTGCGCTGAGTTATGCAATATCTTCCTGGTTTCGTTGAGAAATATTCTCCAGGATAATGTCCCTGACCTGCCTTCTTAAGCTTTACGCCCATCAATGCTCTAATTGAGGCCATCCACCATGGTGCTGGTTTTCTTCTCTTTCCTTCCACTTTTCTCGGTATTACAGACTAATTAATTGTCAGGGTATTGCGGGGCAAATGTCCAAATGGAGTCAGAGACTCTGACACGAACTTGTAGTTTAATCTAAATAAATATATTTTATATTTATATTTAAAGCAAAAAAGACAGTCAGACAGCACTACATCGTGACGTAAATCATGAGGTAAATCATAGAACAACAAACAGAAGAAAAAGGCAGGAAAAAGTGAACCTCCCCCTTTACATTCAGCAACCAATCATAACTTAGATTGCCTCATGCAGGAGCCCTCACTCTCCAACCAATCAACTTCAACTGTGTGTTTCGGCCCATTGTACCCTTTACTGTTCTAGCTATTAAATTCTAATATTTAATATTTATTAAATATTAAGGGACCTGGATTTTGGTTGAGAACTTCTCCAGGCTGATCTATCCCTAGCTTGGACCTTGAGGTCTTGCAATAGTGTACTCACAGCCAACACAACTAAATCCATCCACTTTGCTGCAGAATGTCCTCTTCTGTTTCCTTCTACCTTTCCCAGTTTTATGGAGTTTTTCAAGGAACTTGGGTTTTGCATTGATACACTGATTCATTTAGGTTCCTTCAATTCCATTCCAACTCTTAATGATCACATAGATGGCCATTTCCAGGATGATGTGTCCCCAATTTGGTCCTTGAGTTGGAAGGGACCTTAGAGGTCTTCTACTCTAAATCCCTGCTCAGGCAGGGGACCCTATACCATTTCAGACAAATGGTTGTTCCATCTCTTCTTGGAAATCTCAAGTAATGGAACATCCACAATTTCTGGAGATAAGCCATTCCATTGATTAATTGTTTGGTCAGGAAAGTTCTCCTTAGTTTTAGGTCGCTTCTCTCCTTGATTAGTTTCCATCCATTGCTTCTTGTCTTTTCTTTTGGTGCTTTGGAAAATAGTTTTGATCCCCCCTTCTTTATGGCATCCCCTCAAATATTGGAATACCGCTATCATATCATAGCCTTTTTTTTCACCAGACTATATATATATACCCAAGGGGGCGTGGTGGCTCAGGGGCTAAGATGCTGAGCTTGTCGATTGAAAGGTCGGCAGTTCAGCCGTTCGAATCCCTAGCACCGCATAACGGGGTGAGCTCCCGTGACTTGTCCCAGCTTCTGCCAACCTAGCAGTTCGAAAGCACGTCAAAAATGCAAGTAGAAAAATAGGGGCCACCTTTGGTGGGAAGGGAACAGTGTTCTGTGCACCTTTGGCGTTGAGTTATGCCGGCCACATGACCACCGAGACGTCTTCAGACAGCGCTGGCTCTTCGGCTTTGAAACGGAGATGAGCACCCTAGAGTCGGGAATGTGCGAGGGGAACCTTTACCTTTATATATACCCAATTCCTGCAACTGTTCTTCATATGTTTTATCTTCCAGTCTTCTAATCATCCTTGTTGCTCTTCTCTGCACTCTTTCCAGAGTCTCAACATCTTTTTTATATTGCAGTAATCAGAACTGGATGCAGAATTCCAAGTGTGGCTCTACTAAGACTTTGTAAAGTGGTACTAAAAGTTTACGTGATCTTGATTCTATGTATTAATGCAGCTTGGATTGCGTTGGCTTTTTTTAACAGATCTTGGTAACTGGGCCTTTAATAGCCACCTGAAATCTACCTATTACATTAGACATACTATTTTGTGGACAGCTAGAAGTTTTCGATGGGTCAAATTTTTGCTAAAGCAGAAATGCAAAACTGAGTGATTTCTGGGTGACATTGAATAATTGGTTTCATCATTTTCAGCTGACGCGCTTGCTGACTGCTGGATGGAAGGAGAAATTCCAGGAGATCTGAAATGCCATTTTTTTCACCAGATTTGTGCTAAGAGAGAGTAACAATCCCAAATGGCTTGCTTGTTCTTTGCTTGGCCAGTTGACAATCTTAAGTTAGTTTATTTCCCAGAATAGTTGGCCGTGGTAATGTGATCAAAATTCAGACACCTGTCAATTGACTCATATTTATGATGGTTGCAGTCATAAAGAAGCAACGGAGGGAAACCAATCAAGAAGAGAAGCAACTTAGAAGGAAGGAGAAATATCCTGATAGTGAGAACAATTAACCAGTGAAATACCTTCAGAAACTATGGGTATTTCATCACTGGAGGTTTTTAAAAAGAAATTGGACAGCCATTCGTCCGATATGATATAGGGCAGGGGTCAGCAACCCACAGCTCTGGAGCCGCATGTGGCTCTTTCGTGCCTCTGGTTTTGTGCCTCTGTGGTTCCCTGTTGCTGGTCGGCTTCATAATTGATAGGACTTTTAGTTAGGGTAGGTAAAGGAAAAAGGATGCCGCACTAGGAGGAGACTCTTTGGTGTGGGAACCGACTTCCAGTCAGCAGAGATAGAAGGACACTGTGCTAGGAGGAGACTCTATGGTGGGGGAATCAGACTTCTGGCCAGCAGAGGAAAAAGGACGCCGCGCTAGGAGGAGACTATGATGGGGGAACTGAACTTCCGGTCGGCTCCAGAATTGAACGGGGGCTTCCGGTTGGTACCTTTCTGGCTCTTTGAGCGTTTAAGGTTGCAGACCCTTAGTATAGGGTTTCCTGCCTGAGCAGGGGGTTGGACTAGAAGGCCTCCAAGGTGCCTTCCAATTCGGTTAAATCACCAGGAATGGCAGTATTGCAGTCCAAGGTCTGTGGAGGGGCGGAGCCAAACATGTGATCCTGAAAAGCTTTAAATGCAACTCATAAATGCCTTAAGAGAGATTCCACCCAATGACACCTTTAATGTCAACAGTGATGAAATAATTATATACATGCTACAATAGTAATACAGTAACGTCAACGTCAATAGAATTAGTTCCACGGTAAAATTAGATGAATGATGCATTGCTTAGTTCTGACTCTGCCACTCATTCAGTAAAGGTAGTTATTATTATTATTTTTTGAGTTGAGCTCAGCATCTTGTGGATGAACGTGTATTTTCATCGGGAGAAACACAGAGGTTGTTTATTGCAGGTGGTCCTTGACTTGCAACAGGTTCATTTAGTGACCGTTTGACGGCACTGGAAAATGTGACTTAGGACTTAGCAGCCATTGCAGCATTCCCATGGTCATGTGATCAAAATCCCGCCGCTTGGCAACTGAGTCACATTTATGATGGTTTGCGATCAGCAGTGGGTTTCACGCATTCTTAGTTTAGTTTAGTTTAGTTTATTAAATTTGTATACCGCCCTTCTCCTAGTGGACTCAGGGCGGTGCACAGCCAGGAATAAAAAACACTTCAATACAAAATTTAAAATTTGTAAAAGAATTAAACAATTTTTGGCCCAGAAAATTTAAAAACCCATAAACAATTTAAAATTTAAAACCCATAGACAATTAAGAAGCTAAAGGGGGGGGGTTACGCCACCGCGCTTACCACCGGTTCGCCCCGCACGGGCTCGTTTCGCCACATTTTGTGATCTTCTAACAAGCAAAGTCAATGTGGGAGCCATATTCACTTAACAACTGTATTACTAACACAGTAATTCCCTTAACTGGCAAGAAAAGTTGTAAACTTTTCACCAGCTTTTCAACAAAACCAGTTTGTTGGGGGCAATAAGCTGACTTCGTATAAATATAAATATACAAAAGTATGAAGGCTATTGCTTAATGCATTGTAAGCCGCCCTGTGGCATATAAATCAAATTTTAAAAATAAATAAATAAAATGATGCAAAACTCACTTATCAAACTGTCTTGCTCAGCAGTGGAAGTTTTGCGCACCTGATACAAGGTAGTCCTTGATTTACGATCATGATTGGGATCGAAATTTCCATTGCTATGCAAGGTGGTTTGTTAAACAATGCCGGCTGGCGGGCCTGCGGGGGAGGGCCTTCTCTGTGGCTGCCCCAGCTCTCTGGAACCAGTTACTTCCTGAGGTCCAGACCATCCCCACCCTATTGGTCTTCTGAAAACCGGTGAAGACCTGGCTATTCCGGCAGGCCTGGGGCCTTTGATCTCGCTGTTATGATCGTGTGAGATCCGGCCATGAATGGTGTAAATGGGTTTTAATGTTTAAATGTTTTTGTAATGCTTTTTTTAAAAATGCATTGTAAGCCGCCCTGAGTCTTCGGAGAATGGCGGCATATAAATTGAATTAATTAAATTAAATTAAATTAAAGTGAGCCATACCTAATTTTATTATCTTTTTTACCGTGGATGTTAAGCAAATTGCTGCATTTGTTAAGTGAATCAAATGGTCATTAAGCAAATCCGGTTCTCCCGTTGATTTTGCTGGAAAGATTTTGTTGGAAGAAAATGTCCATCTGGTTCAGTTCCAAATGGGGAAAAAGACACTGGAAACATGGAGACTGCTTGGAAAGATGGTTTAATGGTGGACAGGGTCACATGGTTTGAGTTCCTGAACCGCAAAAGGGGCCGAGATGCTGAGCATGCCTTGGTTTTATGCCCTCTCTGAGCTTTGAACTTCCTGGGGCACAGGAAGAGTCTCCTGATTGGTTGTCAGACTCCCAGGGGGTGGGGGTCTTAGCTAGCGTTGCTGATTGATGTAATCTTCCCAGGTGCCATGTGGTGAGTTTCTGTTGCTAAATGAGTCCTATTGTGTTGCAGATGATGGTCCATTGACAAAGGTGGGGGGAATGAGTGAGCTTGGCTGAGGCCTTAAGGGCCCATTGACAAAGGTGTGGAGAGGCAGGAAGCTGCTTTGTCTTTAAAACATGTTTCTCCATTTCTCATCCAGGGAAACATAATATTCTGCCCCTTTCAATATTTCCTAAAATATTTCATTCTTTTAGGAGAGGGGTGGGTGCTAACTTCCTACAATTTCAAATGACAATCATTTGACAACCCTGGGAACACTGCAACCACGTAAATATATGGTGATTGCCAAGCACCTAAATTTTGATCCCATGACCACGGGGATGCTACAATGGTCATAAGGGCGAGTACTATTTGTAAGTCACTTTTTTTTTAAAAAGTTTTGTTTATTTTTTAACTTAAACATTCCATCTTCCATTAAACAGTGTGACGACTGGGTACAAATATCTCTGTGCAATAACAATCAAAATTTACGGCAGTATTCATTACATTGATATTGATTCTCTAATCTTACAATAATAATAATGAGCATAAAACATCTGTTCCTTTCTCCCTCTTAACATATCTTCTAATAATATAATAATAATATTAAATATAATAATCTTAATAGTCATATTAATAAGGATCATCATATTGTTTGCTTCTCTATCTTAACATGTTTTCTATATTTCACTGATCTCCATTAATTTCTAACTTCTATTTTTATTTTCCAACCATTCATAAAATAACTCCAATGTCATATAATATTCAGTTTGTTTTTTCTCCTTTATAGTATACTAGCTGGATGCCCATGCTTCGCTACAAAACTATGTGCTCGGGCTTGATAAATTGACACTTGCAGCCTGAAACTTAATGTAGAATGTGTAACTCCGTAGCATCAGAATGTGTTAATATAATGCAACTAGCAGTTGGAACAGAGGGGGACTAGAATGTCCCAGCCTGCAGCATCTATCAGTATTAATCTGGCTAGCATCCTGTCAGTGTGTGCGAGAATTGAAGGGTGTTTGTTTGCTGTGTGTGCAAGAAAGATACAGGCAGGAGGCTGGGTGTGGCTTAGCTCAACTGTTCTGTAGTAAAGCTGCTGGCTGCTGTGAAAGTAAAACTGAAACTGAAACTCCTCTCCTCTGCTTGTGTTTTTGCATTTGGAACAGATTTCTTTTCAGGTGGGGAGGGGGAGTAGAACTCCTTAGCATCAGAGCGTGTTAATAATAATATAGGAAATACTAATGCTCTGATGGTCATTTCGAAAAATCCTTTCTTAGTGAGTACCTAGAAGCCAAGAAGAACATACGTGATAAATGTCAAGTTTGTAGGCTTTACGGTTCTGGAGATTTCGTGATTACGGCGTAAGTGGTTTTAGCTTCATATATATAGATAGTAAGTCACTTTTTTCGTGCTGTTATAATTTTGAATGGTCACTAAAAGAAATAGTTGTAAGTCAAGGACTACCTGTACAGGAGTTTGCATGCCTCAGATGTGGAAAGCAAGACCTGTGTGCTAATTGTCACGTCGTTGCTCCTCAGGTTTGCAAGACGACCATGACCTCAAGTTCCTGCTGCGGGGAAGTCATCTCTTGAAAGTCAAGTCCACTTCCTGGAGAAGAGAGAGATTTTACAAGCTCCAGGAAGACTGCAAGACCATATGGCAGGAATCCAAGAAGATGCTTCGATCCCCAGAATCACAGCTTTGTAAGTATCTGGCTATTGCTTTCTGGGTAAACCACTCTATAGTGGAATTGTCTGAAAGGTGCTTTTTTCAAAACTCAGCTGGACAGTTTTTTCCTTGAGGAAAGAAGAAGATGTTTCGCTTCTTATCCAAGAAGCTTCATCAGTTCTGCTGGATGGTGGGTGGGGATGGAAGGATTGTATTTCTTTGCAGTCATCTGGTCATTAGCATGAGCTCTGAGAGCCCTTTTGAGGCCAGTTGGAGTTTATCTGCGTCCTTCGTTCTGTCAACACCTATCCTTCCATTTTTCACTCTCCAGCCTGAACTGATGTAGCTTCTTGTTGCCTTTTGAAAAAGAAGCTTCGGGCCAGCCATGACCCCAATAATTTAGAATCTTTCATAGAATAAAGAAAGAATATTATTTGTCCCCCCTATTTTATTAAGGAAGATGCATGACTGCAAATGAACAGGCAGCTCAACCTAGCCACCCTCTGCAATGTGCCAGAAATCTATTTTAAATATTGAAATAGTTCGTGCAACAAACCGTATTGCGGTTTGAGTGGCTGCCAGCCCGCAGAACGGGGTGAATAGAGTCTAATGCAGTAGCTCCAAATAAGCCTTGAATGGATGTAAAAATAATATTATTTAAGTTTGCACAACGTATTTAATTTTTGGCATTCAGCCATTTGGTGGGCGGTGTGAGCCGTCTCTGATGAAAATGGATTGCCCGGTCAAATACAATTTGTAGACTCAGTTTAGTGGAGAATAATATTCAGGTAGGTAGGTAGGCAGGTGGATGGGTAGGTAGGTAGGTGGATAGGTAGGTAGGTAGATAGATAAATAGATAAGTTAATAGGTAGAAGATAGATAGAAGATACTTTGCCCAGAAGTTAAAAAATTCTGGATTAAAATACAAAAATGGCTAAAAGAAATCACACACTGTAAGATAGAATTGAAACCTGAACTGTTTTTTCTGGGGATTATTAAAGGAAATTACCCTAAAAGGATTAAATATTTAATTATTCATATAACTACAGCAGCAAGAATTGTACTCGCATAAGCCTGGAAAATGTGCACTATACCAATAGACTATGCAATAATCCGGAAAATTTTCGAATGTGCTGAAATGGACAAACTTACTTTAGAACTAAATAATAAGGAAGACTCGGAATACTACTTAACTTGGGAAAATTGCTATCAATGGATAGAAATTAAAAATAAGGAATGTATAAAATAAAATAAGATACAAAATGTGTTTAAATATGTCGATTAAGTAGGAATATGCGGGAATAGATGAACAAAGTTAAGAATTGCGTACTGTTAGAATGACGTTGAATTGTATAACTATTACGGATGTATTTTTGTTATAGATGTATTTTAACTTATATTTTTGGATTTTAAATGTTAATAAAGGTTTATTTAAAAAAGATGGATGGATGGATGGATGGATAGATAGAAAATAAATAGATGATAGATAGAAGATGGATGGATGGATGGATGGATGGATGGATGGATGGATGGATGGATGGATGGATAGATAGATAGATAGATAGATAGATAGATAGATAGATAGATGATAGATAGAAGATAGATGGATGGATGGATGGATGGATGGATGGATGGATGGATGGATGGATAGATAGATAGATAGATAGATAGATAGATAGAAGATAAATAGATGATAGATGATAGATAGATGGATGGATAAATGGATAGAAGATAAATAGATGATAGATGGATGGATAGATAGATGGATGGATGGATAGAAGATAAATAGATGATAGATAGAAGACAGATAGCTAGCTAGCTAGCTAGCTAGCTAGATGATAGATTGAGAAAGACACTCCCTCATTTGTAGTTCTCCAATCTGAAAATGTATGCCATAAATTAGATAACTGAGAAAGTACTGGTAGTTCTCGATTGTCAATCATTTGTTTAGTGACTAGGCGAAGTGACAATGGCACTGAAAAAATGTGATTTACCGCCACACAACCATTACTGCATCTCTCCGGTTATGTGAAATTCAGGCACTTGGCAATTGGCACATATTTAGAATGGTTGCCTCATTTCTACGTCACAATGTAGAATTTGTGACCTTCCCAGCTGGCTTTGCTGAAAGCAAAGTTAATGAGGGAAGCTAAATTCTCTAAATGACCACGTGATCCACTTAACAACTGCCATGATTTGCTTAACAACCATGGCAAAAATGTCACAAATTTTGGCATGACTCAGTTAACAAACGTCTTACTTAGAAATTCTGGTCCCAATTGCGGTCATATATCAAGGACTACCTATATTTGCTGCTAACATTGTTGAAAAACTGGTGGTCATACCCGTGAGTCTGCTTCTGTCTGAACAAAACGTTGTTGCCTAATAGCAGAATTTGTGCCTGAAAGAATTTTATTTTATTTATTTATTTTATTATTAGATTTGTATACCGCCCTTCTCCTTCATCCATAAATGAATTATGATTCATTTTTTAAATTTTGCTTTCCTTTGCTTCTTTTCCATCTCCAGAATTCTGGAGCACCAAAAACATTTGCACGTTGTTTGAGTTAGCCTTAAAAACAATATTCTCCATTTTTAAAATGAATATTCTCAGATACCCTGTTTGGGCCAGGGCAACTGGTCTTATTTTCCTTTTTTTTTGGTTTCAAACATTTCTCTGCTTATCTAAGTAGTTTCTTCAGTCTGGACATGTTGGTTGGAGTAAACCATATTCTTGGTGAACCAGTGAAGTAGTTTTGAACTTCCTATGAATTGGTGCAAGAACAGCATAATAAAATTGGACATCGGTTGTCTGTGGTTGGAGGATTTTTCCACATTGCATAAATGGATTCCTTCAATCCGTTCTCAAACCATCTAACTCCACTGTCCGAAATGTGAACATTACAGACGTCAAAAAAGCATCCTTTTTCTTTTAACACTAATCAAGGAGAGAAGCAAACTTCGAATTTAGAATATATTTCTTAACTGTGAGAATAATTAACCAGTGGAACAGTTTGCCTCCAGAAGTTGTGAGAGCTCCAACCTTGGAGGTTTATGAGAAGAGATTGGACAACAATTGGTTTGAATTTTATAGGGTTCCTCCTTAAGCAGGGGGATCTCCAAGGTTCCTCCAACTCTATTATTCTCTTATTCTGAGTTCATTTTCTTTTAAGTGCAGGTGTAATTGAATATTCTCCAGTTAGAGACTTTAAAATATATTTAAAGTCATGGAAGTACATGCCATGATCCCCAATCTGGCCTTTAACAATGTTGATTTTTTTTTTTAAAAAAAAAGCCTTCCCATGTTTTTTTTCTGCATTTTTAAAATCCAGTCACGTAAATCTGATTTGACTTTCCCTGTTAATCCTGGTTTCCTCATTTATTAATGATCAGCCTTCAAGGAAAACAAACTCAAAAGGCAACCAAGAACAAAGCAAATAAGGGTGTAACTTTGAAATAACAAGAAAAATCGTGCAGCACATTTCCTGCAAATACCAGATGTAAGGCACCCTTGAACCTGATCTAGTTTTTCAAGTATTCAGTAGAATTGTTATTGTGCACAATTGTTTCTGTTTGCCATTAGGTCAAAACGACTGCCATAGTTAAGGGGATTTGCAAACGTATAATTTCAGATAATGTATTTCTTTAGGGCTGTTTGATTTAGGCTTCAAAGTTCCAACTGACCACTAGAGGGCAGGAAAGAAACCCAGAAAATCTAATGGTTTGCTTCCATCTGCTGGTCATCTGGAGTCTTGCAAAACCAATTTTGCAACCCTAGTTTTCTCATACCACAGACCTCAATTTACAATTATTCATTTATTGAACTTTCAAAACTAAAGCACTAAAAATATGACTTACAGTCAGTCCTTGCACTTAGGACCAATGCAGTATTTTTATGGTGACACGGTCAAAATTCAGGCCCTTGGCAACCAGCGTATATTTATGATGGTTGTACAGTAGCATCCTAATCTTTCCAGCTGGTTTCCAGGGATCAAAGTCAATGGAAAAACTAGATTCACTTAACAACCACATAATTCACTTAACAACTGCAATGATTCCTCTAATAACCAAAAAAGTCATAAACTCAAGACATATTCACTTAACAAGTACCTTGCTTAGCAGTGGAATTTCTACTCTAAATTGTGGTCAAAGTCAAAACCTATCTGTATCGTTACTACCGCTTTTTCCTAAGTTTCCTGAAAGTTTTGCAATTTACATCAAAGGCATGAGAATGTTAGCTTCTTTTTTTCAAGTTCTCTATGGTCTGTTTGTTTATTAAATGTATTGGCTGTCCGTGTTACCACAATCTATGATTCTAGAATTCAGTGTGCTGACTTGGGGATTCTGGAAATTGAAGTTCACCCATCTTTAAATGGCCCAGGTTGAGAAACACTGTTTCAGAGAATAGATTGACTATTGTATATTAAGGTTTTTATAACCTTAGCTTTCAGTATCGCTATCCACACATCGACCCTTATTATGTATCTTGGAAAGAGAAAGCAAAGATATAAAACAAGAGATTTCACTATACTAGGTAGTGAAATCTACCGAGCACAATTTATTTATCAGTGAAAGATGCTTTAAAACTTAAACAAGTTTATTTAGCAGTGAAACTGCTTTAAAACTTCAGTGTCTTCAGTGTTCCCCTTGCACGTGTGTGATAGTCGTTCCCAACTCTAGGGGGCGGTGCTCATCTCTGTTTCAAAGCTGAAGAGCCAGCACTGTCCAAGAACGTCTCCGTGGTCACATGGCCAGCATGACTCAACGCCAAAGGTGCACGGAACGCTGTTCCCTTCCCACCAAAGGTGGTCCCTATTTTTCTACTTGCATTTTTTTACGTGCTTTCAAACTGCTAGGTTGGCAGAAGCTGGGACAAGTTACGGGAGCTCACCCAGTTACGTGGCACAAGGGATTCAAACTGCTGAACTGCCGACCTTTCAATGGACAAGCTCAGCATCTTAGCCACTGAGCCACCGCGTCCCCTTCAGTGTCTTCTAGTTAGGTATAATCTTTGCAACGTGCTCCCTGTTTTACTGGAACTCAATCTTTCTTTCTTGGTCCCTGTTCTTAATGTCTCACAATTTTTGATTTTGCAATTTTGCAATTCTTGGTATTATTATTATTATTGGGTTTGTGTGAACTTGTCCATTTGGAATGGTTCCCCCCCCCCACTGTTTTTTTTTTAATCTCTTGCCTCTGAGTCTTTGGAACAGCCTTCCTTGGTCGGAAAACTCTAGTTTTGTTTTACTACAATATCCAGAAGGATTACCTTCAGAGGTGGATTCATTTAACCTTCCCTACTGGTTCGCAAATGTGAGCGTGCACGCTCTCCTCCACGCATGTGTGCAGCCTTCCGCCATGCTCTTTGCGTCCGAGTGGAGGGGGTGGAGCCTCCCACAGTTGCCACTACTGTTTCTCCCGAACCGGCAGAATCCCACCCCTGATCACCTTGTGCGGTCAGTGAAAAAAAAATGTCCAAAGGTACCTCTTTGAAAAAAGCTAGAGGTCCTGGTCCCTGAAGGATGATAAATATCACGAAGTTTATTATCACATAATTGCTGCCCCAGTTAATAACTTAATCATGTTCTATTTTGCAAAAACCTTTTCCTTTCCTTTGCAAAATGTAAACGAATTGTACATGAATGTATAACAAAAGGGGTGGGGCTTTGATCTTTAAGCCCCGCCTACCATCTTGTGGTTTTTGACTTTCTTCAACTGCTACCTGACTCATCTCCTGTTCACAAATCCAATAAAGTAAAAAAGAGTGTCATTAAACCCTTTTTGCAAATTCTAGAGCAGAATTTTGCTTTTATAATTATAATAATGCTGTCGACAATAGCCATTGTGGTGATTATTGTCATACACCATTGTTATTATGGTTCGTTGCATAGTCAGCCAGATGCTCAGCCTGGATTTGGTCTTTTTATCAACCTACTGAGTCCTTCCAAAGGACGTGGGATGAGCACATGTGGATGCTCGATGGTGTTACAGGTATTGTGGCGGGATGTAAGCTGCGGCAAATAATGTTGCTTTTTGCAATTGACCAGTATTGATTTTGTCAATGTCGATAGTGCTGGAGGGGTGCTCCAGATGTTTTGGGATTGCATCCAAGGTTCCTATTACTACAGGTAGTCCTTGATTTATGACCACAATTGAGTCCAAAATTTCTGTTGCTAAATGAAACATTTGTTAAGTGAATTTTACTCCATTTTACAACCGTTCTTGCCTCAGTTGTTAAGTGAATCGCTGCAGCGGTTAATTTAGAGACACAGTTGTTAAGTGAATTTGGCTTCCCCATTAACTTTGCTTGTCAGAAGGTCGAAAAAGGGAACCACATGATCCCAGGACACTGCAACCGTCATAAATATGAGTCAGTTGCCAAGCATCAGAATTTTGATCACATGATCATGGGGATGCTGCAGTGGTCGTAAATTTGAAAAATGGTCATAAGTCACTTTTCTTTCAGTGGTGTTGTAACTTTGAACGGTCACTAAATGAATTGTTGTAATTTGAGGACTACCTGTATTGGTACGATCTTTGTTTTCTTACGTCACAGTTGTAGTTCTTCTATTTGTTAGTCTTTGTGTTTTGTGATTGTCTACCGTTCTTTCGCTTCTGTTACGCTGTCTCTAGATATTCCCACATTCACTCTCCAGAGGGGTTTTTTTTTCTTATTGACAATTGTGAAATGTGGATTGCTCGTTTATTTGAATTCTAAAGTCCCACAGCGATTCAGCTTCTTCGTTTTCTATGACTTTCTCTACTTTATGGTTCCACCAGTCCTTGTCTGCGAGCCAATGATATTTCTGGAAGGTCTTCCAATGCACCATTGTTGCTACTTTGTCATGCCGTTGTTTATAATCAGTTCCGGCGATCTTCTTGCAATGGCTAACAGTTAATTATTGTTGGAAGATTCTTGTTCTATGTGAAGCTGCTTAACTGGTTTTCCACGTTTGGGGTGTTTTCTTTTCTTTTTTGGTTCCAGAATGTGGTGAGTTGTTTCCATTCCATCAGCCCAGGAAGCTGAAGGCTGTGTGGTGAGTTGTCCTAGACCACCCTTGCCTTATCAAACCCTTTTGATCAAGACTTTCCCACGCTGGATAAAACTTTTTCCACTGCTTGTCACTTTGGCTTTAATTCAGCCGATCATCTGGTACTTTGACCCATTATTCATCTCTTCCCCAACCGAAAACACATAGTGAAAAAGGCATACAGGTAGTCCTTGACTCACGAACAATCAAATGTTTGAAGTTACAACAAACCTTCCCCTACCCCCCCCCCCCCCGCCCAATGTACTTACAATCTAGTAGCAAAGTTCCGACAGGTAGGCGCCTCAACCAATCACATGACTGTATTACACGCTTTTGGACACTAGCCTGATTTATAGCCACTTGCACGTCATGTCATGCGAGTTCAGCAAGACTTTTGTTGATTTTGGGTAAAAACAGCCCATAGCGAACCATGACTGCGACATTCGATTTAGGACAGCAGCATTTGCTCTACAACCAGCCTCAGATAGCTCAGCAGGCTAGATAGCCAGTTATTAACATTCAGCTGTTTGCAATTATTGCAAGTTCAAGGCTCAAGGTTGACTCAGCCTTCCATCCTTTCTAAGGTAGGTCAATTGAGGACCCAGTTTTTGGGGGGCAATAAGCTGACTTTGTATAAATATACAAAAAGTATGAAGGCTATTGCTTAGCGCATTGTAAGCCGCCCTGAGTCTCCGGAGAAGGGAGGCATAGAAATCTAATTAAAAAAAGAAAAAGAAAGGAAGGAAGGAAGGAAGAAGGAAGGAAGGAAGGAAGGAAGGAAGGAAGGAAGGAAGGAAGGAAGGAAGGAAGGAAGATTCAGCTGTCTGCAATTATTGCAAGTTCAAGGCTCAAGGTCGACTCGGCCTTCCATCCTTTCTAAGGTAGGTCAATTGAGGACCCAGTTTGTGGGGGCAATAAGCTGACTTTGTATAAAATATACAAAAGGATGAAGGCTATTGCTTAGCGCATTGTAAGCCGCCCTGAGTCTCCGGAGAAGGGCGGCATATAAATCTAATTAAAGAAAATAAAAAACCATAAAGGTCTCTCAACACAGGGATCCCCAAAACCATCGCATGATGGTTTTATTACGACCATTATCATTTACAACTGTTCAGGCAGTCCTTGACTTACGACCACGACTGAGCTCAAAGTTTGTTGCTAAGCAAGACTAAGTTACTAAGTGAATGATGTCCTATTTACAACTTTTCTTGGCACAGATGAATCACAGACGTTGTGATGTTAGCAACACAGTTATTAAGCCAATCCGGCTTCCCCATAGATTTTGCTTGTCAGAAGATCGCAAAACGGGATGACTTGATCTTACGACACGGCAACCTTCATAAATATGAGTCAGTTGCCAGATCACGTGACCCTGGGGATGCTGTAATGGTGCAAAGTACGAAAAACAATGATAAGTCACTTTTCCTGTGCTGTTGTAATCTTGAACAGTCAATAAAACAAATGGTTGTAAGTTGTAACTGTAAGGGCCAGTTTATTTATTTATTATTTATTTATTACATGTATTTATATGCCACCCTTCTCCCGAAGGACTCAGGGCAGCGAACACAAATTAAAAAACATGTACAATAAAATCGCATTTTAAATCAAATAACTAATTAATGATAAATAATAAATCCAAAATCAGATTATAATTGTAAGCCAAGTATTAGCTGCAGTTCAAAGTTGAAAGTCTAAAACTTTATCAGCTCTTCCTGCAGATAACCGAAAAATGGGAGATACCGTGAAAGAAAAATACAATGAAAGTTCTTTGTGGCTATGCGTGGGAAAGCAAATCTCTACAGCTGTGTCATCTGGCTGTGCGTTTTCTAAGAATTATCCTTGATTTTGGCTTACTTAGATAATGGCTGACATTTATCTGGCCAGCTGGAGAAGCTAAGCAATAGGATTTGCTAACACAGGATGGGGACTTTATCTAAAGTCAGGAAGGATAAAGCAATCAAAAGCCAGGAAGGGAAAATCCATTTTAAGTCCAGCCTTAAAATAAATGTTTGTTATAAAATGCATGAATTTGGAACTCTAAGAAGGTATGTTTTTGTTCCTGATCATCTATTCTTTGTTCTCCGGCCAAGAGAGGTAGAGAGGTAGAAAGAAGGGAAGACGATATCTAAAATATATAAATATTTATTAGAATTGGAATTGAGTAAGAATTTAATTAAAGGGCAGATGATTGCCTGGAACAAAAACATAGGCGGAAATATCCAATTAGAAGAGTGGGAAAGAATTTGGGAAAATAATATTAAAATGACAAAATCGGTAAGTTATAAAGAAAACCAATATAAGATATGGTATAGATGGCACTTACCCCCGTCGAGGCTAGCACAAATGTATCCCAACTTAGACTCAAAATGCTGGAAGTGCAAACAGGCTAGAGGAACTTTTTACCATATGTGGTGGTTATGCCCCAAAACTAAGGCATACTGGGAGAAAATTAGAATGTTTCTGTTCCTGATCATCTATTCTTTGTTCTCCGGCCAAGAGAGGTAGCTGGGAAAGCTTCCAAGATGTAACCTAATTTAGATAGTGAGATGTTCTTATTGCTTTACAAATAAATATGAGTTTTTCATTAGAATGTATTTCAGTTCATTTCTTGCAAAGTATACACAAAAAAATGCCACGATTCACCTCTAATTGAGGGCAATTACCCCAGGATGGGAACGGGACTGATTGCCGCTCTGGCAATCCGCATGGTGAAATGGGGACTATTTGCAAATAATGAGCCCCAGAGTCTCAGTTTTTATATAATTTGAACTGCAAATGTCCTTGTGCGGGTTTATAAGCTATTGCACTCGGAAAGCCTTTAAATAACCAGTATTGTGATTCATTTAAACAAGATCTAAAACAACAGCGAGAAACTGATTTGAAAGTTGCTTCTCAAAATTCAGATTTGGTTTTCAAAACTGCAGGATTTTAAGGGGGGTATTTTGAAGTTTCTTTCTATAATTTGAAAGCCAATTTGGTGTACTGGTAAAGTTGCTGGCTCCCTGTGGCTCTGGAGCCACAAGTGGCTCTTTCACCCCTCTGCTGCGGCTCCCTGTCACTCAAAATATGTGTCACAGCTGCCAATGTGCAACACCTGCCAGCACACGATTTATTGAGCTTTTCAACCCCGGGTAGGCCAACCATGGATAAATCCAAGAAAAGAAAAATTTCAGCAGAAAACAGAACGTTTAATTCAACGACATATGCTAGTTTTGTCGCCGCTCAAGAAATAGTCAGGCACGGGAAGGGTTTTGTGGCTCCCGGTGTTTTCTTTTCTGTGGGAAACGGGTCCAAATGGCTCTTTGAGTGTTTAAGGTTGCACACCCCTGATCTAGAGAAATAGATACATGATAGATGATAGAGAGATAGAGAGATAGAGAGAATAGATAAATGATAGATGATGGAGAGATACAGATAGAAAGAAAAGATATAGATGGATAAATAATAAATAAATGGTAGATGATAGATGATCAATAGAGGGATGATAGATCGATCGATAGATAGATAGGGGGATGGATGGATGGATGGATGATAAATAGATAGATGGATGGATGAGAGACAGAGAGAGAGATAAAAAGTTCCGTCCCAACCCTACAATGCTATGTGGTTGTTGCAGATAACTCTAACCATCTAACAATAACCAGGTTTATTGCCTGCCCCTGATGACAAATGTTGGGTTTGCTCCTACAGTCTCCATTGAAGAAATCCAAGATGTCAGGCCAGGTCATAAGACCGAAGGGATGGAAAAATATGCTAAGGATGTCCCTGAAGTTCGTTGCTTCTCTATCATCTTCAAAGATCAGAAGAAAAACTTGGACCTCATTGCTGGATCTGAAACGGATGCAAATCACTGGGTGTTCGGCTTGGGAAAAATCATTGCCAAAAGCAACTCCATGAGCCAGAGGCAGAAACTACAACAGTATCCTTTTTTTTTTTTAAGACTGTACATTTCAGAAGAAATTCCGGTGGAGGGATGAGCTTTATTGTGTATTTTATACTTTATGCTAACTTTCCTCAAAAGAATATGGGACTGTCTTTCTGTAGCTAAATTCTCTATAGCCCCTTTTCAAACTTTTAAGATGTGTGGACTTCAATGCCCGGAATTCCTTAGCCTGAATGGTCCTTGCAAAGAATTCTGGGAGTTGAAGTCCACACATCTTAAAAGTTGCCAAGACTGAAAAAACACTGCCTTTCTCAATAGTAGCAATTAGATGGATGGACTTCAGCTCCCAGAATTCTCAGCAAGGGCCTTTCTGCCTGCAGGATTCCGGCTCTTATTTTACATGTGTAGAAGTTGGGTGTAATCCCAGGTGTAATGCAAGCCAACATAACAGGTGTAGAGTCACATAGTCACGTGATCAGCGTTTGTGACCGTCCGTCAAGCCAAGTCAATGTTGCTAATTTAACAACAGCAGTGATTCGCTTAACCTGTGGCGAGAAAGGTCGTGAAATGGTTCAAAACTCACTTACTGTCTTGCTTAGCAGTGAAAAGTGTTGGCTCGATTGTAAATCGAGCAAAAATAGGCAAAAACGTTTTGAGCAAGTGGCACTTGTGAAGTCTTAGCTTCTAATTAAGCCCATTTTGGAGAGGAAAAATACCTTGTAATGCCTTCCCAAGACTTGCCAGCATTCCAGTTAAGATCGTCTAAATTTACTTTCTCTTTGAACCAAGCGTGCAACTTCGCGATTTAGCCTCACCCAAGTCTGTTGAAGCCCTTAATTTCCAAAATGAGCCATGACCAAGGTTACTATGAGTATATTTATCTCCCAGCCAAAGTTTTTTCTAAGGTTATAATTACTTGGATTATATTTAACTTGGTGCGTTTGTTTAGGGGAGGATGGAGGAGCCAGTGGAACACAAGAATTTGTTCTACACACTTCGATGAAATGATGGAATTGATGAAATTATTTGGATTGCACCAGGTTGGGAAAAGCTGGTACATCTACAGTACAGGTAGTCCTCGATTTATGACCATAACTGAACCCAGCGTTTTTATTGCCAAGGGAGAAATTGGTTAGGTGAATTTTGCTGCATTTTATGAGCTTTCTTGCCACAGTTGTTAAGTGAAATTCTGCAGTTGTTAAGCAGCACAGTTGTTAAATGAATCTGGCTTTCCCGTTGTCTTTACAGGTTGTCCTCAACTTACAACAGTTCGCTTAGTGAATGTTTGACGTTACAACACCACTGAAAAGAGTGGCTTATGACCATTTTTCACACTTATGACCATTACAGCATTCCTCATGGTCATGTGATTTACATTTGGATGCTTGACAACTGACTAATATTTAGGACAGTGTCCCGGGGTCATGTGATCACATTTTGCAATTTCTGACAAGCAAAGTCAATGGGGAAGCCAGTTTAACTTAACAAGTGTGTTAACTTAACTTTGGCAAGTAAAATGGGGCAAAGCCAGGGGTGAAATGTAAAATTTGTTATTACCGGTTCTGTGGGCGTGGCTTGGTGATGGTGGGGTAATGTGACTGGGTGGGTGTGGCCACCTCTTTTTTTTAACTTTTAAAACCATTTTTTCTATAACCTCTTAAAAATGCTTTCAAAAGCCTCTGACGATCCCAGCTGAGTTGCCTGATCATCAGAGGCTTTTTTTTTACTTTTAAAAGCATTTTTTCTACAACTTCTTCAGCTGAGGAGCTTGTAGAAAAAATGCTTTTAAAAGCCTCTGACGATCCCAGCTGAGCCGCGGGATCATCAGAGGCTTCTTTTTTTAACTTTTAAAACCATTTTTTCTACGACGTCTTCGGCCGAAGAGGTTGTTAAAAAATGCTTTTAAAAGCCTCTGACGATCCCAGCTGAGCCGCCCGATCATCAGAGCCTTTTTTTTTACTTTTAAAAGCATTTTTTCTACAACCTCTTAAAAATGCTTTTAAAAGCTTCTGACGATCCCAGCTGAGTTGCCTGATTGGCAGAGGCTTTTGTTTTCTTTTAAAAACATTTTTTAACAACCTCATCGGCCGAAGAGGTTGTTAAAAAATGCTTTTAAAAGCCTCTGACGATCCCAGCTGAGCCGCCCGATCATCAGAGGCTTTTTTTTTAAACTTTTAAAAGCATTTTTTTTTGTCAGAAGAGGTTGTAGAAAAAATGCTTTTAATTTTTTTTTTAAAAAAAGCCTCTGATGATTGTGCGGCACAGTTGGGCATGTGGGGGGGTGGGGCAGGGATGTTTGCTACCGGTTCTCCGAACCACCTGCCACCATCGCTACCGGATCGGGCAATCCGGTCTGAACTGGGAGCATTTCACCTCTGGGCAAAACTCATTTAACAACTTTCTCACTTAGCAACATAACTTTTGGGCTCAATTGTGGTCGTATGTTGAGGAGTACCTGTACTTGTCAGGAGATTGCAAAAGGCGATCACATGACTATGTGACTCTATACCAGTTCTCTTTGCTAATATTAAACCTTTCCCAATACATCTCTCCAGAACATGATCCCAGGACATTACAACTGTCATAAATAGGAGTCAGTTGCCAAGTGTCTGAATTTTGATTACGTAATGTCTAAAGACCATGGGGATGCTGTAACCATTATTCAGTATGACAAATGGTCATAAGTCTTTTTTTTCCAATGCCATTCTAACTTCAGATCGTCACTAAACGAACTGTTGTAAGTTGAGGATTACATGTAAACCAAATCTTTTTTTAAAAAATTATTTATTTAAATCAATACAAAACATCCCAGTTCCTCTATCAAAAAGGCAGGAGATCAATCCAGAATCAATCAGACCTTCAACCGGACACAACTCACAACACAATCCTTTTCAAATGTTCCTTTCAAACAACTCAGTTCAAAATCGGCTCCACAAATAAGGAGTAGAACACACGTAGCCGCTATCCCGTCTTAGCTCCAACCACAAAAAGGGCACTTTTCATATTCCTCACCACCTCAGCATAGCCAGTGGGGATCTCAAAGGAGTCAAAAGTCCGTCTCCATTAATTCTATTTAGTTGAAGGGGTGGGACGCCTTGTCCGTCGCGATCAGGTTTCCCTTCCAATATGGGCAGTCATCGCTTCGAAGCCGCCATTACTGGCGCAACCTTCCCAGCCTGAGGCAGGAGAGATTCACCTTCGCGCGCCGGATTGCCACTCCTGACGCGCTCCCTGCACCTCTCCGCTTACGGCCGCCTCTCTGGAGCCGCCGGCGGCAAAACGGAGCCGCTCTGGCTGGAAAGTTTACAAGAACGCCACAGGAGCTAACTCCATGCCCGTCTTGCTGGCACGATGACGTCACCAGAAACCCCCTAGACCAAATCTGAAATACATAATAAAGACATGTGATTTCAGAGGTTTTATGTTAGGGCTGTGATGGCGAACATATGGCACACGTGCCAGAACTGGTACACAGAGCCATGTCTCCGGGCATATGAGCCATCGCCTGTTAATCTTCCGGGTCCTGGCACACTGGCCAGCTGGTCTTCATAGGTGTGGGAGCACTGGAAACTGGAAGATCAGTCGCCTGGTGCAAATGAGCTCACCGGAAATATAATCTTCTGGTTCCCAACCCACCTATGCACACCGGCCACCTGGTCTTCATGCAAACATGCATGCCAGAAACCGGAAGACCAGGGAGCCGATGCACATGTGTGCACTGGAAACTGGAAGGGCAAATGTCCCATGTGCGCATGCGCACCGAGTGGCTGCTCCTCCGGTTTTTGGCATGTGCAAGCACATGCGTATGCTCTAATTTCAATACTTGGTGCCGAAAAAGTTCGCCAACACTTTGTTAGGGCATTCAAGAGACTGTATCACCCCGTTTATGCATTCAAAGGAATGCATCACCCCATCAGATGTCTGAGGAGAAATATCAAGCACCCTGTTTGAGTGAAGCTTGCTAAGAACAGCTTTTTTAAAAAATTTGATTTATATGCCTCCTTTCTCCAGAGACTCAGGGTGGCTTACAATGTGTTAAGCAATAGCCTTCATACTTTTGTATATTTATACAAAGTCAGCTTATTGCCCCCACAAACTGGATTCTACCTTAGAAACGATGGAAGGCTGAGTCAACCTTGAGCCTGGGGAGATTCGAACTTACAGTAATTGCAGACAGCTGGTGTTAATCACAATGCTTTAGTCTGCTGAGCCACCAGGCCCCTGCTAAAAACAGCTTCTGTGCACATGATGTGGTGCCCAGAAGCAATTATATCAATGCGCTTGATGTGCCTCACTTCTAGTTTATACTAAGGTCAAGGTTTCCCGATTTTAGCAAGCTTAAAAGGCATGGACTTCAACTCCCAGAATTCCTCAGCCAGCATAGGTGGCTTCAGTTGAAATAGACTCAACTAAGATAAAATCTCATGAGAAAATGGTTTTGAAATTGAATCCTTTCTTCACACAGACATACATCCAATTTCCTATTTTCGCAACATCCTAAATATACAATAAATAGCATTGCTTCATCTTCTTGTAATGTCTGGTTTTTTTGCTAGGACTAACATTGTCCCATAATCCTAAAGTTTTGAAGGCCACCAGGATTATGAACATTAGCCTCTAAATATTTTATTTTAAATACTGGGTATGACGCCTCCTTCCCATGTAGACTCCTTAATAATCATTTCAACAGCTGGATTCATGCTTGCCTCCGGAAAGCAGATAAAAACAAAGACAACAAGATGAGCTTTAAGGAACTCAAAAGTTTCATGAAGGAAGTCAACATTCAGATGGATGACAGCTATGCCAGGCAGATCTTTGAGGTAATGAAAAAGGTTGTTTGTTTAATTTTTGGTTTCTTCTTCACTTTAGGACTCTTCTGACTTTAAATATGGGAAAAACAGGTTTGCTACTAAGAAGCTGGTAGGGAAGGTAACAGATGTGATCATGTGACTGTGGGACACTCTAATGTCATAAGTGCAAAACAGTTGCCGAGTGCTGGGATTATAATCATATAATCTTGGGACGCTGTACTTCACAGACATGTCACTTAACGACAGAATAGCTGGTCCTGATTGCTGTCGTTAAGTGACTACCTGTGCTATCAAATACAGATAGTCCTCAAATTACAACTACAATGGAGCCCAAAAGTTATTAAGTGAATTTTGCCTCATGTTACGTCCTTTCTTGCCACAGTTGTTAAGTGAGTCAATGCAGTTCTTAAGTTAGTAAAAGTGTTATTAAATGAATCTGGCTCCCCCGGTGACTTTTGCTGGTCAGAAGGTCACAAAAGGAAACTACAAGAACACAGCAATGGTCATAAGTATGAGTCTGAGTATTGATCATGTGACCATAGAGGATGCTGCAGTGGTCATTAAGTGTGAACAATTATCATAACAACCTTTTTCAATGCTGTTGTAACTTGGAATGCTTGTAAGCTGAGGAGTACCTGTATCAATAGCTATAAGGGCAATGTAGAACATTGATATTTTGATAGTACAGTTATTCCTCACTTAATGATGGGAAGGATGGGATAGAACTGAGCCCCAAACTGCTTTGCAAGCACCCCAAGAGGATGGTGGGTCAGATTTTCTTTCAGCTCTAGTGAAACATTGCAAAATGTGCCTTGGATTTGTCCCCAAAGATGATTTTTCAAAAGGCAACTTTCCTTGTTTTTCCTTGAAGAAAAACCAAGAAGCTTCACTTTCAGTTCAGTTCTTCAGAACTGAAGAAGCTTCTTGGATGAAGAGTGAAATATCTTCAAAGAGAAACAAAGGAAGTCCAGTTACCTTTTGAAAGTTGCACCTGTTTAGGACAACCGTGACCTGGATAACTGAAAATCTCCATAGACTTGGGTTCAGTTTGTGCAGGAAAGGAGAGGGGAAAAAAAAAGAGTTTTTAATTGTTAGTTCTAAATTTAAACTCCTGTTTCCCCCAAAAAGGGACACGGTGACTTAGTGGCTAAGTCGCCACCTCCTGTTTCAGGAGGACATGGGGTGGCTTATGTCTTCACCAAAAGATAAACTCTTTTATTTTGTCCATGCCTACCTTTGGAGACACAGGGACTCAGTGACTAAAGTGCTGAGCTTGTTGATCGAAAGGTTGGCAGTTCAGCGGTTCGAATCCCTAACGCCGGGTAATGGGGTGAGCTCCCGTTACTTGTCCCAGCTTCTGCCAACGTAGCAGTTCGAAAGCACGTAAAAAATGCAAGTAGAAAAATAGGGACCACCTTTGGTGGGAAGGTAACAGTGTTCCGTGCGCCTTTGGCGTTTAGTCATGCTGGTCACATGACCACAGAGACGTCTTCGGACAGCGCTGGCTCTTTGGCTTTGAAACGGAGACGATCCCCGCCCCCTAGAGTTGGAAACGACTAGCATATATGTTCGCGGGGAATCTTTACCTTTACCTTCCCCCAGAGCACTTTACAGCCAGAAGAATTTGTGAATTTCTTATTTCAGCTTATCTCCTTGGCCAGAGTAATGCTTCGTTTGGTAAGCCGGCAAAGTTGACCGTTGTCCAATGATTGCCCTGTTTTGCATTGTCCAGCCCTGGCTTAGGTTGCGTCATATAAAGAAGAAGTCCTTTTATTTCTTCCCTCTACATCCACAGCAATGTGACAAATCCCAGACCAACACCTTGGAAGACGAAGAGATAGAGGTGTTCTACAAGATATTGACGGAACGCAAGGAGATTGATGGCATCTTCTCCAATCATGCGGAGGAGAAGTCGGTGATGTCCTTGGACCACCTGGTGCGGTTCCTCCAACAGGAACAGCATGAGGAGAATGCTGGCCCCGAATTGGCCCTCTCTCTCATTGAGCAATATGAACCCAACGAAACAGGTAATCGGGAATACCTACAGGTGGGCATCCAGTTTTGGTCACCACACTATAAAAAAGATGTGGGGACTCTAGAAAGAGTGCAGAGAAGAGCAGTCAGGATGATGAGGGGACTGGAGGCTAAAATGTACGATGAACGGTTGCAGGAACTGGGCATGGCTAGTCTAGTGAAGAGAAGGACCAGGGGAGACAGGATAGCAGTCTTCCAATATTTGAGGGGCTGCCACAGAAAGGAGGGAGGTTAAGCTGTTTTCCAAAGCACCTGAAGGCCAGAAGAAGGAATAATGGATGGAAACTGACTAAGGAGAGATTCAACCTGGAAATACAGAGAAATTTTCTGACAGTGAGAGCAGTCAACCCATGGAACAGAAGTTGCCTTCAGAAGCTTGTGGGAGCTTCATCACTGGAGGCTTTCAAGAAGAGACTGGACTGCCATCTGTCAGAAATGGTGCTGGGTCTCCTGCTTGGGCAGGGGGTTAGACTAGATGACCTACAGGGTCCCTTCCAACTCTGTTAATCTGTTAAATTCTGTGGAGAAGCAGGAAACTGGAAATACGATAGTCCCCAATTAGTGACACAATTGGGACCAGAATTTCCATTGCTAAGTAAGACACTTGTGGAGTTGCACCCATGGCTGATAAGATAATCACAGCAGTTGCTAACTGAATTATAGATAGTCCTTAACTTTCGACAGTTTGTTTAGTGACTGTTCAAAGTTACAACAGCGGAAAGAGTGACTTACAACCTTTTTTCACAGATACGATGCTTTTGAGGCATTCCCATGACCACATGATTAAAATTCGGAAGGTTGGCAACTGGTTTGTGTTTATGACCGTTGCAGTGTCCTGGGGTCATGTGATCCCCTTTTGCAATCATCTGACAAACAATGCCAATGGGAAAGCCAGATCTCCTTAACAACCGTGTTATTGACTTAACAACTGCAGTGATTCACTTAACAACGGTGGCAAGGAAAATTGTAAAATGGGGCAAAATCCACTTAACAAATATCTATATTTGTGGGACAAAACCCACTTAACAAATACCTATATTTATGGCAACATAAATTTTGGGCTAAATTGTGGTCGTAAGTCGAGGACTACTTATGCACAGTCATTAAGCGAATGCGGTTTCCCACATTGATTTTGCTTCTTGGAAGCTGGCTAAGAGTGTCGATTCACATGAACCCAGGACACTGCAACAATTGCAAACGCATGCTGTTTGCCAAGTGTCCAAATTTTGGCGACGTAACTGTGGGGATGCTATGACAGTTGTAACTGTGAGGACCAACTGGTTGTAAATCACTTTTTTGTTAAGTGTAACTTTATTACACTTAACAAAGTGTACACTTAAAACAGGCCCTGAACAGAGGATTGTAAGTTGAGAACTAACTATAGGTTCCTCAATTTGTCCTCTTGTGCAGAAAAGAAATTCATATTAAGAAGAATTGAAGCTACGGTTTTAAATTCTAAAAATCAGAATTAAATGCTCAGCCTTGCCCTGTCTTCCCCCATCATCTACTGTTCTCCAAATCTACACCTTTTTCTTTTTTTAAAAAATTAATATATTACTTTTTTGTATTATTTTAAAACACAGGTAATATGTTACATTATTTGGGTGCAGTGATATTTATGCAGCCATGCCTTTATTAACCCTCTGATGTTTTCGATAACTTAAATCTTTAAAGACATTATTTATTTATTTATTTATTTATTGAATTTCTATACCACCCTTCTCCCAAAGGACTCAGGGCGGTGAACAGATTAAGATTTCATATACATATAAATATATTTTATAAAGAGTAAATAATAAATTAAGTCAACTTGATGTATCTACTAAGACCTTGGCATAGAATTTTGATGTTTATGCTAGCCCTGCTTGTTGAAATAGAAAGGTCTTCAGGGCACGTCGGAAAGTGCGAAGATCTGGGATTATCCGTATTCCAGGTGGTATTTTGTTCCAAAGAGTAGGTGCCCCCACAGAGAAGGCCCTCTCCCTTGGAACCACCAGACGACATTGTTTTAATGATGGTACCATGAGTAGGCCTACTCTGTGAGAGCGTATTGGTTGGTGGGAGGTTATCGGTTGCAGCAGGTGGTCTCGTAAGTACTCAGGTCCTAAGCCATGGAACACTTTAAAGGTAAGAACCAACACCTTGAAGCGCACTCGGAAGGCCACCGGAAGCCAGTGCAGCTCGCGTAGAAGAGGTCTTACATGCGAGCACCATGTTGCTCCCATAATTACTACATAATTACTCGCGCAGCTGCGTTCTGGACCAGTTGGAGCTTCCGGGTGCACTTCAAGGGGAGCCCCATGTAGAGAGCATTGCAGTAGTCAAGTCGGGAAATGATGAGGGCTTGAGTGACTGTGCGTAATGAGTCCCGGTCTAGAAAGGGACGCAATTGGCGAATCAGGCGAACCTGATAGAAAGCTCCCCTGGCCACGGCTGTTATATGATCTTCTAAAGATAGTCGTGCATCCAGGAGGATGCCTAAATTGTGAGCTTTCTCTGTGGGGGTCAATGACTCATCCCCAATAGTTAGTGATGGGACTAACTGGCTGTACCGGGACGCCGGTAGCCACAGCCACTCAGTCTTGGAAGGGTTGAGTCGAAGCCTGTTTCTCCCCATCTTTATTTTATTTTATTTTAATTATGTCAATATTAACTATTTTTCTAAGATGTGAATGTTGATAAGCATAAGGTTGCTTTAATCTTACATTTAATGCTGAGCGCAGCATTGATTAACAACTGAAAAATGTACTAAATTATTTGTTATATAATAGAAGTTTCTGTCTTAAGCTTCTTAATATTAAATTCCTCATTATTTAGTTGTTTGTATGGATAGGTAAGGTATGCAGTGGCTTTGTGGCTAAGACACTGAGCTTGTTGATCAAAAGGTGGGCAGTTCAGCAGTTCGAATCCCTAGTGCCACGTAACGGGGTGAGCTCCTGTTACTTGTCCCAGCTTCTGCCAACCTAGCAGTTCGAAAGCACGTAAAAAATGCAAGTAGAAAAATGGGGACCACCTTTGGTGGGAAGGTAACGGCGTTCCGTGCGCCTTTGGCATTGAATCATGCCAGCCACATGACCACAGAGATGTCTTTGGACAGCGCTGTCTCTTTGGCTTTGAAACTGTGATGAGCACCGCTCCCTAGAGTTGGGAACGACTAGCACCTACGGTATTTGCAAGGGTTATCTTTACCTCTACCTTATGAATAGGTAATCCTTGATTTACAACCATAGGAACTGTTGCTCAGCATGACAGTTGTTGAGAGAGTTTTGCCCTATTTTACAATCTTCCTTGCCATATTTATTAAACGAATCTGGCTTCCCCATTGACTCTACTTGTGGGAAGATCGCCAAAGAAAATCACATGATCTCAGGAGCTGATATCATAAATATCAGTCAATTGCCAAGCATCTGATTTTAACCATACAACAGTCATAGCGTGAAAAACCGTCGTAAAGCACTTTTTTCAGTGCCATTGTAACGTCAAATCGCCACTAAGCAAAAGATTATAAGTTGAACACTACTTGTATTGGAAAAAAGGAAAACAGATATTAAGCAACAATGCTCCCAGAATATTATTTTCTTTTTTTTTAATTCCAACTTTTTGCAGTTAAAAGACAAAAGGCGATGAGCAAAGATGGCTTCCAGATGTATTTGCTTTCCGCGGATGGGAATATTTTCAATAAAACTCACAGCCAGGTGTATCAGGATATGACCCAACCCCTCAGCCATTATTATATATCTTCTTCACATAATACCTACCTCATGGAAGACCAGCTAAGAGGACCCAGCAGTACTGAGGCATATATCAGGTACCAAACAATATTTAGTAGATTTATTGCTTGCATCTTTTGCCTGCCTTTCATCCGTCAACTTAACACAGCAGACTTAGGACTCTAATCTCTGATATTTCTGATATCTGAGGTTAATTTGATATTGAGCCGGAGTGGCGCAGTGGTTAGAATGCAGTACTGCAGGCTACTTCTGCTGACTGCCAGCAGTTCGAGTCTCAGTGGCTCTAGGTTGACTCAGCCTTCCATCCTTCCGAAGAGGGTAAAAGGAGGACCCAGATTGTTTGGGGGCGATATGCTGATTCTGGAAACCATTTAGAGAGGGCTGTAAAGCACTGTGAAGCAGTATGTAAGTCTAAGTGCTATTGCTATTGCTATTTCCATAGAATAATAGCCCTTTGAGGAAGATTGGGTGGAGATAGAGAGAGAAGGAGGGGGACAAACTCAGAGAGATACAGAGACAGAGACGGAGATAGAAAGAAGAGGAAGGGAAGAGAGACAGACAGAGAAAAGGGGAAAAGAGAGAGACAGGCAAAGAGAGACAGACAGACAGAGAGGCAGGGCGAAGAGAGAAAAAGATAGAGTGAGATCTACAGCCTCTGGAGGCTCCGGAGTCCGCACATCATGCCCTAGTGGTCCTGGCCCCATCTCCTTCCCCAGCCTCCAGGACTAACCCATGGTCTTCCTCAGCCTTAGCGCTGTCTGACTCCGCTGCCTGCTCTGCAGGCAGCTGCCAAACCACAACAATTATTAATTTAACAACCGTGGCAAGAAAAGATCATGAAATGGGGCACAATTCACTTGAAATTCTGGCCATAAGTCAAGGACTACCCGTATGGCCAATCCTTTCCAAGCTTGTTGGTTGGTGCTTCTTCTTAACATTACCTTCTGAGGGGGGGGGTAACTCCCTTTGAAACCCACACCCCAATTGCTTTTGTTGTATCTCCCCTAGAGCTTTGATGAAAGGTTGCCGATGTGTGGAACTCGATTGTTGGGATGGCCCGAACTCAGAGCCGGTCATCTACCACGGTTACACATTTACATCCAAGATCCTCTTCAGCGATGCTGTCAAAGCCATCAAGAATTACGCTTTCAAAGTAAGGGGTAGCTGCCTTCTCTTCTAAGCCCGAGGACATGCCAGATTTCTAAAGATTTAAATACAAAAAGTGATTAAGTATTTCAAATGAGGAAGTTAGACAGTGTTGCTCAGCTCCTTAAATTGATTTGTGACCCATCTATGACCTATTACGTGCTCTTTATATGTACACTGGGAGCTTATGCCCCAGAGACAAATTCCTTTTGTGTCCAATCACATTTGGCCAATAAAGAATATTCTGTTGCTATTCTATCCTATCCCCTATCCCTATCCAGCTCTTATCGTTATTTCTATTTCTGTTTCTGTTTCTATTCCTATTCCTATTCCTATTCCTATTCCTATTTATTTTTTTTATATACTTTATTAATTTTTTATAGATACAAAAAAAATTACATTTCTATTTACATCGGATACGCAGTGTTTATACATATGTACATAAAATTACTTGGTGTCACTTTTACTATTTGTTATTATTTATTTAACACACCTTTTTGCTCCTGTTTTAATTTTTTCGTTCATCCATTCGTACCACCTTTCCCACACAGTATAATAATCCGAGTTTTCATCATTATTTATTTCATGGGTTAATTTGCTCATCTCTGCACACTCTAATACCTTCCTAAGTATAAGTTCTTCTGGTGGCAAGGTTTTCTCCTTTCAGTATTGGGCATAAGCCAATCTAGCAGCTGTAGTTATATGTATCATTAAGTGGGTCTTTATCTTTCCAAATCTCTTCTTCACTATTCCCAGGAGAAATAATTCCGATATCACCTCTACTTCTTCTCTAATTATTTCTTGTAACCATCTCCCAGTTCTGATCCAATATTTTTTCGCTTCAGGGCATGTCCACCACATGTGAAAGAAGGTGCCCTGACCGTGACCGCATTTCCAACAATTTGGGGACATGTTAGGGAACATCTTCAATAGTCTAGCAGGCGCTAGGTACCACCTGTGGAACATTTTATAGTGATTCTCCTTGTATGATGCAGCTCTATTCCTATTTCTACTAAACAATATTTAATCTTGCCCATCTGATCCATTGCATTCTATTCCATATTCCATATTCCATTCCATTCTATGCTCCATTTAGTGGTGGGATTCAATCAGTGTAACAACCAGTACGCCAAATGTGTGGTTAGCATGTGCATGCTCGCTTCATTCGCACTGGTGCCAAACACACACTCCACGTGCACAGTGTGTTTGAAAACAGCTCTAAAACTTACCGGTGTAACAACCAGTTTGCTGTGTACAGACACCAAACATGCACTCCGCATGCGTGCAATGCATTTGAAAACAGCTCTAAAACTTGCCTTCTACTGCACCCCTGGTGAGTAAAACAGCTGAGGCATGGCAATCCGTGCCATGAGGCATGGCAGCCGCGCCTATCAGCTGGTCTTCAAACAAAGGAAATATAGGTTGATATAGCGCGGGGCGGGTGGACCCAGCTGATTGTTGGAGCGAACCGGTTTGCTCTCAGCTGATCGTCGGAACTAAAGTTTTGCCAGAACCTGTTCAAACTGGCTGAATCCCACCCCATTCCATTCCATTCTATTATGTTCCATTCCATTCCAGTGGTGAATTCGTCAATATTATTTTTAAATTCTCTGGAGGTTGAGATTTTCTGTGTGTGACTAAGAACCATTGTTCCTCGTGGAACTTAAAGACCAAGAGGAAACGATTTATTACGAAACATGGAATAGATGGTATAGCTGGCTGGAGAAAGAATCTAAAATCAATGTATAAATGTAAGAGAAGATATTATAGAGCAGTGATGGCTAACCTTTTTGCCATCGGGTGCCAAAAGTGGGGGGAGCGCAGTTGGGTCACACACACGCGTGCCCACATCCATAATTCTGTGTGCCCTGCCCCCCTGTGCTCCCTCCGCTTTTGGCACGTGATGGCACGGTGGGCCCAGTAGGCCCGCTTTTTGCTCTCCCCAGGCTCCAGAGCCTTTCTAGGAACCTGGAGAGGGCAAAAATGACCTTCCCCACCTTCCCCAGAGGCCCTCTAGAGGCAGGAAACAGTGTGTTTCCTGACTTTTGGTGGGCCCAGAAGGCCTGAAAATCAGCTGCTGGCACACGCATGCGTGCCGGAGCTGAGCTCGCGTGCCCACCGATATGGCGCCATAGGTTCGCCATCACAGTTATAGAGGAATGAAATACCCAATGTATAATAGATACATATATGTTGTAGTGAATATATGAATTAGTAAGTATTATATAAAATATAATATATAACTGAGCCTGAGTAGCGTAGGGGGCTAATGCCTCCTACTAAAGGCAGCAATTAACATCCAGCTGCCTGTAATTCTGTGAGTTCAATCCTAGCCAGGCTCAAGGTTGACTCAGCCTTCCATCCTTTCTAAGGTGGGTGAATTGAGGACCCAGTTGTGGGGCAATAAGCTGACTTTGTATAAATATATACAAAAGTATGAAGGCTATTGCTTAATGCATTGTAAGCCGCCCTGAGTCTCCAGAGAAGGGCGGCATATAAATCTAATTAAAAAAAGAAGAAGATAGGAAGGAAGGAAGGAAGGAAGGAAGGAAGGAAGGAAGGAAGGAAGGAAGGAAGGAAGGAAGGAAGGAAGGAAGGAAGGAAGGAAGGAAGGAAGGAAAGAAAGAAAGAAAGAAAGAAAGAAAGAAAGAAAGAAAGAAAGAAAGAAAGAAAGAAAGAAAGAAAGAAAGAAAGAACATCCAGCTCTCTGCAATTATTGTAAGTTCGAATCTCCCCAGGCTCAAGGTTGACTCAGCCTTCCATCCTTTCTAAGGGAGGTAAATTGAGGACCCAGTTTGTGGGGGCAATAAGATGACTTGTATAAATATATACAAAAGTATGAAGGCTATTGCTTAATGCATTGTAAGCCGCCCTGAGTCTCCGGAGAAGGGCGGCATATAAATCAATTTTTTTTAAAAAAAAGTATGTGTATATAGTTGGTCCAAAGACAGAATAGATATTATCAAAGATGCCGATAGTGGAAAGCTATTAAAATGTAACAAAGATGTTAAAGATGTAAGTGCTGAATAAAAATTATTAAAAAACAAAACAAAAAGAACCATTGTTCCTCATTGTAGATTGTTCGGGCTTGTTTCTTTTCCACACAGATCTCTGCGTATCCTGTCATCATATCTCTGGAGAATCACTGCAGCCTTGACCAGCAAGAGACTATGGCACGCCACCTCCATTCCATTTTGAAGGACACCTTGCTGGTGGTGCCAATCGATTCCAAAGCGACCTGCTTGCCTTCCCCGGAGGTGAGCTTTGGGTGATCTTGGTGAACTTGTATTCACAGAGAGACAGAATCAAGACCACGTGAAGTGTTAATACCACTTTATAATGTCTTGGTAAGGCCACATTTGGAATACTGCATCCAGTTTTGGATGCCACGATGTAAAAAAGATGCAGAGAAGAGCTTGTTGTTTTTTTTTTTTTCACACTGCAGCGTCCCTAGAGTTACATGATCAAAATTCACTTGTTTAGGCAACTGACTCGTATTTATGACGGTTGCAGGCTAACCTGGGATCGTGTGATTCCCTTTTGCGACTGCCTGACAAGCTAAAATCAGTGGGGAAGCCAGATTCGTTTAATGACCCACATGACCCACATTAAACGAATGACTTGTGGGTCATTCGTTTAATGACCCACAAGTTAACCACTTGTGGCGATTCACTTAACCACCATCGCAAGAAAGGCCATAAAATAAGTGGAGAACTACCTGTAATCAATTTTTGTTATACCTCCTAGCAATTAAAAGGGAAAATTCTTGTGAAAGGGAAGAAGTTAATTCCAGAAACGGAAGAAGTTTCAGATGAAGATGAAGCCGCTGAAATGGAAGACGAGAGTGTGAAAAGTGAGGTAGAGAAGAAGAAATTGGTAAGTTTCCCGGCACATGATTTACACAGGTAGTCCTCGACTTATAACCATTCATTTAATGACTGAAGTTACAACAGCATTGAAAAGAAATGCCAGGAACCAGTATTTATTTTCACTTTCTGGCAAAATTGCTCATCGGATATAATGTCTTGGCTTCACAACTGCTGCAAAAAGCCCTAAAATTAGGTATGCGCATGTGATGACCTTCTTAATGACTAACACAAATTACTACTGTTAAGTCTGGGCTGAATTATGTTTGTAAATTGAGAACTACCTGTAAACCTGGAAAAGGAAGAGAGATAGCTGGGCTTAACAAGTTTCATTTGAAATGTGAAACCTTAATAAAGCCACACCTGGAATACTGCATCCAGTTTTGGTCACCACACTACAAAAAAGATGTTGGGATTTTGGAAAAAGGGCAGAGAAGGGCAACTAGGATTATGAAAGGCCTGGAGATTAAAACATAAGAAGAACGGTTGCAGGAATTGGGTATATCTAGTCTAGAGAAAAGAAGGAGTAGGGGAGACAGCATAGCAGGCTCCCAATATCTCCGGGGCTGCCACAAAGAAGAGGGAGTCAAGCTGTTCTCCAAAGCACTGGAGGGTAGGACAAGAAGCAAGGATGGAAACCAATCAAGGAAAAAAGCAACTTAAAACTAAGGAGAAATTTCCTGACTGTAAGAACAATTAATCAGTAGAACAACTTGCCTCCAGAGGTTGTGAATGGTCCAACACTGGAAGTTTGTAAGAAGAGATTGGATAACAATTAGTCTGAAGTGGCGTAGGGTTTCCTCCCTAAGCAGGGGGTTGGACTAGAAGACCTCCAAGGTCCCTTCCAACTCTATTTTGATTTATTGATTCACGTGGCTGCTTTAATGAGTCAGTCCTTGACCAGGCTGCTTTAAAGAGGCATTTTGCATATTCCAAAGCAGTTTGTCCAAGTAATCTTTAGACAGGCTTGTGATGGGGCTGGTTGACCATTTCTCTCTCATCCTCTGCTAGAGCGACAAGCTAAAGCTAGCCAAGGAGCTGTCAGACACTGTCATCTACTGTAAGAGCGTCCATTTTCAAGGATTTGCTGAGCCACAGCCTCATGACGAGATGTGCTCCTTCAGTGAAGGCAAAATCCTTAAACTGGCTCAGGAATCAGGTAGGCAGCATCTTAAGGATTTTGGCAAGGATTTTGGAGCATAACTGAATATACAGCATTCCTGATCCAATATTCATTTCAAATGGATTATTCTTAGTACAGGTAGTCCTCAACTTACAACAGGCTGTTTAGTAAATGTTTGGAGTTGTGACAGGATCCCTCCTGCTCCCAAAAGAGACTCATGACACAAATTGTTTTACTGGAAACAAGTGTTTAGTTTTGGTTTCCGGCAACAAATGTCCACTGTAGATCATGGGTTTGCTTAACAAGTATAACATTTGCTTTACGATTGCCACAATATCTCTCCCTCCCTCCTCCTTCCTTCCTTCCTTCCTTCCTTCCTTCCTTCCTTCCTTCCTTCCTTCCTTCCCTCCCTCCCTCCCTCCCTCCCTCCCTTCCTTTCCTTTCCCCTCCCTTTCCCCTTCCTTCCCCTCCCCTTCTCTCCCCCCTTTCCTTTTCTCCTCCTCTCCCCTCTCCTGCCCTACCATCCCCTCCCAGTCCCTCCCTTCCCCTTCCTTTTCCCCCTTCTCCCCTCCCCACCCTTCCCTTCTTCCTGAACTAATAGCTATTGATCCATTGATTTGATCAAATAGGAGGGCTGTAAAAAACATCAGGACGCTAAGAAAGGAAATTTCCGATTGCCCTCCAAATAATCCCCTTTCTCCTGGGACCCACTAGCCTGGCAGTCCTGAGAGGGGTTTCTAGTCCTTTACAAATAAGCGCTCCTGGGCAGGAAATAGCTTGCAGTCTTTCAGAGGTGCTCACAGCACAGATAGTTGCATTTTGTATGCACCTGTTTAAAGCCACCTTGTAGCTATTATGATCTGGTCTGGCAATTAAATTCCATAAATTATGGGTTGTTTGGGAGCTCAGTTTGTGGCTCAGCAGTTAAAGACACTGAGCTTGTCAGCTGGAGAGCTGACTGGCCAGGTTTGAGACCCGAGCGCCACATGACAGGATGAGTTCCCCTTTAGCTGCCTCAGCTCCTGCCCACCTAGTAGTTTGAAAGCATGCAAATACGAGTAGATAAATAGGTACCGTGTTCCCTTGAAAATTATACCCTGTCTTATATTTTTTTTTGAACCCTAAAATAAGTGCTTGGCCTTATTGCCATGTGCTTAAAAGTCTGATTATCAGGGGATGTCTTAATTTGGGGGAAACAGGGCACCACCTGTGTGGGAAGGTAAGATGTTCTGTATGCCTTTGGTATATAGCCATGCTGGCTACATGACCATAGAAGTATTTTCGGACAAAGCTGGCTCCCTTAGTTAAGCCACCGACAGGGAAAACCTTTACCTTAGGGGTTGCTTATCCAAATTTCTCCTTCTTTTCTGACCCAGATTGAATATATGGGGTGTATATAGAATATATTAAGGAGAGAAGCAATTTAGAACTAAGGAGAAATTTCCTGACAGTGAGAACAATTAATCAGTGGAACGACTTACCTCCAGAAGTTGTGAATGCTCCAACACTGGAAATTTTAAAGAAAAAATTGGACAGTCATTTGTCTGAAGTGGTGTAGGGTTTCCTGCCTACAGGGGTTGGACTAGAAGACCTCCAAGGTCCCTTCCAACTCTGTTATTCTGTTCTATATGGAATATATGTATATATGGAGTGTCCTGAGAGAGGGAAAATTTTAAAAATGTATCTGTTTCTTATTTTTCACCAAGGAATTGACCTAATGCATCATAACGTCCAGCACCTTAGCAGGATCTATCCAGCAGGTTGGAGGACCGATTCGTCCAACTATAACCCTGTCGAGATGTGGAACATGGGTTGCCAGATAGGTAACTATATTGAGGATACCCGTAAGCCCTTTTGAGTTGTTAAATTATTCAGCTGGAAGCAACCATGCCTAGAACAGACCCATTGCAATCAGTGGGACTTAAACAGAGATGCAACAGAATTTTTGGTGGATCTGTTTTAATCAAGTCAGTAACATGGAATCAAACTAAATAAATAAATTAATAAAATAAATAAATAAACTGGCTGGTTTAAGGAAGGGTCTCAGCGACGTAAGTGGCAGCTGATGCTTTTGTCAAAATTATGAAAACTGCAAACCTTTGCTTTGCAAGCTGCTTCATTTTTATACTTAAGTGTAACATCATACTGTATACAAGTAATCCTCAACTTATGACCACAATTGGGGCTAGAACTTCCATCACTAAGCATAGCGGTCATTAAGTGAGACACACCCAGTTCTATGACTTTTTTTTTTTAAAGTGAATCACACAGACTTCAAGCAAATCAAGCTTGACTTTCAATGTTGGAAGCTGGCTGGGATTTATAATTTTATGCCAAATTCAGTGCCCAAATTGTAATTAAAATAACAGAGTTGGAAGGGACCTTGGAGGTCTTATAGTCCAGCCCCCTGCTTAGGCATTATTATGTGACTGCAGGGACAGGGACAGTCATACATTTGAGGACCAGTTAAGTCACGCTTTTCAGCCCTATCATAACATTGCAGGACAGTTGCAGCATCTAAGGGTATTGTATTCGCCGTTTTCAGTTGCCAGCTTCCAACAAGCAAAGTCAGAGGACATTTGCATAACAAGCACTTAACAAAAACAGTTTATTTATTTATTTATTACATATATTTATATTGCCGCCCTTCTCCCGAAGGACTCAGGGTGGCGAACACAAGTTAAGAAACATGTACCATAAAATCGCACTTTAAATCAAATAACTAATTAATGATAAATAATAAACCCAGAATCAGAGTCAGCCTATTTGCTTGAACAGCCAAGTCTTCAGCTCCCGACGGAAGGAGCGGAGATCAGGAGCCTTCCGGAGCTCGGTAGGTAATTCATTCCAGAGGGTGGGAGCACCCACAGAGAACGCCCTACCCCTGGGCACCGCTAGATGACATTGGCTCGCCGTCGGGACCCTGAGGAGAGCAGCCCTATGTGAGCGAACAGGACAGTTCGCAGTGATTTACTTAATAACTGTGGCAACAAAGTTTTAAAATTGGGCACAACTCACTTAACCACTGTTTGGGAAGGGAAATTCTGTCACAATTGAGGTTGTTGAGGGCTACTTCTGTTAGTGATCTTCTCTCTCACAAGCTGTCTTTAAGAATTTATTACCTGTTGATCTCAAAAGTGCTTTTTTCAAAAGTCAAATGGACCTTCTTGTTGTTGTTTTTTTAGTTTAGTTTAGTTTAGTTTATTCATACTTACATGCCGCCCTTCTCCCGAAGGACTCGGGGCGGCTCACAACAACAACAACAACAACTACAGCAATAATAATAATTTTATTTCTATACCGCCCCTCTCCCGAAGGACTCGGGGCAGTGTACAGCCTGATTAAAAGCACAAAGACAGACAAGATTTAAAAATAATTAAAAATATTAAATAATTTGGCTCAAATGTAAAATCCCAATTTTAAAATCCCACATTTAAAACCAATTTAAAATGATAAAACCCCAATTTTAAAACCCCACATTTAAAACCAATTTAAAATCCCACATTTAAAACCAATTTAAAACAATAGAACAATAAAATTAGCACTAAAATAATCTAATTAAAATCCCCAACAGATTAAAATTTAACAACTGCCAGCAGATCAAGAGATTTGTTGGAAAAGCCATGTCTTCAGGTCACCGCAGAAAGAGCAGAGGTCGGGGGCCGTCCGGAGTCCAGTGGGTAATTCGTTCCAGAGGATCGCCCACAGAGAACGCCCTCATCCTGGGCGCCACCAGCCGACATTGTCTGGCCGATGGCTCCCGGAGGATATCCTTGAAGACATTTTGCTTCTTATGCAAGAAGCTTTATCAGTTCAGACTGATAAAACTGAAAACATCTTCAAGGTAAAAAACAAGAAAATCCAGTTGCATCTTGAAAATGCACAACCACGACCTGGATGACTGAGAATCTCCATAGACAATAGTTGCTAATAAACTCAGCTAGAAAAAAATACTATTGGAGTGATGATGATGATGAAGAAGAAGAAAATGATGATGAATAGCCAAAACCACTGACTTGCCTTTGTCCTACATTTTCTCCCAGTTGCCTTGAATTTCCAGACCAGGTGCTCAGAAATGGATATTCACCAGGGCCGATTCCAAGAAAATGGAGGCTGTGGCTACATCCTAAAGCCAGAATTTCTTCGGAATGAGCTGTCCAAATTCAACCCCAGATCCATCACAGAGGGGCCATGGTACAGCCCTAAAAAATTCCAGGTTAAGGTAAGACTGGAGGAAGAAAACACATTTTCATAACCTCATTTTGTAACACAGCTCTTCAGCATATCTGCCTGCTGGATAGGACAGCTTTGGCCTCCAATTTGCAAAAGGCTTGCAAAGATGTTAGGAGTGCATGCAATTGTTCATAGTCCAAATATCTGTTTTATACAGTAGTGGTCAAAATTGTGGAAACCTTTTGGGAAAAAGTGTATTTTCTAAAACTAGCTAATAACATCACTTTTTTGGGGGGTGGGGTAGTACCATATATCAATGGAAACATTCAAGAATATAATGCAATAAGTTTTAGGAAGGATTTGCTATTAGAATAGCAGTGACAGTATAAAGAAGAAAAGTGAAACACGTAGAAAAAAAGGGATATACAAAAATGATCCCCATATCAGTTAATACTTAAGCTGGGTAACCTTTAGCATGAATTATGGCCTTACAACGTCTTCCCATGGAGTGAACCAAGACTTTGAGTTCTGCAGCTGTTATAATAATGTGAAACCAAGATTGAATGATGGCTTCTATTAACTGGGTTTTATTGCTGGGTCACTTCTGACTAACAAGTTTCTTTAGTCGGCTCCATAGATTTTCAATTGGGTTAAGGTCTGGGCTATTCCCAGGCCATTCCAGCAATGGAGTATGGGGGAGTTATCTTAAAACTCCCCCGGAAAAATGGTGTTATTAGCCACCAAACCTCAAAAATACACTTTTCCCAAAAGGTTTCCACAATTTTGGCCACTATTGTATGTGAAATGCAGCCTCTTCTGGGTTGAAAAAGAAAAGCCATTTATGAGTGGGGAAAGTGGGAATATTTTTCAACATTTTTGGAAGCCCCCAAATCTGTAACCTTCTCTTGTTTTACTGCTTCAAATCTTAATAGAAGTTTATAGAGTTTTTCTATTACAGATAATAATTCAGTCCTTGAGTTACGATCGTAATGGAGCCTGCTCATTTCAGTCGTAAATCCTAATGGTTATAAAACAGGGCCGGTGACATGACCAACCCAATTTTATGACATTTTGATGTGGGCGTTGCTATCAACATTACATGAAGCCATGATATGGTTTGGCTGAAAATTAGGAGAAATTGTCAGTCTTCAGCAAAACTATCATGAAACTTGATCACATGACTGTAGGACATGGCAAACAGCTGTGATTTTGAGTGGCCAAAGTGTGGTCATATGACCACCGGGGAGGATAACCATCAGAGCTTCAGACCCAGGTGGTAAGATCCCCTTTTTTCAGGCAGTTCATAACTCTGAAAGGTCGTAAGTCAAGAAAAACCTGTACATATTCGTCATTTGTACATAATTCCGTTTCAAATTTTGTTTTCCGATTCCAGTTATCACCAGATCTGTATCAAAGCTTTTTTAACAACTGATAATATGACAACTACAGGTAGTCCTCGACTTACGACTACAATTGAGCCCAAAATATTCGTTGCTAAGTGAGACACTTGTTAAGTGAGTTTTTGCCCCATTTTACGACTTTTCTTGCCAAAGTGGTTAAGTGAACCTGGCTTCCCCATTGATTTTGCTTGTCAGAAGGTCAATCACATGACCCCGGGATATTGCAACCGTCATAAATATGGGTCAGTTGCCAGGTGTCTGAATTTTGATTATGTGACCATCAGGATAATGCAAAGGTTATAAGTGTGAAAAACGGTCATAAACTGTTTTCAGTGCCATCATAACTTTGAATGGTTCACTAAATGAATGGTTGTAAGTCGAGGACTGAAAATCACATCCTTCTGTAGGGAAGAGCCCAAGTTTGAAAGTCTGCTCTGAGTGCAAAACATACCATTTTATACTTAAAACCTTTCCTAGTTTCAAAGCAACTTGTTTCACATTCGAGATGAGCCATGTCAAAGTCAAAGTGAAGTATGATTTTTTTTTCTGCACACACTTAATTGAACTGGGTATTCGAAGGTTAGGATTGGTTTAGGATCTCTGCAAAGAAATTGAGATCTTGTTTTTCTCTTTCGACTTTCTTCTTCTTCTTGCAGATCATCTCTGGCCAACAATTGCCAAAAGTCAACAAAAGCAAAAATTCCATTGTGGACCCAAGAGTGATAGTGGAGATCTATGGTGTTCAGAGGGACAATGGAAAGAACCAGACCAAAGTAATTGATAATAATGGTAAGAGGAATGTCTGTGGAGATCCTGTCATCCAGGCCTTGGTTGTCCCAAAAGTGCTTTTTAAAAAGACAACTGGAAGAGGCATGGAATAAAAATTACAAATTGACCAGAGCTGCGACGTACAAGGAAAATCAATACAAAATGCTCCACAGGTAGTATCTAGCTCCTGCTAGACGAGCAAAGATGTTCCCCAATATGCACCCAAACTGCTGGAAATGTGGCTATGGTCAGGGCACCTTCTTTCACATGTGGTGGACATGCCCCAAAGCGAAAAAATATTGGAGTAGAATTTGGAGATGGTTACAAGAAATAATTAGAAAAGATGTAGAATTGACACCGGAAATATTTCTCCTGGGAATAGTAAAGAAGAGATATGGAAAGAAAAAGACTCACCTAATAATACACATAACTACAGCTGCTAGATTGGCCTACGCAAAATACTAGAAAGAGAAAGCCCTGCCACCAGAAAAACTTATAATTAGGAAAGTACTAGAGTGCGCAGAGATGAGTAAATTAACTCATGAAATAAATAATGATGAAAACTCTGATTATTATACTGTGTGGGAAAGGTAGTATGAATGGATGAATGATAAAATCAAAATAGGAGTAAAAGGTGCGTTAAATAAATAACAACAAACAGCATAAGTTACACCAGGTAAATACTGTGTGTGTGTGTGTGTGTGTGTGTGTGTGTGTGTGTATATGTAGGTCTTTGGTTATTCGAGTCTTCTCCCGCGTAGAATTGGAAGTATCTTGGCGACGTTTCGACGAAGTCTCATTCGTCATCTTCAGGCTGGTGTTCTCGGCTTCGTTGCGAAGCCGAAAACACCAGCCTGAAGATGACGAATGAGACTTTGTCGAAACGTTGCCAAGATACTTCCAATTCTATGCGGGAGAAGACCCGAATAACCAAAGACCTACATACAAACACCCGCGAAAACCTCAGAAAACATATATATATATATATATATATATATATATATATATATATAAAACATTGCATATCCGATGTTAATAGAAATGTTATTTTATGTATGTATATAAACGCAATAAAGTATATTTTTTAAAAAAAGAATACTAATAACCAGATGACTGCAAGAAATATAAATCCTCCCATCCTCCACCATTCAGTCACCACTGAAGAAGCTTCTTGGTTGAGAAGCAAAATGTCTTCAAAGAAAAACCAAAAAGTCCAGAACTGAAGAAGCTTCTTGGATGAGAAGCGAAAAATCTTCAAATAAAAAGAACCTCCAGCTGCCTCTCGAAAAAGCACCTTTGGGACAACTGTAAAAGGAGAGAGAACAATGATGTCTTCAACAAGAAATCATAATTTAGGGAGTACAGATAATCCTCCACTTACTACTGTAACCAAGCCCAGAATTATTGTCAGAAATCATGCCGGTCATTAAGCGATTCATCACTTAACTGGCCCAATTTTATGACGTTTTTATGACACTGCACATGAGCATAAATGCAAGCTGTAATGCCACGTGCCCGAAATGCAGTCACAGGATGATAAGTTGAGATGGACATTTGAAAGTTAAAAACTGGCTTGTAAGTCCCTTTCCCAGGGTCCGTTGTAACTTTGGATGTTTGCTAAAAGCGACTGGTCATAAATCGAGGCCTACCTATATTAATGCATCTATTTAAGGTTAAAATTTGGGAATAATTTATTTCCATATTTTATGTATTGCTAAATGCAGCACCCTGTTGCTCCAGTGTTCTCACAACATGCTATTTTTCTTATTAAGTGGGTCATGGGAATGGGATGCTACAGTAGTTGGGTGTAAGAACAGGGGATGGCTGGAGAGAGTAGCAGTTGTAGCATTCCTTGGGAGACCCAGTTTGTTCTAGGCAGCAGGCTAGAGGTGGGAAACCATGAATTCAAATCCTGCTTTAGACATGAAAGCCAAGCTTTGGCTCCATCACCAGGAGACAGAGAATTCTAGTCCCACCTTAGGCACTGGAACCAGCTGGGTGACTTTGGGTCAAATCACCAGGCAACAGAGAGTTCTAGTTCCATTTTAGGTATGAAAAACCAACTGGGTAAGCTTGGGCCAATCCCCCCCCTCTCTCCCTCCCTCCCTCCCTCTCTCTCTCTCTCTCTCTCTCTCTCTCTCTCAGCCCAACCCACCTCACAGGGATGTTGTGGGGAAAATAGGAGAAACATATGTTGGATATGTTTGCCACTTTGAGTTATTTGTAAAATACCGTATTTTCCGGCGTATAAGACGACTGGGCATATAAGACGACCCACCTCAGAGCCATTTAAGGCTCGTCAGAGCCTTATGGGCTGGTCTGCCTGGTTACAGGAGAATGAGACCCGGCGTATAAGACGACCCCCGACTTTTGAGAAGATTTTTGTGTGTTAGAAAGTAGTCTTATACGCAGGAAAATACAGTATCTATCTCTATCTCGGTCTGTCTGTCTGTCTATCGATTCTATCTATTCTATCTATCACATAAACATATAAATAAAAATTGTAAAGATGGGATAATAATAAATAAATGCTTGGCACTGCTTCACTTTTGCCCAGGTTTTAACCCATGCTGGAATGAAACGTTTGAGTTTGAAATTGACGTACCGCAACTTGCCCTGGTCCGTTTTATGGTAGAAGATTTTGATGCCTCAACAAAAAATGATTTTATCGGGCAATTCACAGCCCCTTTCACAAGTCTTAAGCGAGGTAAGTATTTTTTTTCTTTTTTAGCTTTTTCATGCAGAACGCCACTGTTGGTTTCAAAGGGGAGAGGGTTGTTTGCCAGGGCAGTTGGTATCATGCAAAAGATTTCAAAATATTAATTTATTTAACTTTTAATGAAGTTTATATGGGCATCCTATGTCACGGAAAATGGGTGGCATATGGCAATCTGATAAAACAGTAAATGTAAAACAATTATTACCTAAAACCATTATATAATAATTGTTGAAAACATCAATATGTTATTTATTAATCAAATTTATATGGTTGCCTTTTCATATGAAAAATGAAGGTGGGCAGGGAACAACAGTCCAACGAAACAATAAAAGCTAAACAATCATTAACTAAAACTCTTGTGTAATAATGATTTAAAAACATTAATTAAAATCTCTCATTCTTGGTTATAGGGGATTTTTTTAATGGGGTAAATTCAGCCACTATCAAATGCTGAGGAAAGCTGAATCCAAGGTTGTTATTGTAATAACCAAAATCCAACACAACAGTTTGTACATTACATTTATTGTAATGTGCACATTACCCACTTATTACAGGTAGTCCTCAATTTACAACGGTTCATTTAGTGACATTTGAAGTTATAGCAGCACTGAAAAAAGTGACTTATGACGGTTTTTCACACTTATGACTGTTGTATCATCCCGTTGGTCACGTGATCAGATGTTCGGCAACTGGTTCATATTTATGACGGTTGCAGCTTCCTGTGATCCCCTTGTGTAATCTTCTGACAAGCAAAGTTAGTGGGGAAGCCAGATTCGTTTAACAACTATCTTACTAACTTAATAATGGCACGAAAGGATGTAAAATGGGGCAAAACTTAACAAATGATTCACTTAGCAACATTAATTTTGGGCTCTTTATAGCAGGGGGTCTCCAACCTTGGCAACTATGAGGCTAGTGGACTTCAACTCCCAGAATTCCTCAGCCAGCAAAAGCTGTACTTAATAGACCTGTGATGGTGAACCTATGGCACGCGTGTCGCAGGTGGCGCACGGAGCCATATCTGTGGGCACATGAGCATTACCCTAGCTGAGCTCCAGAGCACATATGCGTGCTGGCTAGCTGATTTTCGGGCCTTCTGGGCCCACCAGATGTCAGGAAATGGGCTGTTTCCGGCCTCCGGAGGGTGGAGGTGGGGAGGCCATTTTTGCTCCAAGAAAGCTCCTGGAGCCTGGGGAGGGTGAAAAACGGGCCTACTGGTAACCTTTTTGCTGTTACGTGCCAAAAGCCGGGGGGGAGTGCGGGGGGGGGGTCACGCATACATGCTTGGGGCCATTGAATTATGGGTGTGGGCACTTGCACGCATGACCCCCCTTACTTTTGGCACGTGACGGCAAAAAGGTTAGCCGTCACTGTAATAGATTCTTATCTCTAAGAGTCACCTTTGTCTTTCAATTACAGGCAGTCCCAACTTACGACCGCAATCATAACCAGAAATTCTGTTGCTAAAGAAGACCATTGTTAAGAGAGCCATGCCCAATTTTATGATCTTTTTGCCATAGTTGTTAAACGAATCATTACAAAATTGTGAGATTCCACAGCCGTTTGCCAAGGGCCCAATTTTTGATCATGTGACAACCCTGGGGATGCTGGGACCAAAATAAGCATGAGGGAAGTTTTCTCAGGGCCATTGCAACTTCAACCGGTCACTAAATGAATGGTTGTAAATTGAGGACTGTTGATTTAATGGGATATGGTATCTGTACTCCATTAAGTTGAAAGTTTACTGCAGTACTTGAGGGACGCTGCCGTGGGGGTCCTCTCAGAAGCTGAGAGAAAAGAATTTGGAGGCAAATGAACCAATAAGACGGGAAATTAAGGATTTTAGGCTAAGACGCTGAGCATGTCGATCAGAAAGGTCGTCAGGTCGGCGGTTCGAATCCCTAGTACAGGTCTCCTGTGTGAGCAGGGGGTTGGACTAGATGACCTCCAAGGTCCCTTCAAACTCTGTTCCTGTTAAAAAAGGCTTATCAATAATTTCTTCTGCCCCCTTCTCCAATTTATGATTTCTAGTTCTTCCAGTTCCCAAGACTGCCCAACATTTTTTGCCCCTTGAGCAAGATTTTACCTCACTGGGCAAAATCCCACAAGGTAAAGCCGGATGGGAACGATGGGTATTGTAATTAAGCAACTTGGGAGCATGGTTGTTAAGATAGAAAAAGATTTCCAGCCAGTGTGAAGGTCCTTGTTTGGGAGCATGTCGCCCTCTACTGTCCAGAAAATAGAATTGCACCAACAGTTTAAAAAAATTGATTTACAACCAATGCTCAAGCTTGTGACTGTTGCAGCAACCTCACAATTAACGACTTTTTAAAAAAATTTGATTTCTATGCCGCCCTTCTCCGGAGACTCAGGGCGGCTTACAGTGCGTTAAGCAATAGCCTTCATACTTTTGTATATTTTATACAAAGTCAGCTTATTGCCCCCACAAACTGGGTCCTCAATTGACCCACCTTAGAAAGGATGGAAGGCTGAGTCAACCTTGAGCCTGGGGAGATTCGAACTTACAGGAATTGCAGGCAGCTGGTCTTTAATCACAATGCTTTAATGCAGCTGAATGTTAATAACAGGCTTTTAGTCTGCTGCGCCACTAGGCTCCTTCCTTCCTTAGCCATGGAAATTTCCATTTGTGGTTGTAAGTACCTGTGATATATAAGCTATCTGCAATTACTTTAAATTTATTTTTAAAAGTTAAAAAGTCTTTCCGATGATTCTGGGGACTATCCCAGCTATGGAAAGACATTGGGGGGGGGGGGGTTAATTAATTATTTTCTGAATTATTCTGAGTTCACTTTGAGGATATAAATCAGTGTTTCTAAACTTTGGCCACTTTAAAATGGCTGCGGGAGTCTAAGAATTGCTTTTCCCACATCCTAAGGATGCCGTAGTTGGAAAAACAACCAATTAAGCCTATTAAGATGAGCAAAATAGTCATTTCAGAGGTAGTAATGGTAGTTTTTGGATCTTCCTTGCTGAATTAAAGGTGTGTGATTATTACTACAGAGGAGTCAAACCTGTTTTTCATCCTTGGCTTCTAAATGGCTCATTGTAGCAGCTCTTTCTGCAAAGTAATTTTCAGGCACAGAAAACACAGGAATCTTGCACGATTTATTGCTGATGTTGCAATTGATTAGATCATTTTAATTTAGGCTGTCCGTCTGATTTTTAGCTTTTTTTATGGGAAGGTTCTAGTTTTGTAAGCCATCTAGAATCCATTTGGGTTCAGTGCAGGGGTGAAATCCAGCAGGTTCTGACAGGTTCTAGAGAACCGGTAGCAAAATTTTGAGTAGTTCAGAGACCTGGCAAAAACCATCTCTGGCTGGCCCCAGTGGGGTGAGAATGGAGATTTTGCAATATCCTTCCCCCAGGAATGGGAAGGGAATGGGGATTTTGCAATATCCTTCTCCCTGGAATGAGGTGGGAAATAATAATAATAATTGTTGTTGTTGTTGTTGTTGTTGTTATTATTATTATTATTATTATTATTTTATTTCTATACCGCCCCTCTCCCGAAGGACTCGGGGTGGTGTACAGCCTGATTAAAAGCACAAGGACAGACAAGATTTAAGAAATAATTAAAAATATTAAATAATTTGGCTCAAATATAAAACCCCAAATTTAAAATCCCATATTTAAAACCAATTTAAAATCTTTACATTGATAGCCCGGCCTGGCGGATCAGCAAGGTTTTGAGGGCACAGCGAAATACACGGAGGTCAGAGATCTTACACGTTTCTGGGGGCAGTTCATTCCAAAGGGCAGCGACTCCCACAGAGAAGTCCCTCCCCCTGGGTGTCGCCAGCCGACATAACTTGGCTGACGGCACCCTGAGGAAACCCTCTCTATGGGAGCGAACTGGACGGTGGGAGGCTACTGGTGGCAGAAGATGGTCTCCAAGGTACCCAGGTCCAATGCCATGGAGCGCTTTAAAGGTGGTAACCAACACCTTGAATCGCACCCGGAAGACCACTGGGAGCCAGTGCAGCTCGCGCAGGAGGGGTGTCACACGGGCACAACGAATTGCGCCCATAACCACCCACACATGCAAAATGGGGATTTTGCAGTATCCTTCCCCCAGGAGTGGGGTGGAATGGGGATTTTGCAATAGCCTTCCCCCTGGAGTGGGGTGGGAATGGGGATTTTGCAGTATCCTTCCCCTGCCATGCCCACCAAGCCACGCCCACAGAACCGGGAGGGGAAAATTTTGAATTTCACCCCCTGGTTCAATGGTTCAATAAATGATGATGGGGACAAATGTGACAATGATGACATCTTCCCCATTTGGACAACCTGGATACCTAGCGATCTATCAAAAAAAAGTGAACTGATATACTGTATTTTCCAGCGTATAAGACAACTGGGCGTATAAGACAACCCTCCTCAGAGCCATTTAAGGCTCGTCAGAGCCTTTCGGGCTGGTCTGCCTGGTTACAGGAGAATGAGACCCGGCGTATAAGACGACCCCCGACTTTTGAGAAGATTTTTGTGTGTTAGAAAGTAGTCTTATACGCAGGAAAATACAGTACTTAGTTGCCAAAGAAAACAAAAATTAATGCTTCTTTTTTCTTTTTCTCCCTTTCTCAAGGCTACCGCCACATTCACCTTTTGACAAAGAGTGGAGATCAGTACCCATCTGCCACACTCTTCGTGCATATCGACATTTGGGACAATTGTTAAAAAGAAGAAACAAACTTTAGGGAATGCACAAGCAATCTCTCTCTCTCTTTCTCTTTCTTTCTTTCTTTTTTTTTCTTACATCTCCAGGCAGACTTTTGGTCCCCACAGCCTGCCAAAGAAAAACTCAGCTCTTCTGAGGCAGTGTGGTGTGGGCCATTCACGCCTTAATGCCAGTTGAATATTTACATTGGAAAACCAGCTAGAAAATATTGCCTTTTAAAAGTTGTGCTTTAACTTTTAATCCTAGTTGCTTTTCTAGGGCGAGAGAAGCAGCCCATAACTCTCAGGAGCTCTTACTGGTATTGTAGAAGTAGTAGTAATAAAGAGTAAATATGTGGTTTTTTTTAAGGTTTATTTTAATGCAATCTGAATTACGTTTGCACTTCCCCAAATTTTATGTTTTCTAGTATGACAGTGCAAAAGGTCAGTGGGAAAAGCATGCATCCCCTGTGTTAAATGAAGGACAATTGCTTTATAAAAAGTGGGTGTCAGAAGGAAGAAATTGTTAGGGAAAATACGAAGAAAAACAAAAGCATGTACAGCTAATCCTTGACTTAGCAATATTTGTTTAGCAATCAAAGTTACAACTGAGCTGAAAAAATTGTCTAAGCGTTAATCAGCTTTGTTCCACTCCCCCTGGGGAAAATGCAATTAATTAGAGGTGAATAGATCTTGTTTTCCATGGTGTATACTCTAAGAAAGAAAACCCGAAGTATAAATTCTAAAAAACATTTTTATTACAAAAGTAAAAAACCTAGCTAACTACATCGTTACCGTCAGAGATATTTCAGAGATGGAACAGAAGAAAAGAAATCAGGAAGTTAGAAAGAAAGAATGTAGACATGCGCAGTAGCTCAGAAACTTCACAGAACCACTCTTATCCCCGTTGCTATAGATACGTGATAAAGTCCTCTGGCAAGCTACCGTAATGTTCAGAATAGAAGCTCAGCTGGCAAATACAAATAACGCAGTGACAAAAATGATTGATGTCCACTCCTCTTGCTTATGGCCATCGGAACATTCCCTACCATCACATGAGCAAAATTTGGGAGCTTGGCAACTGGCACATATTTGTGACAGTTGCAGATTTTCAGGATTGCATGATCAGATTTCGGGATTTTTTCAACTAGCTTCTGTCAAGCAAGAAGCTGGATTCACTTAACATCTGATACACTTAACAACCATCAGTGATTTGCTTTACAACCATGTCAAAAAAAAAGTTATAAAATCAGGAGCGATTCACTTAACAATAGCCTTGCTTAGCAAAACAAATCCTGGTCCCAAGTGTAGTGATAAGTCAAGGACTACCTATACATCGTTAGACTCTCAAATTGGGAAAGGGGGAAAAGGAGCCTAACTCAGATTTGATACACAGGTGTGATCCTAGGATCCACCTGTGGGATGATCAAAGTGCCTTTGCTTCTGTAATCTGTGTTGCTAATCCTCATTGTTGCTAAACTCCATCTAAGATTTATTAATTATATTTCATTATTTTCCTTTTGGGGGACTCTTAATTTGCCAGTTCAGCACACATTTTATATCTGGAAGAGTGTTAAGATAAAGGTGAAGGCTTCCCACCTGTCCAGTTGCGTCTGACTCTAAGAGATGGTGATCAATCATGAAAAAATCAATCATGATTAAGAAGGAGTGCAATGACCAAAAGGTCTTCCCTTAACTAGAAGTATTTTGATGGACAGGACACGACTAGCCAATTTTCAATAATGCTAGTCATGACATCTTGGATGGGGGAATGAAATATGAAGGACCCTAGGGAAAAACCCACTTTAGATGCCTTCTAATCTTAATTTTTGTCATTCATCCTTTAATCCTGCCCGTTTTCTGAGTTCCCTGGTTGATATAATCCAGCAAGTTGATAGGATATTTATGGGAATGACCCAGAAAGTCTATAAAGATTCTCAGTCATCCAGGTCATGGTTGTCCCAAAGATGCTTTTTCAAAAAGCAACTGGACTTCCTTTGTTTTTGCTTGAAGTCATTTCGCTTCTCACTCAAGAAGCTTCATCAGTTCTGACTGTTTGCCTTTTGAAAAAAACGTATTTGGGATGACCCAGAAAATCTTTTGAGATCCATGGTAATCAACTTCAGTTTTGAAGAACAATGTTATTTTTCTCCGATCTTACTTCTTCCCTTTGCACACACATTCCCAATGGATTTATCTGAAATATTACCACTTCAGTGGAAATTGCAAATATTAAGGCATTCAACAGAAAGACCAAGTTGTGACCATTTTTTTTTAAAAAAATCTGATTTTAAAAAAGGTAAATGGGAAAACTTTGAAAAAGATGTTTAGAAAATTGGACATATGATTCCTACATATTCTTTAAACTGCTTTTTTGAAATCTTGGCCACTTTAAGATAAGTGGACTTCAACTCCCAGAATTCCCCAGCCAAAAAGATCATAAAATTGCTATGGCTTAATAAATGCCTTGCTTAACAATGGAAATTCTGGTCCCAATTGTGTTCATAAATTGAGGACAATCTAGCATTACAATCTTATGTACTTGTTTCTCAACCTTGGGTACTTGAAGATGAGTGGACTTCAACTCCCAAAATTCTCCATGCTGGCTGAGGAATTCTGGGCATTGAAGTCCACACATCTTCAAGTTGCCAAGGTTGAAACACTAATTGTTGAAGTTTTCCATCCATCCTATTTTTTATTTATTTTTTAGCAAAGCGTGCATATCCATGAGGGTTTTCTACAGGAACCCCTAAAGGATAGCCGAATGCCACATTTCCCAACGTGGTTGGATCCTGACCATTTTGAAATAGGACTCAACACAAAGTAAACAGGACTAAACTAGGATATTTCCAGAGTTTTAATTTGATGTCTCAAAATGGATTTGATGATCTGCCCTTCCTATAGTTAAAAAATAGGCACAGATGTATTTTCAGGGTCTGGTTAAAAAAAAAAATCAAGAGGGTGGCCATATTGTTTGATGCCTACAATTTTTTTTACTCCACCCTGTAGAAACCCTGCAGTTTCTAATTCTGAACAATTTTATCAGGCAAGAAATGCACAGTATTAAGGCTTTCTAACCCTGTGACTAGCATAAATTTTCCCAGACACTCTTTTGAGATTTCATTGGCATCACTTATCTATTTTTCCTCTTGAGTTTAAATTCGCAACAATATGGACTAGTAACTTGACCAATCAGAACCTCAGGATGCTTCTTATAAGGCCAATATTGCACGTTCTGTCATTTGCTGCATCAGCAAAGTAGTAATACACATATAGTTTGATTTTTATTTTATTTTTATATGCAAAAAATATCCTTTTTTCAAAAAAAAAATATCATTAGCTGTGTCCTCACACTGTGTATTTGACTTCTGGCAGTTTTGTGGTTTGGGACCTGGGGTAAACACAATGGTATTAGATTGAATGCAGGCTTAGTTACTCTAGAGTAGAAGTGAAATTAATAGTTTACTTCAAGTATGATGAAATTCAGCTAGTGGATATTCGGTTGATAACATTTTATTGTTAATGAGCTGTAATTTAGTTTAAATCTTGATTACAATCACAAAATTATTTTTGAAGGAAAATAAATTGTGAGATTGTTTGTCTCTGTAAATGTTTTTGTACTTGCTGCAAATATATGCTGGAATTTTCTAAGGGGACTGTTTTATTCCAAATGCAATGGATCTAAGCAGAAACCCAACTTTGATTAGCAAATCTAAATGACTTAAAAGAAATTCTTCCAAATCCACCAGGTGAATATTTGAATGAACAGAGTTGTTGGCAGTTCTTAACAGTGATTTGATTACTGTGATGTAATGAGATCTTTAATAAAGTTTTTTTCTTTGAACTGTTGAAAAGTGGAGTAATTCTAGAAAAATTCATATAGAATCATATCCTCACGTTTTGAATCAATGTCCTTGCAAATCGGTATTCCAGGAAGGGTTTTTTTTTTTTAAATCAAAATGGTAGCCATAGCTACATCCGAACTCCTGTCTTATTTTTATGCCTTTGTAGCTCTATCCCAGAGGCCTGCAACCTTAAATTTATTTATTTATTTATTTATTTATTTATTTATTAAATTTCTATACCGCCCTTCTCCTGGCGGACCCAGGGCGGTGTACAGCCAATTAAAACCAGTACATAAACAATTAAAACCATCCTAAAATCAATATAAGTTATGGCTGAAAGTTAAGGCTCTAAAAAATTTAAAATTTAAAAATGTATAAAAATATATAAATATAAATATAGAATATAAAATATTTAAAAAGAAGGGATCAGGCAAGTCCGGCGAGTTGAAAAAAGTGCGTCTTTAGAGCCCGACGAAAAGTCCGGAGGTCCGTAATAGTCCTCAGTTCAGGAGGCAGATCGTTCCAGAGGGTGGGGGCTACCACAGAGAACGCTCTCCCCCTGGGGGTCGCCAGCCGGCATTGTCTGGCTGACGGCACCCTGAGGAGGCCCTCTCTGTGGGAGCGAACCGGTCGGTGGGAGGCAATTGGTGGCAGCAGGCGGTCCCGTAAGTACCCTGGTCCTAAGCCATGGAGCGCTTTAAAGGTCATTACCAACACCTTGAAACGCACCCGGAAATCAACCGGCAGCCAATGCAGCTCACGCAGGAGGGGTGTCACGTGGGAGCGCCCTGTCGCTCCCATAATCCCCCGCGCGGCCGCATTCTGCACCAGCTGAAGCCTCCGGGTGCATCCCAAGGGGAGCCCCATGTAGAGAGCATTACAGTAGTCCAGGCGAGACGTGACGAGCGCCTGAGTGACTGTGCGTAGGGAGTCCCGATCTAGAAAGGGCCGCAACTGGCGTATCAGGCGGACCTGATAAAAAGCCCCCCTGGCCACGGCTGTCGTATGATCCTCTAAAGACAGCCGTGAGTCCAGGAGGACGCCCAAGTTGCGCACCCTTTCCGTGGGGGCCAATGATTCGCCCCCAATAACCAACGATGGAGTCAGTTGGCTATATCGGGACGCCGGTAGCCACAGCCACTCGGTCTTGGAGGGGTTGAGTCGAAGCCTGTTTCTCCCCATCCAGACCCGCACAGCTTCAAGGCACTGGGACATCACCTCCACAGCATCATTGGGGTGGTCTGGGGTGGAAATGTACAGCTGAGTGTCATCAGCGTACTGATGGAATTCCACCCCAAAACCACGGATGATCTCACCCAGCGGCTTTACATAAATGTTGAACAGAAGGGGCGAGAGGACCGACCCTTGTGGCACCCCACACACTAGGCGCCTCGGGGTCGACCGCTGCCCCCCTGTCAACACAGATTGCGACCGGTCGGAGAGGTAGGAGGAGAACCACCGAAGGACAGTGCCCCCCACCCCCAATCCCTCCAACCGGCGCAACATGATACCATGGTCGATGGTATCAAAAGCCGCTGAGAGGTCTAACAGCACCAGGATAGAGGAGTACCCCCTACCCCGGGCCCTCCAGAGATCATCCACCAACGCGACCAATGCCGTTTCGGTGCTGTAACCAGACCTGAAGCCGGACTGGAGCGGGTCTAAATAGACAGCTTCATCCAGGCACCGGGGGAGCTGCCATGCCACCACACTCTCAACAACCTTCGCTAGAAAGGGAAGGTTGGAGACTGGACGATAATTTACCAAAGCAGCTGGGTCCAAGGAGGGCTTCTTGAGGAGGGGCCTCACCACCGCCTCCTTCAAGGCGGTCGGTAGGGCACCCTCACTCAGAGAAGCATTTATAATCTCCTGGAGCCAGCCTCGTGTAACCTCCCGGGAGGCCAGCACCAACCAGGAGGGACACGGGTCCAATAAACATGTGGTGGCGTTCAATCTCCCCAGGATCCTGTCCACGTCCTCGGGAGCCACAGGATCGAACTCAGCCCAGATAACACTCTCAAGACCGGGCTCAGTCACCTCGCCCGAACCAACCCAGTCGGCGGCCAACTCGTCCCGAATCTGAGTTATTTTATCATCCAGATATTGCACAAAATCCTCAGCACGTCCCTGCAAGGGATCCTCCCGCGCTCCCAGATGAAGGAGGGAGCGGGTCACCCTAAACAGGGCGGCTGGGCGATTATCTGATGACGCAATAAGGGCGGCGAAATAATTAGATTTTGCCGCTTTTATTGCCACTAAGTAAGTCTTAATATAAGCTCTTACTAGTGTCAAGTCAGAATCGGAGCGACTGGCCCTCCAACCGCTCTCTAGGCGTCTTTTCCGGCGCTTCATCTCCCTCAGCTCCTCGGTGAACCAAGGAGATAAGTGAGTTCGGCGCCGGGTCAGAGGCCGCAAAGGCATGACACGGTCCAAGGCCCCACCGGCCGCCCTATCCCAGGCAGCCACCAGGTCCTCAGCCGAGTCGCGTGCCAGTGTCTCAGGAAATGGCCCAAGCTCCGTCTGGAACCTATCAGGATCCATCAGGCGCCTGGGGCGGAACCACCTAACAGGTTCCGCCTCCCTGCGGTGGGGTGCAGCGGTCAGAAAGTCGAGTCGGAGGAGCGAGTGGTCAGTCCATGACAAGGGTTCCACGCCTATATCCCCAGTATCAAGACCACCCAACCACTGACCAGAGATAAAAACTAGGTCCAGGGTGTGTCCACCAACGTGAGTCGGGCCCTGAATTACCTGGGTCAGGTCCATGGCCGTCATGGAAGCCATGAACTCCCGAGCCAACTCAGATGCCTCACCGATAGATGGCAGGTTGAAATCCCCCATGACTATAAGCCTGGGAGTAACAACCGCCACTTCGGCTATAACATTGAGAAGCTCGGGCAGGGTTGTTGCCACGTGGCAGGGAGCCAGGTACGTGACTAACAGACCCATCTGCCCACCAGGGCCCCACCTCACATAGATGGACTCACACCCGGCTATCTGAGGTACAGTGGCCTCCCTCGGACCCAGACCTTCCTTAATAACGACCGCTACTCCCCCACCCCTGCCCTGGGCTCTCGGCTGGTGAAATGCAAGGAAACCTGGTGGGCACATCTCCACAAGGGGGACTCCCCCCTCGTGGCCCAACCAGGTCTCGGTGATACCGGCCAGGTCCGCACCCCCCTCTTGAAGAAGATCACATATGAGGGGGGCCTTATTTACAACGGACCTCGCGTTGCACAACAGCAGCCGGAGCCTCGGGTCCTGAGACTCTGAACAACCCGGGGAACGGGAATAGCTCAGGGGACCGGGGCAAGCAATCGCTCGAAGACAGCGAGTGCGTGCCCCCACCACACGATATGGTCCCCTGCTCTCGCCATATCTGCCCCTCCCACATAACGTAGGAATCACCCCACCCTCAACAGAGGGGTCGATCAAATACTCAAAGAGCCATTTGGACCCGTTTCCCACAGAAAAGAAAACACCGGGAACCACAAAACCTGGGTAGGCGTGGCCAATCTGATGTCACCCACTTCTACCAGTCACATGACCCCCCCAGCCACGCCTACCCAGAAGGGCAGAAAACCAGTTGTTAAAAAACACCGGGAACCACAAAATCTTTTTAACATATCTCTCTCTCCCTTCTCTCCCTCCCTCCTCCCTCTCCCTCTCTCTGTCTCTGCCCTGGCCACTTCTCCATCCCCCACCGTCGCCCATACCTTCTCAGGCCAGGCCAGGAGTGACTGGAAGGGGAGGGCGAGGGGCGGGGCCAGCCAGTGGTGGGATCACCTGACAACAGAGGGCCCAAAGAGCCGCATGCAGCTCCAGAGCCACAGGTTGCCGACTCTTGCTCTATCCTAACTTTCAAACTCTTCTGAGCTTGTTTGTACCGGTATAAAAAATTTTTTTTCTTATGAACCTAAAAAAAATTAGATTTTTAAAAAACATTTATTATCCAATTAATCAAAATTTGCATTCCCACCTGCTTTCAGAGAAGACAACTAATCCTAATTTAGAATACAGGTAGTCGTCAACTTTCATTTAGTGACCGCTCAGTTACCACGGCACTGAAAAAAGTGGCTTATGATTGTTTTTTCCACACATTTAACAACCATTGCAGCATCCCCATATTTATGACGGTCGCAGTGTCCTGGGATCACCTGATCCCCTTTTGCGATTTTCTGATAAGCAAAATCAATGGGGAAGCCAGATTCACTTAACAACCAAGTTATTAACCGCAGTGATTCACTTATCAACTGTGGCAAAGAAAGGTCGTAAAATGAGGCAAAGTTCACTTAACAAATATTTCACTTGGAAACAGAAACTTTGGGCTCAATTATGGTTGTAAATTGAGGACTACCTTCTCCAAGATGGTGTTGGATATCTTTGCACAAATAAAATGTTTTATGGCTTGTTTTCTGCAGTTTTTATATCTCTGCTGTACTTTTAAGAAGCAGGCAGTGTCTAAACCCAGGAAAGAGGATGGAAAGAGCTATCAATTTTACCTGAATCATACTTTCATTTATGATATCTTTACTATAGGAGGCCTAAATCTGATTTCAGTCTTAGGGCTGACCTTTTTTCCCAGTTACGACCTTTGCAATATCCCTATGATCATGTGATCACAATTTGGATGTTTGGCAATTGGTTCATATTGATGACGGCCGGAGTGTTAGGTGTTCCCTTTTGCAACCTTCTGACAAGTTAAGCCAATGAGGAAGCCCGATTCACTTAACAACCGGATTACTAACTAATCGACTGCAGTGATTCACTTAACAACTATGGCGAGAAAGGTTATGAAATGGAGCCAAATTCACTCAACAAACGTCTCACTTAACAACATAAATTTTGGGCTCAATTGTGGTCATAAATCGAGGACTGGCTGTGCAATGATTACAATACAATACACTGCTGAATGCCAACTTTATTTTTCCTTGCAAAAATCAATACAGATAGTCCTTGATTTATGGCCGTAGTCGAGCTTGGAATTACAGTTCTAAATTGTGGAAATCATGATGTGATCAATCTGATCGTATGAGATTTTTTCTGTAGCCGTTGTAATGTTTTGTTATGCTGTTGTAACCACAGGATAAACAAATGCTGTGGTTGTAAAGCAAGCTCCATAAATTGTTAAGCAAACCGATTGTTTGTAATGGCCTTTTTTTTTTTTTTTTTTGCCAGAAAAAAAATGTCATGACTTGCAATTGTGTGATCACAAAATGCCACAAACAGTTATCAATGCACCCTGGTTGCCAAAATGTGCTGGGGGAGGGGGCAAATATTGGAACTTTAAATTTCAGTCATCTTTTTGAAATCCACCTTAACTTCAAATGGTTGCTAATCAACCAGTTGTTAAGCAAGGACTAACTATAAATGAATTGCACTCAGTAAGGGAGCTAGGAAATAATATTATCGGGAGTAAATCTGTTATCTTTTATTCCGCTGGAAACTGACCCATAATCTATTTCCACTTAACCACTGAAATGTTAAGTTTTTTAAAGCAAATTCAGAGGCCTCCTCAAACATCTTATCTTACATTTCTCTGAATTTTCTAATGGGGAAAAAAAGAAAAGAAAATGAGGACCACTTTTAAAATCCTCGAGATGTCAAGGTTAAATAGATAATGTACATAATTTCTCACATCATTGGGATCTGGAAGTAGCTCTGGTTGGGCCAAAGTGCTTGCTAGCTTAATTGCATCATGGTTCATTTGCAGTTTGATGGGTAACAGAAGCGTAAGCCAGCATGGTTTGATGTTTTGTTTTGTTTTTTCATAATGCACCAACAAGGCTACATTATAATAGATCATTTATCTAAGGGTCATTTTCAGAAAAAGCCAAGAGAAGCATTTGTATTATTTCATTTTAATTCAAATTTCTTTATAATTTGGTTCTGAAGAAAGCCTTATTGCTTTTTTAAACACAATGAATGAAAAGGATGTTGACAGCTTCCAGCTGATTGCCTACTCATCCTGAACAGGAGAATTGCAAAATTGGAAGGTGCATTAGATCTGCACACAAAAGGCCTACAACAATCAACCTAGGATTTAAGGATAAATTTACTGGCAGGGAGAACAATTGATCGAAGGAACGACTTGCCTCCAGTTGTGGGTACTCCAACACCTGAGGTTTTTAAGAAGAGATTGGACAACACTTTGTCTGAAATGGTACAGGGCAGGGGTGAAATCCAGCAGGTTCTGACAGGTTCTGGAGAACCGGTAGTGGAAATTTTGAGTAGTTTGGAGAACTGGAAAATACCACTTCTGGCTGGCCCCTGTGGGGTGGGAATGGGGATTTTGCAGTATCCTTCCTCCAGGAGTGGAGAGGGAATGAGATTCTGCCGTATCCTTCCCTTGCCACGCCCACTAAGCCACACCCACAGAACCGGTAGTAAAAAAATTTGGATTTCACCACTGCATTGGGCCTAGTCATTTGTATGATGATGTCATGACACATGCATGGGTCATTGTTACCCTGCTACCACCGTCTTCTGTGTCCACCCATGGATTTATGCCCTCAAAATGGGTTGGAAGTAAGAATCTCAGAATTTCCCATCAATGAGACTCTCCTGGGAACTGCAGTTTGACACACTTAGAGGTTGACAAGTTGCCAGCAGAATGGAGGTGTTTAATTTAGCATCCCTTCCCCAGCAATTGCTTTGTTACAAGATGGGTGGCAAATAAATTCAATAAATAAAAATAAACAACGGGCCAGTGGATGAATCATGGAAGTTCATGACATCTTGCTGGTAGCTCAAAATTCTGAGCCTAGGCAAAGCTGTGAGATGGTCAAGCCAAGGTCATACCTGTGAATTCAGGTGCTTCGAGTCCCTCTATTACCTGAATCCCAGGAGGTTTATCCAGAGCTGGCTGGAGAATTCTGGGAGTTGAAGTCCACAAGTCTTAAAGCTGCCAAGTTTGAAGACCTCTGATCTAGATCTTTCTGAATGCTCTTTACAGTGAAAATTCTTATATATTTTGTTCTGTGCATTCAAAACGAAGGCTATTCTACTTCTTATACAGGTCGTCCATAACAATTCATTTAGTGACTGTCCAAAGTTACAACGGCACTGAAAAAGTGTCTTACGACCGTTTTTCACACTTACGACCATTACAGCATCCCCATGGTCACTTGACCCAAACTGAGATGTTTGGCAACTGGTTCTTATTTATGACAGTTGCAAGAACAACCCACGTTGCTAACTTAAATAACTGCAGTTATTCACGTGGTAAGAAAGATCATAAAATGGGGCAAAAATCATTTAACAAATGTTTCATTTAACAACACAAAATTTGGGCTCAATTGTGGTCGTAACTCAAGGATTATCTGTATTTGCAAATCTGACCAAGGATATGTATTGTCACCTAACTATAGGTTTCTGAGTCCTTCCCGCATTTCTGTTTGGCATCTAAAATATGTCTCGCCTTTTACTCAGTGCATTTCACTTCTCCCTTCAATTCCACCCCAGTTTCAGACAAGTAGTAAGTCAGATATTTTCACACACAACTATCTCTCTATGCCAGTTGTCTCCCAAATGCATTGGGCCTCATTTTGCTTCCATTTACGTAGAACGCCTAAATAAAATTATATTTTTAAAATATTAAAATAAACAACAACAATTGAGAGAAACCTTCACCTATTTCTTGTGCAAATAATGGAACAATTTTGTAGTGAGGAAGGGGAAGTTTTTCCAGCTGAGAAAAATTAGGAAATCATTTTCATTAAGATTATTATTGACCGTACAGATTTCGAGAAGACTTTATTTTTTAAAATTGTCCATTTGAAGTTTGGGAAGTTTGAGTTTCTTTCAAGATCCATCTTCTTTCTGGGTCAGGAAATCAAAACAGTCAAGATGGAAACAGCCACCGAGCGATCAAAGTCCCGTCAATTTTTTTACCTGCACTGACAGTTCTAAGATAAATTTGTGGCCCCACCTTAACTTTTGTGCCCCCCCCCCTTGTAGACAATCCTGATTTCAGGTGTCACCAACTACCCATCCCTTTGTTCAAAACAATCCAAACTGTTTCTTCTCATTTTGCTGTTTCCATGTAGGCATCTGGTAGAATGCATCCTTTGTCTTCCCAAAGATATCGAAAAATTCTGCATCAGATAGGAAGTACTGCAAAGAGAACAAAAAAAAAACATGATCCCCTTTAATGGATTATTCAATCAAATAATTTAATGGATTAATGTCGATCGAAAGGTCAGCACTTCAGCAGTTCGAATCCCTAGTGCTGCGTAATGGGGTGAGATCCCGTTCCTTGTCCCAGCTTCTGCCAACCTAGCAGTTTGAAAGCAGGTAAAAAATGCAAATAGAAAAATAGGGACCATCTTTGATGGGAAGGAAACAGCGTTCCGTGCACCTTTGGCATTGAGTTATGCCGGCCACATGACTACGGAGACGTCTTCAGACAGCGCTGGCTCTTCGGCTTTGAAACGGAGATGAGCACCGCCCCCTAGAGTTGGGAATGACTAGCACACATGTGCCAGGGGAACGTTTACCTTTATCTTTAATGGATTATTCTTTCTTTACTAACAAAATAAATAGTAAGACGTAGTTCTCGACTTTCAATCATTCGGTTAGTGACCGTTGGAAGTTACAATGGCACTGAAAAAGATGATTTATGACTGTTTCTTAAGTGAGTTTTGCCCCATTTTACAACTTTTCTTGCCACAGTTATTGAATGAAGAACTGCAGTTGTTAAACCAGTAATATGGTTATTAAGTGAGTCTGGCTTCCCCTGAGGATTTTGCTCGGCAGGTCACAAAAGGGGATTGCATGACTCCGGGAACACTGCAACCGTCATAAGTACATGCCAGTTGCCAAGCATTTAAATTCTGATTATGTGACCACAGGGATGTTGCAATGGGCATGTGAAAAACAGGTCACTTTTTTTCATTACCGTTGTAACTTTGAACAGTCACTAAGTGAATGGTTGTAAGTCGAGGACTATCTGCCAATAGATCCTCATACTGGAACTTAGCTGCACATTTCTGGAGATCATCTCCCTTGCTAAAACCGGTAGATGTTTCCTGGCTGTGTTAGAAAGAATTTCTTAAAATGCAGAACATCTTTTGGCCCTTGGAGTGAAGTTTCTGGTAGAGGATTATGTAGCACCATTACGACTCCAAACTTTGAAAGTTATGTTCATTTTCAAAATCAATATATTGGCCACATTTCACATGTGCTGTAAATGCTCTCCTAGGATGAACCCTGCCTTCCACAAATATAGGGTTCTCCTTCAGAAGTTGGAGCTGGCCCCATATCAAAAGATTGTCCGAAGACAATTTTTTATTCTATTATATCTTTGGAGATTCTCAAAGATTCTCGGTTATCAAAGTCATAGGTGCTTTTTCAAAAGGAAACTGGACTGTTTTTAACCTCAAGGAAGGAGGAGGAGGAGGAGGAGGAGGAGGAGGAGGAGGAGGAGGAGGAGGAAGAAGAAGAAGAAGAAGAAGAAGAAGAAGAAGAAGAAGAAGAAGAAGAAGAAGAAGAAGAAGAAGAAGAAGAAGAAGAAAGGAGGAGGAGGAGAGGAAGAGGAAGGAGAATGAGGAGGAGAAGAAGAGGAGGAGGAAGAAGAAGAAAAAGAAGAAGAGGAGGAAGAGGAAGAGGAAGAGGAAGAGGAAGAGGAAGAGGAAGAGGAAGAGGAAGAGGAAGAGGAAGAAGAAGAAGAAGAAGAAGAAGAAGAAGAAGAAGAAGAAGAAGAAGAAGAAGAAGAAGAAGAAGAAGAAGAAATATGTTTTGCTTCTCATCCCAAAAGCTTCATCAGTTCTGATGGCAGGAGGATGGAAGGATGGGTAAGAAGATACCAACAGATACCAGTACCAGCAGCACTGGCTGGGGGATTCTGGGAATTGAAGTCCACCCATCTTCAAGCGTCCAAGGTTGAGAAACACTGCCCTAATTAAATCATGAGCCTTGAGCCAAGCTTCAAAAGAAATTCAGTTATTTATTAGGAGCTTCATGTCTGCATGTTCCCAAGTGAAGCCAACTCTGACCCCACATAATTTATGGCCCCAATCACGACCCTGTTTCCCCCCTCCCTCCAGGGTGGGTCATCAATCACATTCAAATGAAGCAATTTCCAGGGTTGTAGCGATCACTCCCCTTCGCCCGCTATAAGTAACCCTGGGATACAGCCTTGAGAGAGATAAATCTGGAGTGTGCATCTTTCACAGACCCACCATTGTGTAATGCTAATCAGGACAGCCCATCCTACCTCCTTTTTGGTGGGGTCCACACCTTCCGGAAGCTCATCCACCGTCTTGTTAATCAGCAGGTCTCTAGGAAATGTACCAACTTCATTTGGTTGTTGCTGAGATGCGTTGGTGTTGTAACCGTTACTACTGTGAGTAAGCGTTTGGTCATCCTGCAGATTTGACTTGGCTTCTGAAATGTCTGCACTGGCAGTGACAGGCTTATTGCTGGTACTTCTATGGTTGAAGTTTGCATTTTTCAGATCCTGTCGAAATGAAGAAGAACTTGTGAAATGGAGAGACACTTTATTCATTACTTAGCAGAGGAATTTTATCTACCTTGATTAATCTCAGTTGATTGGATGTACCCAGGAATAATCAGGAATATAATGCAATAAAAATGAAATCCAATTGAAAGTTTCTTGTCTAGGCCACATCTTCAGCAACATGAAGATGTGTGGACTTCAACTCCCAGAATTCCCAGGATCTCCAGAATTCCCCAGCCAGCCATGCTGGCTGGTCAATTCTGGGAGTTGAAGTCCTCACATCTTTAAGTGACCAAGTCTGAGACATAATGCCTTACACACACAACCCAACCATCATGCCACTTGACGGAAGTGAAACTCACACCATGAGACAGAAACCAAGGTGGTATCTGACCACACCTTCAACCCATCCCTTAAAAATTTAGCAACTCCCCACACCAAAACAAATACTTCATTTAACAATGCAGAATAAAGCCAAATCTGTCAGAGAACGATAACTTACAAAGGCATTGGTTAAAGTTGAGCACGATGGCAAGGATGGTTGGCGAAAACTTTGTGGTGCCCTTTGTCTGTTAACCTAAATATGTATTTATTTTGCTTAATAGTTAATCCAGGGCTGGGTTGAACGAATGAGAAAATCAAGAACAGTCTATTTCATTAAAGTCATGGGACTCAGAATCTGTTACGAGTTTACCTGCTTTTCTGTCTACTCTTTAACTTTGCGTTTCTCAACCTTGTGTGATCTTCAACAGAATTCCACAATCAGCCTATATGGATTTCAACTCCCATAACTTCCCAGACAGCCTGGATGGATTTCACCACTACCATGCACTGTTTTGCATGCCAAAACAATTAGGCACAAATTTTCCTTGTGCCATCACTCTGCTGAACACCTCATTCCCACAGCACTGTCTTAGGCCTAAAGATATTTACCCATAATTTGCCAGCAAAGTCTTGATGGATTCAAGTCCCAGAATTCTCCAGCCAGGAATTCTGGGAGCTGAAGTTCACATGTCTTAAAGTTGCCAAGATTGAAAAAACGCTGCCCAACTGGGAAATAGGGACACAGGAGTCCCTCTTGTTATTAAGTACTTTTATCCCTTCATGAATTCCCTTATTTTTCAATTAAATTGAGAAAAATTAGCTCCTTCAAGACACTTGGCCAGTATCATGAGATTAGGGAGCTGAAGGCTAAAACTTATGAAGAAGGGTTGCAGGAACTGGGTATGTCTAGTCTGATGAAAAGAAGGTCTAGGGGAGACATGATAGCAATCTTCCAATATCTCAGGAGCTGCCCCAAAAAAGAGGGAGTCAAGCTATTCTCCAAAGCACCTGAGGGCAGGACAAGAAGCAATGGGTGGAAACCAATCAAGGAGAGAAGCAACTTAGAACTAAAGGAGGAATTTCCTGACAGGGAGAACAATTAATAAGTGGAACAACTTGTCTTCAGAAGTTGTGAATGCTCCAACACTGGAGACTTTAAAGAAGAGATTGGACAACCATCTGTCTGCAATAGTATAGGGTTTCCTGCCTGAGCAAGGGGTTGGACTAGAAGACCTCCAAGGTCCCTTCCAACTCTCTTATTTTACGGTATGTTCTATGTATGAAAAGTTGATCAAAGCCTTTGGGAGCTCAAAAAAAAAAAAAGGAGAGAAATTCAAGTGCTTGATTATGCATGGGATTAAGAAAATATTTCAGTGGGAAATTATATAACCTTTGCAAAAATAACCATACACTAGAAAGTAGACAAGTTCTTCATCTTGGAGAACTTTAAGGCGATTAAGAGCACTCCTGGAAATAGATATGATGCAACAGATTGGAGCTTTGCCTTTCAGAATGTTGGTTTCCTAGAGCTTCTCTTCTCTTCTCTTCTCTTCTCTTCTCTTCTCTTCTCTTCTCTTCTCTTCTCTTCTCTTCTCTTCTCTTCTCTTCTCGTCTCGTCTCGTCTCGCCTCGCCTCGTCTCTTCTCTTCTCTTCTCATCTCTTCTCTTCTCTTTTCTTCTCCTTCTCCTTTCTTTTGTCTCTTCTCTTCTCTTCCCCTGCTCTTCTGCCCTTCCCTTCTCCCCCACCCTTCCTTTTCTTTCCCTTCCCTTTCTTTCTCTTCCATTTGTCTCTTCTCTTCTCTTCTCCTCCACTTCTCTTCTTCCCTCCCCTCCCCTTCTCCCCCTCCCTTCCCTTTCCTTTCCTTCCCTTCCTTTTGTCTCCTCTTCTCTTCTCTCCTTCCCTTCTCTTCTTTCGCTCCCTCCCTTTTCTTTCCCTTCCCTTTGTCTCTTCTCTTCTCCTCCACTTCTCTTCTTCTCTCCCCTCCCCTTCTCTTCTCCCCCTCCCCTCCCTTCCCTTCCCTTTCTTTCCCTTCCCTTTGTCTCTTCTCTTCTCCCCCTCCTTTCCCTTCCATTTCTTTCCCTTCCCTTCCCTTCCTTTTGTCTCTTCTCTTTTTTCTCTTTCCTTCCCTTCTCTTTTCTTTTCCCAAGTGGAATGAGTCATGGAAGTTCTTGCTCTCCTACTCTACGTGTGGTCTTTCAAAACTGAACCAAATGCCATAAGAAAAGGAAATACAACCACAGTCTGTGTGAGGAAAACAAATTCTGGGGAAAATGGGACCGGGTTAGCAAGATAAAAACATAGAAGGAATGTGTTCAACTCGAGGCAGCCTTGAAGTGCTCAGTTCTCAGTAGGCAGTATCTGAATTTCTGTCACAAGGAAAACTAATCTGTTTCATTTTATTAAATATAATTCTTTCTAGAAGATAGAAACTGTAGAAGGATGGGGAAGTAAGATTTGCTAATTATGAATATCTATGCTTACATCATCTATGCCCTATGCATATGTATGATAATATCTTTTTCTCTTCCTTTCCTGAAATATATAAATATGAGTGGATCTTTTGGTCTGTAGGAATCCCTCCCTTTATTTTCTGGATAATATTCCTCCAATGCTCACTAAATGAATGAATGATGAATGAATGAATGAATGAATGAATGAATGAATGAATGAAATACTGCATTGAGTCTTCATTATTGAAGTGCCCTTGGTATTCTCTGAACTTGATTGTTTTTTTTGCAATGTTTCCTTATCCAAACCAGGTAACATCGTTAGTGTTGGCAATATTTGCTAGTTTGGGTCATGACATGTTTGCAAGAAGATCACCAAGAATCCTCTCATTTCAACCCCAAGCTATAAATATTTTCCTTTATTGTTACTTCATTACTGATTTGGGCATCCTGCTTTGGATTTCACATGTGCTCTTGGCTTGCTGACAGAACTGGGGTGAGTTTCTAGGAACAGCAATAGCAAAAGAAATAGCATTTAAACTTATATACCGCTTCACAGTGCTTTGCAACCCGCTCTAAACAGTTTACAGAGACAGCCTCTTATCCTCAACAATCTGGGTCCTCATTTTACCAACCTCGGAAGGATGGAAGGCTGAGTCAACCTTGAGCCGGTCAGGATCGAACAGTTGGCAGTGGGCAGAGTCTGCCTGCAATACTGCGCCACCACAGCTCAATGGCTCAACATAATGCTGATGTCCTTATTCAGCTGTCCCCTTAATTCATTTGCCTTATATGTCGGACCCCCCACATTCCTGGAAGGAGAGGAGGCCACCCCCAGCTCCCACCTCTGCAGTCAATCAGATATATTCACCATTGTGATTTCTGATATGGCAGATACGTCTCCTAAACTGCTTTTCATCTGTTCATAAGACTTGCCATCCTAAGAGGTAAGAGAAAAGATCATGGTTTAGAAAACAAAGGGGTGGTTAAATTAAGCCATACAGGAATGTTGCTGGCATAAATCTGAAGGACAATTTCCAGAGGCAAGGAAATGGAAATTATACAGCCAACTTGTCCTTCTAGAAGATGCTTTTAATTAATGTCTTCTCAGTCCATTAACTGTATCCTTCTTTTAATTGCACTGAGGTTGGGCTATTGCAATGGTTCTGTGGTTTTGGGAAGGCCTTGCAAAGTGCAACTGGTACAAAATGATTAAACTATATTCAATAATTTTGGCCCGCAGGCAGGCAGGCAGGCAAGCAGGAAGGAAGGAAGGAAGATGAAAGAAAAAAAGAATAATGAAGGGAGAGAGGGAGGGAGGCTGGGAGGAAGAAAGGAAATAAGGAAGGAGGGGAGTGAGAGAAAGGGGGAGCTGGTTGGAGGGAGGGAGGAAGAAATGAAAGAAAGAAGGAGAGAGGAAGATAGATGAAAGAAAGGAAAATGAATGGAGGGAGGGAGGCTGGGAGGAAGAAAGGAAGGAGGAAAAAGGGAGAGATGGCTAGAGGGAGGGAGGAAGGAAGGAAAGAAGGAAGGAAGAAAAAGAAGGAAGGGTGATGGATGGATGGATGGATGAATGAATGAAGGGAGAGAGGGAGAAAGGAAGAAAGGAAGAAAGAAAGAAAGGATGAAAGAAAGAAGGATGAAGGGAGAGAGGAAGGGAGGAAGGAAGATTTCCAATGCTCCTTGTCAGACTCCCACAAAGAAACTCAGTGGGGAAGCCAGCAGGAAGTTAAAAGCGGTTCCCTCTCTTGCTATTTCTTTCTCCAGCCTTACTCATTCTGTTTCTCTTCTTAGGTGAAAAAACGTATCTAAAACAATGACCGAATGGGGCACGGGCTGTCTATTTCATATTTAAATCTACATTTCTTCTACAATTCACCTTTTGTCTTCTGATCTTAATTTCACAGCTGCGTTGCAATCTTCCCTATATACCATCATCATCCCCAGATGGGGCTCTACACAACTGGCCTTCATTGCCCATCATTGGTTCGCAAGACTTGATTTTTCAACAAGACAAGTTCATCCCAATGGATGAGAACAGTGTATCTCTCTTACTTACACTCCACTTGTAAGGGTCCCAGGCAGTGAACCAACCGGTGAAGTTCAGGGGCTCGTGACCTTGCTTGACCATGATGATTGGGGTTGCTACGTCTCTTCCCGCTGGGTGGTTCTTCAAATATTCTCTGGCTGCAGAAACGGACTCTGTCTTTTCATAGTTGTTGGCAGCTTTCCCGATCCAAAGGAAAATCTGAAGAAGGGGAAAGAGGAGCCAGTTGGAAGGAAAAGAGCTGGAAAGCTCTGAATAGAGATATAGTCATTCTTGATGCCATTTCGTTTGAAGCTGGGAAAAAGAGTGTCCTGTCATTGCCACTAGGTGGCACTAGCACATATGTTAGGGCCAGTGTTTCTCAATCTTGGTAGCTTGAAGATGGGTGGACTTCAACTCCCAGAATCCCCCAGCCAGCACTGCTGGCTGGGGGATTCTGGGAGTTGAAGTCCACCCATCTTCAAGCTTCCAAGGTTGAGAAATACTGTGTTAGGCGAACTCCAATGCAGGTACGGTAGTCCTTGACTTACAACAGTTCATTTAGTGACCCTTCAAAGTTACAACAGCATTGGAAAAAGTGACTTATGACAGTTTTTCACAGTTACAACCTTTGCAGCATCCTCCCCCCCTCCCCTCCATGGTCACGTGATCAAAATTCAGACGCTTGGCAACTGGTTCATAGTTACGACGATTGTAGTGTCCCCGGGGTCACGTGATTCTCCTTTTGCGACCTTCTGACAAGCAAAATCCACGGGGAAGCAAGATTTTCACTTAACAACCGTATCAAATGCAGTGATTCACTTAACAACTGCGGCAAGAGAAGTCGTAAAATGGAGCAAAATTCACTCGACAACTGTCTCGCTTAGTAACAGAAATGTTGGGCTCAGTTGCGGTCTTAAGTCGAGGACTACCTGTATCGTGGATGTTAATGTTAACGTTTGGCAACTTTAAGATGTGTGGACTTCAACTCCCAGAATTCCTCAGCCAGGATATGCAACATATCTCGAAACTGCCAGATTATAACATATATATATATATAACAGATTATAACATATAACACAAATATCTTCAACCTATGACCGATTGCTTAGCAACCTTTCAAAGTTAGAGCAACTGACAACCTGGTTTTGAAGTTTGATGGCCCTTCTGGTCACAGGATTGGAATTTGGGGCATTGGTGGAGCCGCGGACTAAAGTGCTGCTAAAGTGCTGTTAATGTAGCACTTAGCTGCCAGCTGCCTGCAATTACTGCAAGTTCAAATCGCACCAGGCTCAAGGTTGACTCAGCCTTCCATCCTTCTGAGGTAGGTAAAATTGTTCTGTCCCCGTCTCACACATGCAACCCCCACAGACGGCCTGGAGTTAATAAGGCACACGACAGAGTCTTTAAAGATAAAGCTGGCAGCAACCCAGTGGCTGGCTGCCAATTTAGACTTCACTTACACAAAACAGAGCTAAGTCCACAAGCCTTCTGATAAGGCAAAGTTCCAGCAATACAAGAATTAATCCGAATACAGTCCAATTAAGCAGGCACAGTTTCAGCAACACAGAGTCCATGGATGATTTCTAGTTTTTGCTCGTCACAAACTGAGCCGGCCACTACACGCACATTTATACCCTGTGACTCAGCTAATCTCTGGCACGCCTCCTCCTTTGCTGTGCACACTTCTCCCTGCGCCGCTGTCGAGGATCCAGCCAGCACTTATCTCCTTCATCGCTGTCCATCTGTGGCTGCGGGGACATGCTTGGCTCTGGGCCTATCTCTTGCCCTTCGGTGTCCTCGGAGGCATTGCCAGAGAGGAGGGTCCTGGAGAGGTAGGCCTTGCCAACTCCTCTCCCTCACTCTCAGAGTCTGCATTTGTCGGTAGCCCAGGCTCAGGCAACGGAGCCACAACAAAAATGAGGATCCGGATTGTGGGGGCAATAAGCTGACTTTGTATAAAAAAGAACACCGCTTAGGGGGGGCCGAAAGCCCTACTAAGCAGGTATATACAAAAATATCAAGGCTATTGCTTAACGCATTGTAAGCCACTCTGAGTCTCTGGAGAAGGGCGGCATATAAATCGAACCAATAAAAAAGAAATTTTTTTAAAAAATTGGCAAATGGCTCAAATTTACAGCGGTTTGCAATAGCCTCTATCACGTGACTGCAATTTACAACTTCTAGTTTCCAGCAAAAATGCCTATTGGATAAAATGGATTTGGCTTAACAATGGCTGTGTTTGCAAAATAACCGGTTTTCAAACACGGCAGTTGTTAAGAAAATCCATTTGTGATCAGTCATGTCGTGAGGTGACCTGCTTAAGGAACTGCCATAACTCATCGCTATAATGCCAGCTCGATTACGGTTGTAAGTCAAAAATGACATACATGTGACACTCTAAACAGTTGTAAGAAAATTAAGTGCTTTGTATATATAAGATACATGGTTAAGACTGTTATAAGCTCAACTCCTGATCCCTGAATTGGAATTCAGATCCCTAGCCTTCTGCCTAAGATTTATGTAAATTGTAATTTATGGGAGTTGTAATCCTAACATACAATTTGGAATACAATTGTATTTAATCCTTGTTAATGGTTGGAGTACAGGGATTCCTCCACGTATGAGTCCAAAACTTCCTTTGCTAAACAAGACAGTTGTTAAATGAGTCCTGCCCCATTTTATTATCTTTCTTGCCATGGTTGTTAAGCGAATCCCTGCAATTATTAAATTAGTAACTGGGTTGTTAAATGAATCTGGCTTCCCCATTGCCTTTGCTTGTCAGATGGTCGCCAAAAAAAATGATCACGTGACGCAGGGACGCTGCCACCGTCATAAATACAGGGCAGTTGTCAAGCCCCAGAATTTTGATTGCGTGACACAGGATAGACGTAAGTGTGAAAAACAGTCGTAAGTCACCTTTTTCTGCACTGTTGTAACTTCAAACGGTTGCAAAATGAATGGTGGTAAGGCGAGGAATACTAAAGAAATAAATTTCTTTCATGGAATCTTTGCTATTTTATTGTAAGTTAGTCATTCTTTTAGTCCTGGGATTTGAAAATGAAGTTCACGCAGAAAAGTTTGCATGCCTATAAGAAGCACCAGGCACGCGGGTTCTAGATCAGGGGTGTCAAACTCGATTTCATTGAAGGCCGCATAAGGGTCGTGTTTGACCTCGGGGGACCCAGGGTGGCTGTGGCCAGCTCAACGTCACTCATTGAGGCTCCGTTTTCAGCCCGCCCAGGTTCTGTTTTCAGCCGTGATGGTCTCCTGCAGCCCTCTGCCAATGAAAACAGAGCTTGCATGGCCTCCCTGAGCTCTGTTTTCATTGGCAGAGGGCTGCAGGAGGCCATCGCAGCTGAAAACGGAGCCCGGGAGGGCCATGCACAGCCCTCCCAAGCTCCATTTTTCATTTTCACTGGTAGAGCCACCGCAGGCCACTCTTTTGTTACTTCCAGGGTGGGCCCGCCGGCCAGCTCTAAGCATTCTGTGCAGTGGGGGGTTGCTACCAGTTCTCCCTGAATTGGGCGAACCGGTAACTGCAGTGGTTGTGTTGCGTGCCCACCCATAAGCGCCTGCCCACCCATGAGTGAACTGGTAGTGATGGGTTTTGAAACCTGCCTCTGATCCTGTGGGCCGGATTCGACCCATGGGCCTTGAGTTTGATACCCCTGCTCTAGATCAGGGGTCTCTAACCTTGGCCACTTTAAGACTTGGGGACTTCCCTTTCTGGATCAGGACTCCTTCTGGATCCCTTTCTGGATCGGGACTCCTTATTCATGGTCACTCATGCCCTTGTCACTTCCCATCTGGACTACTGTAATGCTCTCTACATGGGGCTCCCCTTGAGGAGCACCCGGAGGCTCCAACTGGCGCAGAGTGCGGCCGTGCGGGTGGTGATGGGAACGACATGGCGTTCCCATGTAACACCTCTCCTGCGCGAGCTGCACTGGCTCCCAGTGGTCTTCCAAGTGCGCTTCAAGGTTTTGGTTACCACCTTTAAAGCGCTCCATGGCTTAGGACCTGGGTACTTGCAGGACCGCCTACTGCCACCAATAGCCTCCCACCAGCCGGTACGCTCTAATAGAGAGGGGCTCCTCTGGGTGCCGTCAGCCAAACAGTATTGACTGGCGGCCCCTAGGGGGAGAGCTTTCTCTGTGGGGGCACCTACTATCTGGAAAGAGCTCCCCCCGGAGATATGGAGGATCCCGGATCTGTGCACCTTCTGCCGCGCTCTTAAGACCTTTTTATTTCACCAGGCAGGCCTGGCCTAACCTCTCTTCCTCTTTTAGCGTTTAAATTTTAATCTGTTTTAAATTGTGTGGGGTGTTTTAATTCCGTCTGGGCCAAATCTATTTAATTTGATTTTATTTGGGCTTTTAAATTTTGTATACATGTATTTTTACTGTTGGCTGTTCACCGCCCTGAGTTTTCGGGAGTAGGGCGGTATATAAATCTAATAAACCTAACCTAACTTCAACCAGCAAAGCTGGCTGAGGAACTCTGGGAGTTGAAGTCCCCAAGTCTTAAAGTGGCCAAGGTTGGAGACCCCTGATCTAGATAAACCATCTCACACTGACCTCTTCCCAGGTGTCCAACAGCATGACATCGTCTTCGTCCAGGTCATCTTGGCCAAAGTCCACTATTTCAGTCATGATGAATCGGCCAGTTTGGTTGGAGCATTCGAACAAGCGAGCCTGATAATGAGGGACTCGTTCCTGGAACCTTTCACGTGGCAGGAAGGAGGGAAGGAGAAAAAGAGAGAGGTGAAACGGATTTATTTCCATATTCTGTGCTAGGACAGATTCTTAACAAGAAAAGGAAGGAAGTCAGATTCTTGGCTCCCTGATTCACAGGGATTCCTTTTAAAATATATATATATTTTTAATGGTGATACAGATTTTATTCCTTGGAGCTTCCAAAAACAAATGTACAGTACAATCGGGACCAGAATTTCCATGGCTAAGCAAGATAATTGTTAAGTGTCTCGTATCTTTTGACATTATGAGCTTCTTTTTTTTTTTGCCACAGTGGTTAAGTAAATCACTGCAGTTGTTAAGTGAATCATACGGTCGTTAAGCAAACCCGGCTTCCCCCCATTGAATCCATTTGTCACAAAAGGACTGGGAAAGTCACAAATAGTGATTACAACGTGACTCCAGGACATTGAAACTGTAATAAATACATCCTGTTTGCCAAGACCCCCAAATTCTGATCATGTGATGCTGCAGTGGTCGTATCTGTGAGGACTGGCTACGTGTCACTTTTTTCAGTGGTAGTGTAACTTTGAATGATTGTAAGTCGAGGACTATTTATGTTTTGTCTATGAGTGTGCTGAGACAAGCATGCACAATGTGCAGAAGGCCAGAAGGAGAGGAGGAGGAGGAGGAGAAGAAGAAAAAGAGGAGGAGGAGGAGGAGGAGGTGGAGAAGGGAAAGAAGAAGAGGATGAGGAAGAGGAGGAGGAGAAGAAGAAGAGGAGGAGGAAAAGGAAGAGGAGGAGGAGGGGAAGAAGAGGAGGAGAAAAAGAAGAAAAAGAAGAGGAGGAAGAGGAGGAGGAGAAAAAGAAGAGGAGGAGAAGAAGAAGAAGAAGAAGAAGAAGAGGAGGAGGAGAAGAAGAAAAAGAAGAGGAAGAAGAGAAGGTGGAGGGGGGAAATAAGAAGAGGAGGAGGAAGAGGAGGAGGAGGAGAAGAAGAGGAGGAGAAAAAGAAGAAAAAGAGGAGGAGGAGGTGGAGGAGGAGGAGAAAAAGAAGGAGGAGAAGAAGAAGAAGAGGAGGAGGAGGAGAAGAAGAAGAAAAAGAAGAGGAGGAGGAGGAGAAGGTGGAGGAGGGAAAGAAGAAGAGGAGGAGGAAGAGGAGGAGGAGGAGAAGAAGAAGAGAAGGAGGAGGAGAAGAAGAAGAGGAGGAGGAGGAGAAGAAAAAAAAGAAGAGGAAGAGGAGAAGGTGGAGGAGGGAAATAAGAGGAGGAGGAGGAAGAGGAGGAGAAGAAGAAGAAGAGGAAAAGGAAGAGGAGGAGGAGGAGAAAAAGAAGAAGAAGAGGAGGAGGAGGTGGAGGAGGAGGAGAAAAAGAAGAGAAGAAGGAGAAGAAGAAGAAGAGGAAGAGGAGGAGGAGGAGAAAAAGAAGAGGAGGAGGAGGAGGAGGAAGGAATCTGATGTAACAAGCCTCTTGATCTTACCTTTTGTCACTGGCGTAGGGCGCTTTGCCTCCAAGGGCAAACCAAAATTCAGCTGGTTCCTGTCCTTCCAGAATGGTCTGTTTGTCCGACTTGGAGATGACATCAGCCACAGTCTTTGCCATTTCTCGCTCATCTCCACTGCATCCCTAAGAGAAAATTCAGGCCAAGATGGATTCAGTCCCTCTACACTCTCTTCCCATAGTAATCCTTTAAGGCAAGTGGACAATCGTCCTTCCGAAGCCATTCCTAGTTCCTTACACTTCCTGTAGCTCTCAGGTTTTCTCTGACCCCGAAAATGTGAGCAGGCGAACATTACAGAAGAACATTCTCCTGGTAGCTTCTGAATGACTACCTGGCTCCCCCCGTTGATACAAGAGAGTTAGAAAGAACATCAAAGAAGGACCTGCCACGTCATACTCGGTCAGGACTTGGGGAAAACAAGGGAACTAAAGTACACATTTTCCATTTCCAAAAAAATAAAAAAAATCAAACTGACTTGTCTCTGGCCAATAGAGCCGGAATGTGTTCAACAACAACAAAGAATGTTAGTGGCATAGTTCCTTTACCTCTTTGAGGTGGCTTTGAGGCAGAGGGTGGGCTTCAAAAATTTTAGCAAGGGGTTCTCTGCCTGGTTGCTGGGTGGGCGTGGCCATGGTGGGCATAGCCTAGTCGGGCTCCTGCATCATGGTGGTGGAGTGGGGGGAGGAGTTTTTGCCCTTCCCGGGCTCCGGAGGCTTTTCTTGAGCCTCCGGGAAGATGAAGATGGCCTCCCCAGGCTCCAGAGGCTTTTTGTGAGCCTCCGGAAAGATGAAGATGGCCTCCCCAGGCTCCAGAGGCTTTTTGTGAACCTCCGGGAAGATGAAAATGGCCTCCCCAGGCTCCAGAGGCTTTTCTTGAGCCTCCGGGAAGATGAAAATGGCCTCCCCAGGCTTCAGAGGCCCTCTGCAGGCCAGAAACAGGTCTTCCCGAACTTCCACTAGGCCCGTTTTTTGCCCTTCCATGCCTCCACACGTGCCCTGCACTTACCTGCATCTAAAATGGGCTGCATGGGGACTCCTGGGAGGGGTGGACAGGGCCAGCCAGGAGTGGAATTTGGGGTTCTCTGAATTGCACAGAATCTTAGCTAGAGGTTCTCCCGAACTCCTGTGAACCACCAGCTGCCCTGCCCTGCTTACAGGCAAAACTGTAGCTTACCTTCTAAACATGCCTTAAAGTAGCTTTCAAAAATTCAAACTGCTCTTCCCCCCATTCAAGAAAGATAAAAATTCTTATATGGCAAGTTCCCTACCAATTTACATCATCAATGTATTCAGCATTGTCCTATAATGCAGGACTCCCCAACTCCAGGGCTGTGGACTGCTATCGGTCCACACCTGGTTAGGAACTGAGCCGTGGAAGCAAAGCAAATCTTCATCTGTGCATGTGTGAAATCTAGGCAGAGCCCAAAAACATCTCCCACCCAACTCCAATTACAACTACAACTGAGCCCAAAATTTATGCTGCTAAGTAAGACAGTTGTTAAGTGAATTTCCCCCATTTTAACGACCTTTCTTGCCACTGTTGTTAAGTGAATCACCGCAGTTGTAACATGGTTGTTAAGTGAATCTGGCTTCCCCATTGACTTCGCTTGCCAGAAACTGCAACTGTCATCAATACGAGTCAATTGCCAAGCATATGAATTTCGATCCCACGGCCATCCGGATGCTGCAGTGGTCGTAAGTGTGAAAACCAGCCGTAAGTCAGGTTTTTTTCCAGTGCCATTGTAATTAAATGCAGTGAGGTCTACCTGTTCTTTCAGGAGACTGCCCCTTGCAAGCAGAAAAGTAGTGCTTCAAGAAAATGCTTTGCTGGTTATGAGCCAGATACCTTGAAAAAACTAATTTTCCATAGCCACATATGTTTTTGATGTTTTGCAACGGGGCAGGGACAAATATCTTCATAATTACTGGAAGCCAAACAAGATCCAGTAATGAGATCAATTAACCCACAGCCTTGTCAACTTTAATAATTATATGTTTTGATAGATACGCAGCCTGCTGCAACCAATATCATTCTTGAAAAAGAGAAATACATTTTTTAAAAATCTGTCCACAGGGGGGCGGGGGAAATATACCTCTAGGGAATGCAGGTGTAGCACTGTTAATTCATTTACCTTTCCACACCACAGGTAACACACTTGATTGGACTTGAGAAGAAAGACATCATTGGAATTGAGAGACGATGCCCGGGCTGGGACTTCAACCGTTTTGGTGTTGAATTCATCGGTACCTCTCACTTGGAAGAGCTGGATAGCTGCTTCAGGTTCCGTCTTCTGACTACGACTGATGCCTCCCTAGAAAAGTCAACCAGAGGGTGAAACATGGTGACCCCAGAACAGGGGTGAAATCCAGCAGGTTCTGGAGAACCGGTAGCGGGAATTTTGAGTAGTTTGGAGAATCGGCAAATACCACCTCTGGCTGGCCCCAGAGTGGGGAGGGAATGGAGATTTTGCAGTATCCTTCCCCTGCCACACCTACCAAGCCACGCCCACCAAACCACACCCACAGAACCGGTAGTAAAAAAAAATTGGATTTCACCACTGCTCAGACTCAAATATTATAAGCACCAAAGAGATGGATGCTGTATGATACTTTTCTCCCAGCAAGATGGAAATGCGATTGTGGTAGATCAGAGATTGGGAACTAAGTCCTTTGTGGATTTCAACTCCCAGAATTCCATGCAGGGCAGGTTCAGGTATTCTGGGAGTTGAAATCGACAAGTCATAAAAGATCCATAGCTCCTCACCACTGTGATGAATTCCACCCTACAGGGCAAAGGAAATCCATAAGAGAGAGCATTCTGATCAACATCTGCATACTTCAAGCCACAAGGTTGAAGAACACTAGTATCCCCAATATTAATAAACAGTAAACAAGATCAGTCACCTTATTCCCAACAACAAAACTGCATCTATGTAATGATAGGATAGGCCCGTGATGGCAAACCATCACAGGTGGCACACGGAGCCATATCTGTGGGCACATGAGCATTGCCTTAATTCAGCTCCAACCCGCATGTATGTGCTGGCCAGCTGACTTTTCGACCTTTTGGGCCCACTGGAAGTCAGGAAACGAGCCATTTCTGGCCTCCAGAGGGCCTCCAGGGGAGTGGGGAAGGCCGTTTTCACCCTCCCCAGGCTCCTAGAAAGCTCCTGGAGCCTGGGGAGGGCACAAAATAGGCCTACTGGGCCCACCGTGCCATCGTGTGCCAAAAACAGGGTTGCACAGGGGGGGTCGCACATGCATGCAAGGCCGGGGTGGATTCTACTTACCTTTACTACCGGTTCGCAACGCGGGCCGCTTCACTCACGCACGCGCACACTCTTCTGCGCAAACGCAGTTTTGATGACATCAGAGTCACTGGGTGGAACCTCCCGCTGGTTTTACTACCGGTTTTATAGAACAGGTGCTAACCGGGGGCAACCCACCATTGATGCACAGGGGATGGGGCGTATTGAATTATGGGTGTGGGCACGTGCGTGCTTGACCCCCCCACATGCTCCCCCCCCCCACTTTTGGCACGCGATGGTAAAAAGGTTAGCCATCACTGGGATAGGCCATTGAGATGTTTTGGAGAACATACTGTAGTCTACTTGAAATGAAAAGAGAAGCAAAGAAAGACTCATCTTCTATAACATGAAGGTCTTGCAAAGGCCGTTTGTACCTCATAAATGATCAAATTTCCCTTGAAGATAGCGAGGAAGTGTCGGGGTTCCTTCCCCATTACCACTCGAACCTGGACTGGCTCATCCCCATATTTCTTGTCCAGCTCCACAGCATTGATAGCGCAAGCCGCAATTTCGTCCACTGAAGCATGGCGACCCTAGGGATGAAGAGATGAAATTGGAGCTCTCGTTTCCAAGATCCAAAGAAGGAGCAAAAATGGTCAGTGGTCCAAAGTATGTGTGAGGATTGTCAGGAACACATAGAAAAAGATAAGAAGATCTGCTGAATCAGGCCAAGGTCCATTACTGACAAGCATTTAGTTTCTCCATGTAGATGTTGCTCCATTGCTCCCAAAGAGAAGATCTTTGGTCCTTCAAACCAAGGAAGACCTATGAAGGCCTTCTTCATTTCCCCTATTGGCTCTGTATAACAGGCTGCCCCAAACTGGAGATATATACCTCTTCAAAACTCATAGACCTGACTTCTCTAAATTTACCTGCTTGTCCTTTAAAGTCATCCCTTCAGGGATCATCAATTTATCTCAAGTCTATAGTTGAATTATGTGTTGTGTGAAGAAAAACAGTAGTCCTCAACTTAGGGTCATTTATTTAATGACTATTTGGAGTTATGATAGCATTTATTTACAACCCATCTTCAAAACTATGAGTATTGCACCGTCTCAGTGGTCATGTGATGTAGGAATAGTGGTAGAGCACTGGGGATGGAGTCAAAAGAGGAACTATCCTAGAATCTCTATGTTGCCATAAAAGGACCAAATCCAATCCCTTTTGAATTCCACTAACCCTTATTTAGTGCTAAAATTGCTAGTCATTAGCTGACTAGATTCAGACATGAGGAATAAATCAGTTTAATTGGAAATGAAGGTGTGGCCCCAATATTTTGGACGTAAGATTTGATCATGGTTTGGGCAGTTGGCGCACACTTATGATGTGATCATGGTTTGTGACCTCCACAGCTGGCATCCAACAAGCAAAGTCAATGAGGGAAGCCAGATTTGCAAAATAAATTTGCAATTTGCTCAGTGACTGCAGTGATTTGCTTAAAAAAACATAGTAAAATAGAATTTGGTCAGATGATTATTTGCTTAACAACCACATTATTTAGCAACTGAAATTCTGATCCAAATTGTGATGTAAATTGGGGACTGCTTATCTTTTATTTTGCCTCTTCTAAATCTCCTTCCAATAAGAACTCAAGGATAGCCTGGCAACATGTGTATGGAAATTCTCAATCATCCAGGTCATGGTTTTTGTTTTTTTTTTAAATTTGATTTATATGCCACCCTTCTCCAGAGACTCAGGGCAGCTTACAATGCGCCAAGCAATAGCCTTCATACTTTTGTATATTTATATTTATACAAAGTCAGCTTATTGCCCCCACAAACTGGGTCCTCAATTGACCTACCTTAGAAAGGATGGAAGGCTGAGTCAACCTTGAGCCTGGGGAGATTCGAACTTACAGTAATTGCAGACAGCTGAAGTTAATCACAATGCTTTTAGTCTGCTGAGCCATCAGGCCATGGTTGTCCCAAAGGTGTTTTTCCTTGAAGACATTCTGAAGTTTCTTGGACAAGAAGTGAAACAACTTCAAGGAAAAACAAAGTCCAGTTGTCTTTTTAAAAAGCACCATTAAGATGCTTTTTAGCATCTTTTTAAGATGCATTAACATGTCCTATTCTAACGTTTTGTTTCTCGTGGCTACTCAGATGCTTCTGAGATGCTGGGAGATAGGAAATGAATATGGACATCTCCTCCCTTCCCATAAGTGTTCTTCTACATCTGGCATCTGGAGGCATGTTACCCCAAATTTGGAGGTATTATGGAGTCTTCAAAACTCATAGACCTCAATAGACCTGTCTGTTATGAATGTATCAATTCTCACCTAGCCATATCTTGTGGTCCTGAACTCCACGGGTTGATTTTAAACTTTCTTTTCTCTATTCTCAATCTTCTCCCAAATGCCAACATATCACACACACACACACACACACACACACACACACACACACACACAGACAAACACACAGAGAGTGTTTTGGGGTTTCAAAAAGGAATGGAAAACTTCACCTTTATACTGTTCATTCAAGCTAGGCATGATTTTAGCCTCTCACCCATAGAGAGGGGCTCCTCAGGGTGCCGTCGGCCAAACAGTGTCGACTGGCGGCCCCCAGGGGGAGAGCCTTCTTTGTGGGGGCACCTGCCATCTAGAACAAGCTCTCCCCAGAGATAAGGACGATTCAAAACTTACGCAGTTTCCACCGTGCCCTAAAAACGTTTCTATTCCAACAGGCGGGTCTGGCCTAACTCTCCTTTTTAAATTGGGTTTTAAAAGGTGGGTAAATTGAGGACCCAGTTTGTGAGGGCAATAAGCTGACTTTGTATAAATATACAAAAGTATGAAGGCTATTGCTTAACTCATTGTAAGCCGCCCTGAGTCTCCGGAGAAGGGCGGCATATAAATCAAATTAAAAAAATAAATGTTTTATATAAATATCAATTGGATGTTTTAAATTTTCTGAGCCTAAATTATTTAATCTATTTTAATAGCTTTTAACTTTTGTATGTAAGTTGTACTTTTATTTTGGCTGTTCACCGCCCTGAGTCCCTCTGGGAGTAGGGCGGTATATAAATTTGAACAATAAATAAATAAATAATAAATTTTATGAGTAGAGAAAGAAACATGAATATATTTTGGCAAGAAGATAATTATGTGCCTTGGTTGGTATCAAGAATTAGCCAATTTGATTCCACCAGTGCGTTGGGCCCTGTGATCTCAGTTTTAAGCTGATCCCAAGATTGGTAGCCATCTAAAAAAAGAGGAGACTAACAAATCACCTGAGCTAGAAACAGTGGTGAGTTGCTACCAGTTCACCTCGGGTCAGGCGAATTGGTAGCGGCGGTGGTGGGAGGCTCCGCCCACCCACCTGGATGCTTCTGGGCATGTGCAGAAGCATCACGCGTGCATGCGAGCAAGCAAACTGGTAGTTTTGAAACCTGACCCTTGCTAGAACCCTTCTTCTATCACTGTTGTTACCCAACAATCACAATTGTGGAATTATTTTTTTTACTGACCTGCCACATGTAGATAATGTAATGAGGTCGGCCGGACTTCGTGTAGGTGTACAAGACCAGGTAACAGTCACCCCCATAAAACTGTCCATAAGTCTTGGGATTAACTGGGACCATCTCCCGATTCTCAATCCGCCATACCTGAAAAGAATCCCAGATGCAGCATTCACACAACATGAGCCAGTTTGGTCTAGTGGTTAGGGCACAAGTTTAGAAACCAAGAGTCCTAGTCCCACTTTAGGCATGAACGCTGGCTGGGTGACTTTGGGCCAGCCACCAGGAGATGATGAGTTCTAGTCCCACCTTCGGCATGAAAGCCAACTGGGTGACTTTGAACCAATCAAAATCATGTGAAGAACAACAAAAACATATGATTGTCTCTGGAGATCTCTGAGCTTGCTTGTTTTCTTGCAGATATTTCATTACTCAAAGTAGGTAACATTATCAGTGCTAGTCTTCGATCCCGGTGCTAAACTAGCACTGATGTTACCTAGCTTGGGTAAGAAAACAAGCAAGATCAAAGAACACCAAGGACCCTTATGTCAACTCTGAGCTACAAATATTCTCCTTTATTAAAAACATATGAAGAACAGTTGCAGGAATTGGGTATGTCTAATCTAGAAAAAAAGAAGGACTAGGGGAGACATGATAGCAGTTTTCCAATATTTGAGGGGCTGCCACAGAGAAGAGGGAGTCAAGCTATTCTCCAAAGCACTCAAGTCAGGACAAGAGGAAACAGATGGAAACTAATCAAGGAGAGAAGCAACTTAAAACTAAGGAGAAATTTCCTGACTGTGAGAACAATTAATCAGTGGAACAACTTGCCTCGAGGTTGTGAATGCTCCAACACTGGAAGTTTTTAAGAAGAGATTGGCTAACCATTAGTCTTAAGTGGTGTAGGGTTTCCTGCCTATGCAGGGGGTTGGACTAGAAGACCTCCAAGGTCCCTTCCAACTCTATTTTGATTTATTGATTCATGTGGCTGCTTTAATGAGTCAGTCCTTGACCAGGCTGCTTTAAAGAGGCATTTTGCATATTCCAAAGCAGTTTGTCCAAGTAATCTTTAGACAGGCTTGTGATGGGGCTGGTTGACCATTTCTCTCTCATCCTCTGCTAGAGCGACAAGCTAAAGCTAGCCAAGGAGCTGTCAGACACTGTCATCTACTGTAAAAGCATCTGAAGAACCTGGACAGCCACCTGCATGAAATTGTATAGGATCTCTGCTTGAGCAGAGGATTGAACTAACAGAACAAGGTCTCTTCCAGCTCTGTTTTGATTGATCACTCAGAGACGGTGAGTTCTCGTCTCACCTTAGATATGAAAGTCTGCTGGGTGATTTTGGGCCAATCACTAAGAGACATGAATTCTAGTCTTGCCTTAGGCATGAAAGCCATCTGGGCAACCTTGGGCCAATTTAGGGGTGAAATCCAGCAGGTTCTGACAGATTCTGGGGAATCGGTAGCAGAAATATTGAGTAGTTCAGAGAACTGGCATATACCACCTCTTGCTGGCCCCAGAGTGGGCTTGGAATGGAGATTTTGCAATATCCTTCCCCTGCCATGCCTACCAAGCCACATCCACAGAACCGGTAGTAAAAAAATTTGGATTTCACCACTGGCCCAACCCATTAGAAGTCAAGGGCTATCTGCAATGCATCCGAGCTTGTAATAGTATGTGCAAATGTCCTTGGGAGACAGGAGAATAACAGAGGGACAATCAGCACGTCAAATTGTCCCACGGAAAGCAAGGAGGCATGGGAAACATTTCAGAAGGGACCCTCTCTAGTTTTCCAAGTGTAAAAAGAAAGAAAGGGAGGACCAGCATAATCACCAAGTATCTTGATTTACAACCACAATTTGCTAAGCAAGGTGGTCTTTAAGTGAGTTTTGCTCCATTTTACGACCTTTCTTGCCACATGGTTAAGGGGATCCCTGCTGTTTTTTAAGTTAGTAACACGATGGTTATGCAAGTGTGGCTTCCCACACTGACTTTGCTTGTCAGAAGGCTGCAAAATCACATGACCCCCCGGGACACTGCAACCGTCATAAATAGGAGTCAGTTGCCAAGCATTCAAATTTTGATCACATGACTCTGGGGATGTTGCAAAGGTCATAAATGTGAAAAAGGGTCATGAGTGACCGTTGTGTCATTATAACTTGGAATGGTTACTAAATGAATAGTTGTAATAGAATAACCGAATAACAGAGTTGGAAAAGAGGTCTTGGAGATCTTCTAATCCAACCCCTTACTCAGGCAGGAGACCCTACACCCATGATGGCGAACGTATGGCACACGGAGCCATTTCTGTGGGCACGCAAACATTACCCTACCTCAGTCCAGCACGCATGTACATGCTGATCAACTGATTTTCCGGCCTTCCGGACCCACTGGAAGTCAAGAAACGGACTGATTCCGGGCCTCCGGAGGGCCTTTGAGGGAGTGGGGAAGGCTGTTTTCGCCCTCCCCAGGCTCCTAGAAAGGCTCTGGAGGCTGGGGAGGGCTAAAAAATGGGCCTACCGGGCCCACCATGCCATCACATGCCAAAAGCAGAGGAGGGAGCGGGGAGGGTCACGCGCGCATGTATGGGGGGACGGGGCACATTGAATTATGGGTGTGGGCACGCAAGCGGGCAATCCCCCCCCCCATTACTCCCTCTTTTGGCACATGATGGCAAAAATGTTAGCCGTCACTGCCCTACACTATTTCAGATAAATGCTTGTGCAATCTCTTCTTAAAAACGTCCAGTGTTGAATCAGCCACAACTTCTGGAGGCAAGTTGTTCCACCGATTAATAAATTTCACTGTTAGGAAATTTCTCCTTGGTTCTACGTTGCTTCTCTCCTTGATTAGTTTCCATCTGTTGCTTCTTGTCCTGCCTTGTAAGTTGTATGTGTATACCTGTATATGGAAGAGTGAAAAAGCTCCCCCTTCTCCAGGTTGCCGGAAGACTAATGAAGGATGCCACTGGCCCTGGTCAACCTTCCTTAGGGGACCCCGATCTCAGGCTGGCCTCTTGCAAACAAAAACACTTTCCAGATTTCTCAGGAGAGCAGCGGTCCCAGAAGACCATCTTGGACCAAAGACCAAGGAGAAGGATGCCAAAGAGTGGGAAGAAACAGATGAGCAGCTGATAAGCTTCTTAAATCTGACCACTGCAGAACATGCCAGATGTTAAACTTCCCTGGCCTCTGGGAAGAAGATGTCATCTGGTTCATCCTGTCTAGCAAACACCCCCTTATGGGTCGTCCTTGACTTACAACAGTGATTGGCTTAGCAACTGCGGCCAAAAAGGTTATAAAATTGGGTGCAACTCATTTAGCCATGGCCTTGCTTAACAGCGGAAATTCTGCTGCCATGTTCATAAGTCAAGGACTTTAAATATCCCACCTCAACTTTTCCAGAGGCATCATCGGCCATCCTTTCTTCAGCGGCCACTTCGGGTGTCATGTACAACTGAGTGATGTCAAATTTCGCTTGGTCCACTTTGGCTGCACGTTAAGACAAGAATACACAACTTCAGCAAAGCAGGCTGTTGGAAAATTTTCAGTAACACACAGGTATTTGCAGCTGAGTTTCTTGTCGTTTTAAGGGAAGGGGGAACCTAGCCAAATTGTGCACAACATTGCACAAGTCCAGTTGTTATGGTCTTACTCCATAGCCCTACTATGTAGACCAAATAAAGAAGTCAACTCCACAAGAAGTTGACTTATTATTTTATTTTAATTTTGAATTTATTTTTTTAATCTATCTATGTATCTATCTATGTATCTATGTATCTATGTATGTATGTATCTACCTACCTACCTACCTACCTACTTACCTACCTACCCAGCTACCTACCATGTTTCCCCAAAAATAAGACATTCCCTGATAATATTTAAACGCATGTGCAGCCAGGCCCTGCCATTGGTTAGGGACAGGGAGACAGAGCTGGAAATCAGGTAAGAGGAGCCCCGCCTTGCTCCACATGCCCCAAAATAATAAGACCTCCCCGAAAATAAGGCCAAGAACTTATTTCGGGGTTCAAAAAATATAAGACAGGGTCTTATTTTGGGGGAAATACGGTATCTATCTATCTATCTATCTATCTATCTATCTATCTATCTATCTATCTATCTATCTATTATCTATCATCTGTCTGTCTATCTATCTATCTATCTATCTATCTATCTATCTATCTAACTATTATCTATCATCTGTCTGTCTGTCTGTCTGTCTATCTATCTATCTATCTATCTATCTATCTATCTATCTATCTATCTATCTATCTATCTATCTATCTATCTATCTATCTATCTATCTATCTATCTCTACCTCTACCTTTACCTCTATCTCTATCATGTACATCTTTTCTTCGTTTTGGACCTACTCATGTTTTTCCTTTTTTCACTTTGGTAATGGAGCCACCTGTTTCTGTCAACATCATCTTCCTGAAGGCTCTACAGGATTCCATCAAATGGCTCCTTTGATGTTTCTCTCTCCTGAGTTGACTCCTTAAAAATTGGGAAAGTGGCCTTGTTCTTTTTTGCGATGTTTTTGTTTTTCAACTTCCCAGTTTAGTCTACATTTTCAGTGGTCTATTATGTCAGTGGTCTTCAACCTTTGTGGCTTTAGTCTGCTGTGTCAGTGGTCTTCAACTTTGTGGCTTGTGGCCTGGCTTGGGGGCAGGGAGGGAATCTTGGCTGCGTGAGTGGTGGACTGGCACACATTCATGTGTATATATGTGTGTGTGTGTGTGTGTATGCACAGCTCCACTCACACAAGAGAGAACAGAAAACTTTGGAGAGCCACCCATGCAAGTGGAGCTGTGCATGTAAGTTAGCCAGCCTCTTTCATGGCACAGTTCCGAATAGACCATGGCCCGGTAAGGGGGCCAAAGCCAGGGGATTGGGGACTCCCGGCCTGTGGGATTTCCTGGTCATCCTGTCCTAAGACTACCTAGGTCTGGCCCTGATTAGCTTTTGCAAGATCATGCCAGATTGGCTGGATTGCTCATTTGTTAGAGCAAAAATGTGGCATCGGGAGAAAATCCCCTTCTCTCCTCCTCTTGGGGATTAAAATACATGTGGGGTAAGGAGAGGGTTAGCAGCTGTCCCCCACCCCCCACATCTCACCAATTTTTCCGAGAGTGTAGGCTTTGCCAAGGCCTTGGGCCGCATATTTGTCTGTCCACTTCTGGAAAAGCTGTTTAAACATGGCGGATTCTGCTCCATCATTTACAACTTCTACGTTCGTGGAAGGAGGGTAACCCTTGGCTTGAATGAAGCCCTAGGAAGATTCCAACAGAGAGAGAGAGAGAGAAGAGAGAAAGAAGAAAGGAGAGAGAGAAGAGAGAAAGAAGAAAGAGAGAGAGAAGAGAGAGAGAAAGAAGAGAGAGAAAAGAAAGAGAGAGAGAGACGAAAGAGATAGAAAGAAGAGAGAAGAGAGGAGAGAGAGGAGAGAGAGAGAAGAAAGAGGAGAGAGAGAAGAGAGAGAGGAAGAAGAGAGGAGAGAGAGGAGAGAAAAGAAAGAGAGAAAGAAGAGAGAGAAGAAAGAGACAAGAGAGAGAGGAGAGAGAGAAGAAAGAGCGAGAGAAGGAAGAGAAAGAAGAGAGAGGGAGAAGAAAAAGAGGGGACAGAGAGAGAGAGAAGGAAGAGAAAGAAAGAAAAGAGAGAAGAGAGAGAAAGAAGAGAGAGAAGAAAGAGAGAAAGAAGAGAGAGAAAGAGAGAGTATTAAGAGTTTTAGCAATCCAAGTTTTTTCTTGTGGGGAAAATAGGAGGAATAAAGAGGATTACCTGTAAACACAGGTAATCTGTGTTTTACAGGTAATCCTCAATTCATGATCACAACTGAGCCCAAAATTTCAGTTGCTAAGCAAGACAGTTGTCAAATGAATTTTGCTCCATTTTATGATCTTTCTTGCCATAGTTGTTAAGTGAATCACTGCAGATGTTAAGTTAGTAACACGGTTGTTAAGTGAATTTGGCTTCCCAATTGATTTAGGTGGGAAGGGAATAGGGAATCATATGACCGTCATAAATACAAGCCGGTTGCCAAGCCCCCGATTTTGATCATGTGACTATGGAGTTAAGTGTCGTTAAGTGTGAAAAATAGTCATAAGTCTCTTTTTCCAATGCTGTTGTAACTTTGATCAGTCATTAAATGAACTGTTGTAAGTCGAGGATTAACTGTACTTCATTTTTATTTATAAAGTAGAAAGGTGGAATAAAAATCTAAGGAAATCTTCTCCTTCACTAACTTTGCAGTCCTGATTTGGAGCTGAATTTACAGGTAGTCCTTGACATACAATAGTTTTTTTTAGTGACCGTTCAAAGTTACAACAACACTGAAAAAAGTGACTTATGACCGTTTTTCACAGTTATGACCTTTCCAGCATCCCTGTGGTCATGTGATCAAAATTCTGACTTTTGACAACTGATTCATATTTATGACGGCTGCTGTGTCCCAGGGTTATGCGATCAAACTTTTGTGACTTTCTGACAAGCAAAGTCAATGGAGAAGCCAGATTCACTTAACAACATGTTACTCATGTTTACAACTGCAGTGATTCACTTAACAAATGTGGCAAGAATGGTCATAAAATGCAGCAAAATTCACTTAACAAATGAACTTACAACAGAATTTTAGGCTCAATTATGGCCATAAGTCAAGGACTATCTATATTTTCTATGCTCTTATCCTCCTCACAACCCTGCTAGGTAGTCCCCAAGGAGAGAATCTATATTTTTATGAGCAGAAATCCACATTCAGTGCTCCGTGTTACAAGCATAATGTTATTTTCATCCTCTCCCAAACAAATTGCATGTGTCTGATTTCTATTCCTGCTGATTCACATGTTAATTATTATTTTTTAAAATGTAGAATACGTATTAAGATGTTTCTTAAGAGTATTTCTGCATGTCACTTACCACTGCCCGACTAAAAGCAGCATTTTTTTCTTCCTTGCTCGACAATTTTCCTCTCCAGACGTAAATTTTCAAACCTCCCTGATCTATAATGTGACAATCCTGGAGAAGGGGAAGCGGAAGAAGGAAGGAAGAAAAAGGGAGACAGGGAGAGATAAGGAAAAGATGGACAAGGAAAAGGAGAAGATAAATAGGAGGAGGAGAAGAAGATTGACAAGAAGGACAAGGAGAAGGAGATAGATAATGAAGAGGAGAAGACAGACAAGGAGAAGATGGACAAGGAGAAAGACAAGTTAAACAATGAGGAGAATGAGAAGAAGAAAATGATAGACAAGGAGGAGGAGAAGATTGACAAAATGAACAAGGAGAAGTAGATAGACAATGAGTAGAAGAAAACAGGGAAGGGGAAGTTGGACAAGGAGAAGATAAATAAGGAGGAGGAGAAGAAGGAGATAGACAATGAGAAGAAGGAGGAGAAGGAGAAGATAGATAAAGAGGAGAAGGAGAAAAAGGAGATGAAGACGAAGAAGATAGACAAGTGGGAGAAGAAGATTGACCAGGAGGACAAAGAGAAGGAAGTAGACAATGAGGAGACGTTGGAGAAGAAGATAGACAAGGAGGAGGAGAAGAAGATAAACACAAGGAAAAGGAGAAGAAGAAGGAGAGAGACAAGGAAAAGAAGAAGAAGATAAAGCGGGAGAAGAAGAAGATTGACCAGGAGGACAAGGGGAAGGAGATAGACAATGAGTAGTTGGAGAAGAAGATAGACAAAGAGGAGAAGAAAGAGAAGATAAACACAAAGTAAAGGAAAAGAAGGAGAGAGACAAGGAAGAGAAGAAGAAGATAAAGCGGGAAAAGAAGAAGGTTTATCAGGAGGACAAGGAGAAGGAGATAGACAATGAGGAGAAGTTGGAGAAGAAGATAGACAAGGAGGAGAAGGAGAAAAAGAACAAGACAGACAAGGAGAAGGAGAAAGGAAAGGAGAAAGAGGGGAAGGAAAGAGAAGAAAAATAACACAGGATTTCAACCAAAGATTCCCAGATCAGAACTGATCTCTTTACATTGAGATGTCCCTTTTGTGGGGCACCCAAACGAAACAATATCAGCTCAGCAGTTGCATATCTTACCTCGTGACTCAGGAGGTCTTGGGTGAGGGGCCGGGTTGCAATTTCTTGAACCACAAGATCTTTGCCATTTTCATACACACTATAGGTAGAAACGAGCAATGTAAATATTTAAGATTTTTTTTTAAAAAAAATACTTTTTCTGCATATATTTCTACTTCACCATTTTAAGGAACAATCAATCAATCAGAATAGAGGTGGAAGGGACCTTGGAGGTCTTCTAGTCCAACCCCTCCTCAAACAAGAGACCCTAAACCATTTCAGACAAGTGACTGTCCAGTCTCTTCTTAAAAACCTCCAGTAATGAAGCATCCACAACATCTGGAGGCAAGTTGTTCCGCTGGTTAATTGTCCTCACCATCAGGAAGTTTCTCCTTAATTCCAAGTTGCTTCTCTCCTTGATTAGTTTCCATCCAGGGTTTCTTCTCTTGCCTTCTGGTGCTTTGGAAAATAAGTGAACCCCTCTTCTTTGAGGCAGCCCTCCAATGCTGAATTAAAAAAAGAACTCTCCAAGTTTGTAAACAACAGGAACTTACTGATAAAGGCGGACATTGGCTTTCTGATGTTCGTCTGCTTTTTCATCCGGTAATGGTTCTCTAATCTCTCGGGTCCTCTCACCCAGCGTCGCCTTCATGATCTGCATTAGCTCCGGGCTGTCTTTCTCATTGTCGATGACAGCAATTTGGGCACGTCCACCTCTCTCGCCATCCCGGATGCTTCGTGCCAAGATCATTCCCTAGTCAATGGGGACACAGTAAGACCAAACAATGCAAATCACAAGCCATCCAGCATGATTAGAGATAGTCCTTGACTTACAACTATTTGTTTAGTGACTGTTTGAAGTTGTGTGTGGAGAAGGCTGTTTTCGCCCTCCCCAGACTCCTAGAAAGGCTCTAGAGCCTGGTGAGAGAGAAAAACAGGCCTATCGGGCCATCACATGCCAGGGGTATGAGAAGCATGGGAGAGGGGGTTGTGCACGCATGCGCAGGGGCGGGGCGCATAGAATGATGGTTATGGGCATTCACGTGTGCAACACCCCCCCTGCTCCTGTCACGCGATGGCAAAAAGTTTAGCCATCACTGATCTAGGCCTAGAGCAGTGAGAGGTCCTCGGTGCTCTCTGAGCTTGGTGATTTCCTTGCTGATGTTTCATTACCCAACTACGTAATATCATCAGTGCTAGTATGGGGAAGCTCAGAAGGCAACTAGGACCTCTCATTTCACCCCTGATTGAGGAATATTCTCCTTTAAAGATCTACAGTCCATCGATGAAGATTTATAACCATCCTCAACAGCAAAGATGAGCAACTCTGCCCTCATTATGACCTGTGGACTTTAACTCCCAGGATCCCTGAGCCAGCCTCCTCTTTCTCACCCCTTTCCTGGAGCCTTCTAACTTTCTAACTTCATGGCCATCGTCAACTCCACAAATGTTTTTTTTATACAATGCACCATTCACTACCATGTTCCAAAAGGGCTTTTTCAGGGGGCCACTGGACTTAATCGTTTTTTCTTTCACTTCTCATCCAGGAAGCTTCTTCAGCTTTGACAGGATAGTGGGGAATGCAAGGATTTATATTCCTTGCTGACAGCTAGTCATTTGCATCCCTTTTAGCGAATCATTGAGGCTACCTGGAGGTTCACCTGTGTCCTCAGGGTCTCCTGAGTAGTGAAAATGTTCCTGTAGTCTGATTTTTTCTTTCTTTCTGGAAATCCATTCCTATTTCCTCCAAAAGGATGCAAATGACTAGCTGTCTGCAAGGAATATAAATCCTTCTGTTCTCCACTATCCTGTCTGAGCTGAAGAAGCTTCTTGGATGAGAAGCAAAACATCTTCAAAAAAACCCCAAGAAAGTCCAGTTGCCTCCTGAAAAATCAACTTTGGGACAACCATGACTTGGATGATTGAGAATCTCTACAGACATTCACTACCCTGAGATGTAATGCTGGCTACAAGCTTTGTTGGCTTCCAAAAAAGAATTGGACTCAATCATGGAGATCCTGAGGACCCATGGTTCTTAGCTTTGATGGTAGCAGGACTCCTCTGAAGATCATCTTCTGGGCTTTCACAGGTAGCTGATGGTCCATCATAACAAGAAATTGGCTGGACTAGATCTAGCAGACTAGGTTCCTGCTTATGTTCTTACAACCTTGGTTAGTGTTTTAGGTCTCCAAAACTACATAAAGATATTATTCTCCACGGGGCTGACCTTCGATTTCTCAGCAATGTTACAGGAAGGTCCGTTCCACTGGATTAACACTTTGCCAAGATCCAACAGAAAGACGTCACCTTTGTTGAAGTTGTCCCAAGAAAGGTCAACCTGTTTGGAGGTCAGAGAAAAATGCTGTCATCAAAACAACATTAAAAAATTCAGCACAGGTACAGTATAGTCCTCTACTTAAGACCACAAGTGAGCCCATAATTTAAAAGACATTTGTTGAGTGAGTTTTGCCCCTTTTACGAACTTCCTTGCCGCAGTTGTTAAGTGAATCACTGCAGTCGTTAAATTAGTAACTTGGTTGTTAAGTGAATTTGGCTTCCCCCGTTGATTTTGCTCATCAGAAGGTCGCAAAAGGGGATCACCTGATCCCCCAGGACGTCATAAATTTGAGTCAGTTCCCAAGGGCCTGAGTTTTGATCACGTGACTGTAGGGATGCTGTAATGGTGTGTGAAAAGTACTAAGCACTGTTGTAATTTTTTTTGTAAAAAAAATTTTTTAAATTTTTTTTACACAAACACAAACAAACAAACGTACAATGCATTTTTTTCTGAACAGAGTATTGGCCGGTTCACAAAACAGTTGATAAAGAAAAATATTTGTGATTATACTAAGGGAATTTAGGGAAATATTGGGAATTACATTATGTTGTGCGATTTTAAATTTAAGGGGTTTAACTTAGAGACGAAAAGGGAAAAATTCAATTTTATTAAGATTAGAGATTAGGATGAAGGGTAATATTGGCTTATAAAAATTAGAGAGAATGAATATTATGGCAAAAAGTGAATATATAAATGGTGTTGGAGACGGTATAAAATAGTATAAATTTGTGAACTGTTGTAATTTATAACGGTCACACACACACTCCTGCAGTCACATGATGGTATTTTGGTTGCTTGGCAACAGAGTCAACTTTACGGCCATTTGCAGTATCCCGTGATCACGTGACTGCAATTTGTAACTGTTTTCTGGTTTCTAGTGTTTATTTTTGGTTCCAGGCAAAAGAAAAAAAAAAGTCCATTGGATTTGCTTAACAGCACTGAGTTAACAACTACTGCGAAAAGTCTTTATTTTTTATTTTGCTTCTTTTTACAGGGATCACATAATTGGGAGCTGCTTCTGATCAGAATTTATTGCATTTATGACAGTATTTCTATAAATATCTCTGAACCAGTGGTGGGTTTCAAAATTTTTTTACTACCGGCTCTGTGGGTGTGGCTTGGTGGGCGTGGCATGGCTTGGTGGGCGTGGCTTGGTGGGTGTGACAGGGGAAGGATCAGTGGTGGGATTCAAGTAATTTAACAACCGGTTCTCTGCCGTAATTATTTCTTCCAAAAACCAGTTTGCCAAACTACTCAGAAAGTTAACAACCGGTTCTCCCAAAGCGGTGCGAACCGGCGGAATCCCACCACTTGGAAGGGTACTGTAAAATCGCCATTCCTACCCCACTCCAGAGGAAGGTTACTGTAAAATCTGCATTCCCTCCTAATCAGCTGGGACTTGGGAGGCAGAGAATAGATGGGGGCGGAGCCAGTCAGAATTTTTACTACCAGTTCTCCGAACGACTCAAAAATTCCGCTACCGGTTCTCCAGAACTGGTCTGAACCTGCTGAAACGCATCTCTGCTCTGAACCACCGAAAGTCCTTCTGATTATAGCACCATATAAATATGACTGGTAACTACATAGTATTATTTATGAATGCATCAAGGCTACTGAGGAGTATGGTGCAATTCAGCAGCTGCTCTGCCCAGGTCCAACACATTCAAGGGGCAATGAAATTCAGTGTCTTTATAGCTATCCTCCATCCTCTTTAGGAAAAGAAGGAATTGCTGTAGAAAGTAAGGAAGATGGAGAGAGGCCAGCTCTGTTACCGAAGTGGCAAGAATAAAAAGGGGGCTTACGTCCAAGCAAGCAGAAAGTATGTGTCAGTAGGTCAGAGAGAGATAACTCACATGAGTACAGATAGCCTTCGAGTTGCGACCAAAACCGAGCCCAAAATTTATGTTACTAACTGAGACATCTGTTAAGGGATTTTATGAACCTTTCTTTCCTCTGTTGTTAAATGAATCCTGCAGTTGGTAAGTTAGTAACCCGGTTGTTAAGTGAATCTAGTTCCCACATTGATTTTCCTGGTCAGAAGGTCACAAAAAGGGATTACATGACTCCCCCGGGACTCTGCAACTGTCATAAATATGAGTCAGTTGCCAAGTGCCTGAATTTTGATCATGGGGATGCTGCAGAGGTCATAATTGTGAAACACAGTTGTAAGTCACTTTTTTCAGTGCCCATTTTAACTTTGAACGGTCACTAAATGAACTGTTATAAGTCGAGGACTACCTGAAGATAGATAGATAGATAGATAGATAGATAGATAGATAGATAGATAGATAGATAGATAGATAGATAGATGATAGATGATAGATAGATAGATGATAGATGATAGATAGATAAAAAGTGTCCATGGCAGTGCTTCAACAGCCATAAGTGTGAAAAATGGTAGTCATTTTTTTCAGTGCCGATGTAACTTCAAATGGTCACTAAATGAGCTGTTGTAAGTCAAGGACTACCTGAAGAAAGAAAGAAAGAAAGAAAGAAAGAAAGAAAGAAAGAAAGAAAGAAAGAAAGAAAGAAAGAAAGATAGATAGATAGATAGATAGATAGATAGATAGATAGATAGATAGATAGATAGATAGATAGATAGATGGATGGATGGATGAAAGAGAGATGATAAATGAAAAATAGATGATAGATGATAGATGATAGATAGATAGATAGATAGATGGATGGATGAAAGAGAGATGATAAATGAAAAATAGATGATAGATGATAGATGATAGATAGATAGATAGATAGATAGATAGATAGATAGATAGATAGATAGATAGATAGATAGATAGATGAAAGAGAGATGATAAATGAAAAATAGATGATAGATGATAGATGATAAATGATAGATAGATAGATAGATAGATAGATAGATAGATAGATAGATAGATAGATAGATAGATAGATGGATGGATGAAAGAGAGATGATAAATGAAAAATAGATGATAGATGATAGATGATAGATAGATAGATAGATAGATAGATAGATAGATAGATAGATAGATAGATAACCCTAACCTAACCCTAACCCTAACCCTTCAAGACCGCCTCCTGCCACCAGTAGCCTCCCACCGGCCAGTCCGCTCCCACAGAGAGGGTCTCCTCAGGGTGCCTTCGGCCAAATTATGTCGGCTGGCGACACCCAGGGGGAGGGCCTTCTCTGTGGGAGCCCCTGCCCTGATCTTTGGAATGAACTGCCCCCAGAAATGCGTAAGATCTCTGACCTCCGTGTTTTTCGCTGTGCCCTCAAAACCTTTTTGTTCCGCCAGGCCGGGCTATCAATATGAAGATTTTAAATTGGTTTTAAATGTGGGATTTTAAATTGGGGTTTTATATTTGAGCCAAATTATTTAATATTTTAAATTATTTTTTAAATCTTGTCTGTCTTTCTGCTTTTAATCAGGCTGTACACCGCCCCAAGTCCTTCGGGAGAGGGGCGGTATAGAAATAAAATAATAATAATAATAATAATTATTGTTGTTGTTGTTGTTATTATTATTGTCCATGGCAGTGCTTCAACAGCCTTAAGTGTGAAAAATGGTCATAAATCATTTTTTTCAGTGCCAATGTAACTTCAAATGGTTACTAAATGAACCGTTATAAGTTGAGGACTACCTGTACATTCCTATTTCACATGACTATAGGAAGGGGAGGAGGCAATAGAGCACCATCAGAGCTGAGAGAGTCTGTTAGCAGTAGTTCTCAATTAGAACCATATATTTATTGACCCTACAAAGTTATAATAACCCTGAAAAAAGTGACTTGTGACCAGTCCTCACACTTATGACCATCACTGCATGGACACGTGATTGAAGTTCAGATGGCTGGCAACTGGCATGTATGTACAACACTGATTAGCAACATGGTATCATGGGATCGCTATTTGCATCCTTCCCAGACAGTGGGGGAAGTCGGGTTCATTTAGTAACTGTGCAATTCACTTAACAACGGTGATGAAAAAAGATTGCAAAATCAGGCATGACTCCTTCGACAACAGAGGTTCTACTCCCAGTTATGGATGTAACTTGAGGAATCACTATATTACACGACTTGGCTCCAGATGTTTTGGGCTTGCCTTCAGATATTTTGGGAGCTTCATCACTGGAGACTTTCAAGAAGAGACCGGACTGCCATCTGTCAGAAATGGTGTAGGGTCTCCTGCTTGGGTGAGGGGTTGGACTAGATGACCTCCAAGGTCCCTTCCAACTCTGTGAATCTGTGAATCTATTAAAAAATCTCTTCCAATTTTGTTATTCTGTTAACTGCCTTGAAAAAAATAGTTTTAGCTTTTCTGAGTTCATTTCCTGGTCTGGACAGTTGTATCTGAACTGAAGTTTGGTTTTTGAGACTGCAAATATATTTTATATATATATATCAGGGGAGGGGCTGTCCTTACCTCTGTCGCTGACACATGCTTCCTGCCCTTAACATGAAGGAGCCTTTTGATGTTATACATGTTCGTCTCAACATGCTTGAACCCTGACGCCACTCCTCCCTTCTTGTAGCTGTTGAAAACAAGACTTCATATTTAATCACAAAAAGGGAGAGTTTTAGAAAAATAATTGGCTATTCTAAAGAGCTAGTTAGAATCTTACTTTAAATTTTTTTTTTTAAAAAAAGAATAGGTTACTAGACCTCATTGTTACAAGTAGTCCTCGACTTACCACCATCACGGAACTTCCCAAGTTGTCACGGTCACAAAACAGTGACCAGCCCAATTTTACAATCTATTTTCGTCGCAGTCATCATTAAGACTTTTTTTTTTTTTGCTGAGAAACAGACGTAAATACCGGTTTTCGGCAAAAACGTTGAGGTGATTATAGGATGCTGCAAATGGCCATGATTGTGGATTGTGGGTTTCTGAGTACCTGTAATGTGGTCCCACGATCACAGAGGGAGGGGGGCAGTTGTTGAAACTTTGCAACTGGGTCATAAGTACATCCCCCGGGAAGGTCTGTCGTAACTCCAGAGCCTTGGTGGCGCAGTGGACTAAACTGCCGCTGTTAAAGTAGTATTTAGCTGCCAGCTGCCTGCAATTATTGCGAGTTCGAATCTCACCAGGCTCAAGGTTGACTCAGCCTTCCATCCTTCCGAGGTAGGTAAAATGAGGACCCAGATTGTGGGGGCAATAAGCTGACTTTGTATAAAAAAAAACACCGCTTGGGGTGTTAGGCCCTACTAAGCAGGTATATACAAAAGTATGAAGGCTATGGCTTAACGCATTGTAAGCTGTCCTGAGTCTCCGGAGAAGGGCTGTATATATAAATCAAACTAATAAATAAATAAATATATCCAAACAGTCGCTAAACAATGGGTCATAAGTCAAGGACTACCTGAATTAGAGTGTTGTTGAACAAGTGAAATGAATAAAAGAAACAGGAGGTTGTTATGAGTTTTTGCTCGTCGCATAGAGAAATTTTCCCAACACTCACATGATGCCTTTCTTGAAATAACTTTTGAAAGCAGCCGATTCGTGTCCTTGAACCTCTCGGTGCTGAACAGCTCTTCCTCCCAGGGAATCATCCATCTGAGTGATGTAGAAAGCAGCCGCCCCTTGCTCATCCTGAGTCGCATCGCGCCCAATCCAATAGTGGAGATCAGTGGCAAAGGCATGCTGCAACTTTGTGTTCTGCAAAGGAACAAGCGCGGCGTTAAATTATTTTCCAACTGGCGTCGCTCAAAGGACGGATCCGACCAAGAAAGAATCGTGTTTATTTTTAAAACAATAGCAATAGCACTTAGACTTATATATCACTTCACAGAGGTTTACAACCCTCTCTAAGCAGTTTACAAATGTCAGCAGATTTGCACCCAACAATTTGCGCCCTCATTTTACTAACCTCGGAAGGATGGAAGGATGAGTCTCCAATGTTGTTCAGCTCCCAGAATTCGCACCAAGTGCCAAAAAGGGAGCACTTTGCACATGCGCGCTCATCAGGGCCACAACCAGGAAGAAGTGCTGCCCAGGGGGCATGCGCGTGCCAGATAAGATACTTTCGGCCAGCAAGTCTTTGGGTTACTGCTACGCATGCGCATGAGCCAATCAGCTGGTCGGCACACATACTCCCAAAAATGGAGTTTCCGGTACTGCCGCACACACAAAGACCAGCTGATTGTTATGTGAGCATGCGTGCAAGAAACCTGGAAGAGTAACAGGTGACACCGCACATGGCAGGAGACATGGTCCCGGGTGCTACTTTGGGCACACGTACTATACGTTCGCCATCACAGGAGTGGGGAATTCTGGGAGTGGAAGTCCACAAGTCTTAAAGTTTCCAAGTTTGGAGACCCCTGCTTCTAGTACACAACATATTTAGTACAATTATCCTTTCTCCATAGAAGCTTACATTTAATACGATGTAGCAGTCTCCTTCAAAGAAACTCCCATAAGCCTTCTCAGGAATAGGCTCCATCTTCATGTTCTGAAGCAAAAGAGAAGAGATCAAATGCTAAGCAAGAAGTTCTTTGGAAAGTGGCAGGGAGTTCCCATTTACTAGTAAAAAAAAATCGATGTTTAGCATAGGGTGGTAGAAGATCCAGAAATGTTTTGGTGAGAAAGAAAGGACTTATGTATAATTAAAAAAAGAGCAAACACACCCAAACCACTACAAAGGAAATGGACAGCTGCATAAATAATTTGAATAATTATATTAATAAGATATGATAATCTTTAGTGACACTTTTTCTGCGTACATACTGGTATACATTAAATAAATTCTAATGCCCGCTCTCAAAAGAATATATATTAATGTGTGTAAATACACACACACACACACTATATATATTGTCTCTGGTGCATAAGCTCTCAGTACATAGAATAAGAAAGTGATAGGTCATAGATCATAAATTATACTTACAATCAGTGGTGGATTTCAAAATTTTCTACTACTGGTTCTGTGGGTGTGGCTTGGTGGGCGTGGCTTGGTGGGCGTGGCAGGGGAAGGATACTGCAAAATCCCCATTTCCTCCCGATCAACTGGGACTCAGGAGGCAGAGAATAGATGTGTGTGGGGCCAGTCAGAATTTTTACTACTGGTTCTCTGAACTACTCAAAATTTCTGCTATCGGTTCTCCAGAACTGGTCAGAACCTGCTGAAACCCACCTCTGATGTATATACACATAAACATATCACACACACACATAGAATACATATTAATCACAGACTGTTTAGAATACACAGTGGAAGAAAAGAGTCTTGAGAGTTAATAAGGTTGAAACTCTATGACACAAAGCTATTACAGAGCTAGTAGTTGTTCTGTTTTGGCCACGAAGCCCCCTCTCAAAAGGTAACAAAGAAAAACGGTCATGGAGTGGATGTATGTTGTGTAGCAGGGCTGGGTTCTAAATTTTTATACTACCAGTTCTGTGGGCGTGGCTTATTTTGTGGGCATGGCTTGATGGTCATGTGACAATTCTTTAGAATTTAGCAGAGGTACTGGTCTACCAGGCTTTTAACTGCTTGCAGAACTGTACCGGTCTACCCATTTATTTTTGCAGGCACCGGTTTACTTATTAGTTTTTGGAGGCACCGGTCTACCGCCAAACTGCCTTTTACCACTGATCAGCTGTAGGGCGGCCCATTGAAGTCTGGCGGCAAGAGTTTAAACAATTTTTCCTTATAGCCCATCAGCTGGGACTCAGGAGGCAGCAATAGATTGGGTTGGGGCCAAATAAAAGGTAAGAATAACACGGGGGTGGGAAGGGCGGGGGGGTGGGATGGGCAGAACCGGTTCGTTGACATCATATCATCACCGCTACCGGCTTGGTGGAATCAGGCGGAACCGGGAGGAACCCACCACTGTTGTGTAGCATCCCTGACAATACTATGGACCCTGGTAAATCAGGTCAAGACCGCAACTCAACCGCAACATGAATTGCTCTGGTCAGTAATTTGATGGATAAAGAACTTGAAAGGAAATTTGGGACTTTGTGATGATATATGGTGACCGTGGCAAGAATCTTACATCCAACAAAGATGGAAAAATACACCGATTCCAACAATGGATGAATGGATGTCAAAAGTCCTGGATTGGTGGAGATAGAAAAACATTTTTTTAAAAATTAAAGAAAATAATTAATTAGTTTTGTTTCTACTTGGAAACCGCTTCTGGATGTTTTGCCTGAAACTGAAAAAATATATGAAAATTTGATTTTAGGTTTCGATGATTAGGATGATTTTACAATTATAGAAATGGCTTGAAATGTTGTGAAATGTAAAAGGAAAATATTGAGGTTGAATTATTTCTACCATCTGCTGCACCATAGAAAGTTGGAAGTCATTACAGATAGTCCTCCACTTACAACAGTTCATTGAGTGACCATTCAAAGTTATAAAGGCACTGAAAATAGTTACTTATGACCGTTTTTCACACTTAACAACCGTTGCAGCATCCTCATTTGATCAAAATTCAAATGCTTGGCAACTGGTTCATACTTACTAATTTAACAACTGCAATGATTCACTTAACAATAAAGGTCGTAAAATGGGAAAAAATCATTTAACAAATATCTCACTTAACATTATAATTTCTGGGCTCAATGGTGGTTGTAAATCAAGGATAATCTGCTCTCTTTTTTTTTTCTTTACGCCTTTCTTTTTCCTTTCCTTATTTTTCCAACTTATTGTTTCTATATTTTTAACATAACCAAACTTAATAAAAATCACACACACACACACACACACACACACACACACACACACACCCCATAGATAAGCTTTTTCCTGCTTTTTTTATTTTAATGCTACAATCTGGATGTACTTTATCAATTCAGGAAGTCCATTAACCCAAACGAACATGAGTCTTTCTGAATTTGTCTGTATCCTAAGATCAGGGCTCCTTGACTTGGAGATGTGAGGTCCAAATTATTATTGCAGGAACTGGGTATGTCTCATTTAATAAAAAGAAGGACTAGGGGAGACATGAGAGCAGTCTTCCAATATCTCAGGGGCTGCCACAAAGAAGGAGAGGGGATCTACCTATTCTCCAAAGCATCTGAAGGGAGGACATGAAGCAACGGATGGAAACTAATCAGGGAGGGAACCAACCTAGAACTAAGGAGGAATTGAAAGATTCCTCCTAAAGAACAATTAACAATTAATCAGGTGGAACGAAGTGCCTCCAAGGTCCTTTCCAATTTGGTTATTCTGTTATTGCAAGGAATTTCTCTGATCTCCATAACTACAAGGGAGACAGTATCTTTTCTTCTTTTGATGCAACACTTTGTTAGAATAGAATAGAATAGAATAGAATAGAATAGAATAGAATAGAACAGAACAGAACAGAACAGAACAGAACAGAACAGAACAGAACAGAACAGAACAGAACAGAATAGAATAGAATAGAATAGAATAGAATAGAATAGAACAGAACAGTGGAATGGAGTGGAGTGGAGAAGAGTGGAGTGGAGGAGAGGGGAGTGGAAGAGAGGGGAGTGGAGGAGTAGGGGAGGGGATGGGAGGGGAGTGGAGTGGAGTGGAGTGGAATGGAATGGAATAGAAGAGAGGAGAGGAGAGGAGAGGAGAGGAGTGGGGGAGGGGAGGGGAGGGGTAGAGTGGAGTGGAGTGGACTGGGATGGGATGGGATGGGATGGGATGGGATGGGATGGGATAGAATAGAATAGAATAGAATAGAATAGAATAGAATAGAATAGAATAGAATAGAATAGAATAGAATAGAATAGAATAGAATAGAATAGAATAGAATAGAATAGAATAGAATAGAATAGAATAGAATAGAATAGAATAGAATAGAATTCTTTATTGGCCAAGTGTGATTGGACACACAAGGAATTTGTCTTGGTGCATACGCTCTCAGTGTACCTAAAAGAAAAGATACGTTCATCAAGAATCATTGGAGAATTGGAAATAAAGAATACAAATCATGTTCCGAGGTAGAGTTAAACTATTAGACCTTGTTGAGAATGCAAGTCAAAGGAGGAAGAGGAGGACACTGCAATGAACAAGGACCTACATTCAATTTTGCATATATTAAGATTGTGGGAGGAGCACAATCCCACAATAAAGAGCCAGGGAAGCGATTGAAGCCTGGGAAACGGGCCCTTCATTACCATCTTCAAAGAGCTCCATGGCTTAGGACCTGGATACATATGGGATCGCCTTCTGCCACCGATGGCCTCCCACCGACCAACACGCTCCCACAGAGAGGGACTCCTCAGGGTGCCATCGGTCAAACGATGTCGACTGGCGACCCCCAGGGGGAGAGTCTTCTCTGTGGGGGCACCCGCCCTCTGGAATGAACTACCCCCGGAGATACATATGATTCCCGACCTGCGTACCTTTCGCTGGGCCCTTAAGACCCTACTATTCCAACAGGCTGGACTGGCTTAATAAGAATTTGGATTGGGTGTTTTAAATTTTTGGAGTTTTTAACTGTGGGGCCAAAATATTTAATTTGCTTTTAAATTGTTTTTAAATTTTGTATTTCATGTTGTTTTATTGTGGCTGTATACTGCCCTGAGTCCTTTGGGAGAAGGGCGGTATAAAAATTTAATCAATCAATCAATCAATCAATCAACAGGAATGCTGATTTGCCACTAGCTTATCAAATAGTTAGGAGGTGAGGTCTTGGCAGCACAAGGAAACAACACCCAAAGCTTAATATTCAGCCATCAACAGCCCAATCAACATCTAAAAAGCCACACACACACCGAGCACCATAGAAATACCAGACATAGAATAGCCGAAAGCACACATTTTGGTGTGAGAGAATTTCTCTGAGGATTGGTTCCAGCATGATTCCAAAAGCTTGGAAGACTAAACCTCTTGTCCTCATGATCGACTCAGATTGGATCCTGCAACATTATCCTGGGACACATACAATTCTTGTTGAGAATTCCACACTCCACCCCTGTTTTTCTCCATTAAAATTTCTCGAACTTCTAAGTTCTTGAGGCCTCTCCTCAAGAAGCCTTCCCTGGACCCGGCAGTGTTGGCAAATTATCGTCCAGTCTCCAACCTTCGCTTCATTACAAAGGTTGTTGAGAGTGTGGTAGCGCTCCCTCAGTACCTGGATGAATCGTTTTATCTAGATCCGTTCCAATCAGGCTTCAGGCCTGGGTACAGCACGGAAACGGCATTGGTTGCATTGGTTGATGATCTCTGGAGGGCTCAGGACAGGGGTTGCTCCTCTGTCCTGGTCCTATTAGACCTCTCAGTGGCTTTTGATACCATCGACCATGGTATCATGCTGCAGCAGTTGGAGGAGTTAGGGGTGGGGGGCACCGTCCTACGGTGGTTCTCCTCCTTTCTCTCTGACCGGTTGCAGTCTGTGTTGACAGGGGGGCAAAGGTCGACCCTGAGGCCCCTTGTATGTGGGGTGCCACAAGGGGCGGTCCTCTCGCCCCTTCTGTTCAACATTTATGTGAAGCCGCTGGGTGAGATCATCCATGGTTTTGGGGTGAAGTACCACCAGTACGCTGATGACACCCAGCTGTACATCTCCACCCCAGACCACCCCAATGATGCCCTCGAAATGATGTCCCGGTGCCTGGAGGCCGTACAGATCTGGATGGGGAGGAACAGACTCAGGCTCAACTCTTCCAAGACCGAGTGGCTGTGGTTTCCGACATCCCGGTATAGTCTGGCACCATCTCTGACTATTGGGGGCGAGTCATTGGCCCCAACGGATGGGGTTCGCAACTTGGGCGTCCTCCTGGACTCACGGCTGTCTTTAGAAGGGCATATGATGGCCGTGGCCAGGAGGAGTTTTTATCAGGTTCACCTGATCCGCCAGTTGTGTCCCTTTCTGGATCGGGATTCGTTACACACAATCACTCATGCCCTCGTCACCTCACGCCTGGACTACTGTAATGCTCTCTACATGGGGCTCCCCTTGAGGAGCACCCGGAGGCTCCAACTGGTCCAGAATGCGGCCGCGTGGGTGGTTATGGGAGCAACGTGGCGCTCCCATGTGACCCCCCTCCTGTGTGAGCTGCACTGGCTCCCGGTGGTCTTCCGGGTACGCTTCAAAGTTTTGGTTACCACCTTTAGATACCACTATGGCATCGGACCGGGGTATTTACGAGACCGCCTTCTGCCACAAATAGCCTCTCACTGACCGGTACGCTCCCATAGAGAGGGGCTTCTCAGGGTGCTGTCGGCCAAACAATGTTGACTGGTGGCCCCCAGGGGGAAAGCTTTCTCTGTGGGGGCACCTACCCTCTGGAACGAGCTCCCCCCGGAGATACGGAGATCCCGGATCTGCACACTTTTCGTGCTCTCAAAACATTTTTGTTCCAGCAGGCTGGCCTGGCCTAACTCTCCCTTTTAAACTTTTTAAATTGCTTTTAATTTGTCTTAGAAATTGGGTGTTTTTAATTTGTCTTTGGGCCAAAATATTTAATTATTTTAATGGGTTTTTAACGTTTGTATTGTTTGTATTTTATTTTGGCTGTTCACCGCCCTGAGTCCTTCCAGAGTAGGGCAGTACATAAATTTGAATAATAAATAAATAAATAAATATTCCTGGAACTTCCGTGCATAGTCTTATTTCAAAATTCACGGATATATTTTTTTGGGCTTCATTCATTAACCAGGTGAAGTTTTCTGCTTCACCTCACATAACACTTACTGAACTGGATAAACTTGTTGGTCAAAAGAGACCACTAAAAATCAGTGTTTCTAATAAGCTACAAAATTGGTGTCTAAAGGTTGGCTGCATCTGTAAACATTGTCTCAGGAGGTTGGTTGCAAATGCTGTTTTTCTTCTTCTTCTTTTGGTTTGTCAAGGTCATTGTTGACCGGTTGGGGCAAAGATCAGGCAGTCTTATCCAGTGGTGGGTTTCAGAATTTTTTAGTACTGGTTATGTGGGCGTGGCTTGGTGGGCGTGGCGTGGCATGATGGGCGTGGCGTGGCTGGGGTAGGATCCTGTAAAATCTCCATTTCCTCCCCAATCCAGGGGAAGGTTACTGCAAAATCCCCATTTCCTCCTGATCAGCTGGGACTCGGGAGGCAGAGAATAGATGGGGGTAGGGCCAGTCAGTTTCAGTTTCAGTTTCAGTTTTATTGCATTTATATACCGCCCTTCTCCCCGAGGGGACTCAGGGCGGTTTACAGCCATATTAAAACAATCACATATAAAAATTAAAACTAATAAAATAATTAAACTATTTGGCCGTAAGATTTAAAATCCCTAAAAACCCCTATTAAAATTAACTCAAATTTAAGTCAGACCAGCTTGATGAAATAGTAGGGTCTTCGGGGCTCGTCGGAAGGCACGGAGGTCAGGAATCTTTCTTATATCCGGAGGTAGTTCATTCCATAGGGCTGGGACTCCCACAGAGAATGCTCTCCCCCTGGGGGCCGCCCGTCGGCATTGTCTGACAGATGGCACGCTCTCACAGAGAGGAGGCCCTCTCTGCGAGAGCGTATCGGGCGGTGGGAGGTATTCAGTCAGAATTTTTACTACCGGTTCTCCGAACTATTCAAAATTTCCGCTACCGGTTCTCCAGAACTGGTCAGAACCTGCTGAAACCCACCTCCTATCTTAATCAAGCCCAAACTTGTTTCGTAGAAATTGCATTGTCAAAGCCATTGGTTCACACAACACAATTATGCTTAATCATGATTTGTGGAGTAAACTACAATTGGATCAGGGTGAAATCCAGCAGGTTCTGACAGGTTCTAGAAATTTTGAGTAGTTTGGAGAACTGGCAAATTCCACTCTGGCTGGTCCCAGAGTGGGGTGGGAATGGACATTTTGGAATATCCTTCGCCCAGGAGTGGGGAGGGAATGGAGATTTTACAGTGTCCTTCCCCTATCACGCCCACCAATTCCCACAGATCCGGTAGTAAAAAAAATTGAATTCCACCACTGCCATAAATGCAGCTATATTGTCAATGTCCGAAGTCACATAACTTGAGGAGCAGATGACCACTGGAAGTTTGGAACCAGGTCATAATGTCATTTTTCTGGATAATTTGTAACTTAACGCCAGTTGCTAAGACAACAGTCGTAAGTCGAGGACTACCTGTAGAAGATAGGCAATGCATTGATGTGTCAATCAATACAGAAATGGTTTAAATGAAGTAACGGTCCCTGTTGGAATAAATTTAGTTTTGTGGAAAACAGCAATGATGTTTTACCTTGATGGTCCATATTTGAAGTCCTGGTTTCTGCTCAATCGGCGGAAGGCCCATTTCTCTCTCAGCATCTGTCATCCTTGATTAGATGAAGCTGCAGAAACAAACAAGGGGTATTTTTTTTTCCTTTTAACTGTGGAAACTACAACACCTTATGCCTGAAGATCCCTTGAGGCCTAATTACTTTATTATCTCAATTTTTATCTCTCCTTTGTACTCACTCAAGGCAGCTACCTCGCAGAAATAGTACAAAATCTAAAATAACTCCCTCTAAAATGGTGAGCAATCCTAATTCAAAGAGACTGGATGAAAAAGGAAAGTTGTTCCTTTTTTTTTTGTCAGAGAAAAATTTGTCTGTTCAGCACAACTGCTGGACAAAGCATTTCCTGGTATGGGAATCAAGCAGGAGAGAAAGAGAGAGAAAGGATGAAATAGTGTATGTAATTAAAAGACCAAGAGAAAAACAAGAGATTTTCCTCTTTATCTAGCAAAACATTAAATATAAGTGGGAAGCAAAAGGAAAAATAAAAGAAATGCAAATATTGCATCTAGAAGTGTTTCTCATACAATTTACATGTGTGTGCATATAATAACTTTATTGTCATTGTATGTGTATACACAGTCTACCCATACAACAAAATTCACTTAACACCCAAAGACCAGGTCGAACACACATAACAATCCCCAAACACACTCCCACCCACCACAATTCCCCACCCTTAAACCACCCAAACATCCACACAACAGATCAAGTCATGCTGTCCAACAGCTCACTGATGATGGCCCTTTAGTTCATGGTTGAGTGCAATTAATAGCTCTGGGATAAAAACTATTCAGAAAACATGTGTTCTGAGTTTTAATTGTTTTGTATCTTCTGCCTGAAGGCAACAATCCAAAAAGATTATAAGCAGGATGGGAAGAGTATCTGAGAATGCTTTGCAACATACAATATTATATATAACATTTTAAAAATAATAATTAATGTTTAAATTTCATCCGCTGGCAGCCTACCAAAGCTGAATCATCAGCACCCACTCTCTCCCATCATGTACTACCTTAATGAGGACTAATGACCTGCCTCTTTAGAGCCAGAATATAAGAACCTGCCAAATTCCTATTTTTGCCCGCAGGCTCTGTAATTGAACCTGCCACCCTACTCCAGTGTAAATCTTGGCTGTATCTGACAATAATCAATTGCCAACCCCTCCATCTTCAAAATGGAGAGGATGAACTTCAGTTTTTAAAAAAGTTGGGCGCTTTGTTGATTATTTTCCCTGAAGCAGAACTGCATTAAAAACAACATTTTGATTCTCTGACATCTATTGTTTTACTCTGCCCCACCGTAGGAGTTTTTATGGTACACACCAAACCTCTTAACTAAACAACCGCTGCATTATTTTATCCCCTTCTTCCTGAAAATTGACATTTGCAATAAATCCTTCCAATGGTGCTTTTTTCCTGAGATTTCAGTTTAAAGGTTTCAAGTGTCATCTGATGAAATCCACCTGAACCCAGTCACGAGCTGTGCCCTACCCTTCATAAGTGTGAAAACACAGATGGGTTTAGCACGTAGCCGAAATCTAGAATGCTAATGTCTTTGTATGCTGTGGGGATTTTGGGGTGGGGGAGGCGGGAAAAGAGATTAAAATATGGGTACAGTCAGTCCTTGACTTACACAATTATTAAGCCCAAAATTTCAGTTGTTAAGCGAGACAATTAAGTTTTGAGTCATTTTTACAACTTTTCTCGCCACAGTTTTAAAGTGAATCATTGCAGGTGTTAAATTACTAACATGGTTGATACATGAATCTGGATTTTCCCCCATTGACTTTGCTTGTCAGAAGGTCGCAAAAGGAGATCCCGTGACTCAACCCGGGACATTGCAAACTGTCATAAGTATAAACCAGTTGGTAAGCATTCTGAATTTTGATAACTTGATCGTGGAGATGGTGCAAAGGTTGTAACTGTGAAAAGCCGTCATAAGTCACTTTTTTTCAGTGCTGTCGTAACTTTGAACGGTCACTAAACGAACTGTTGTAAGTCAAGGATGACTGTACCTATATTGGAGTTCAGCTAACATGTGTTAGCACACCCTAATGGCGACGACAGGACACTCTTTTTCCCAGCTTCAAATGAAATGGCATCAAGAATGAATATATCTCTATTCAGAGTTTTCTAGCTCTTTTCCCAGAGGTGAAATGCTCCCAGTTCGGACCGAATCACCCGATCCAGTAGCAATGGCAACAGGTGGTTTGGAGAACCGGTAGTGAAAATCCTCCCATGCCCAGCTGATCATCAGAGGCTTTTTTTTTACTTTTAAAAGCAATGCTTTTTAAAAGTGGTGCGCAGTTTTAAAGGTGGTGCGCAATAGTTTTAACTACTTTAAAAGTAGTTCAGATTTCACCACTGTCTTTTATTCCAACAGCTATAAAACATGGAGTCCATTTCTGCAGCCAAAGAATATTTGAAGAATCACCCAGTGGGGAGGAACTTAGTCCTCAACTAGCCAAATTGCTCCCTCCCCCCAAAAAATTAATATAGAAAAGAAGGCAATTGCCTGACTATTTCCAAAGTTGGAGGAGAAGAGAAGGCAAAAAACCTGCCAAAAACTTTATATAGATTCTGTTTTTCCTGACAAAAATATTATAATATAATAAGCACCTTAAAAAAAAGAAAAAGAAATGTAGGTTAGGACAACTTGTTCTGGGAGAGGTACATTCAAAACAAGCAATTACTTCCAAACAAAGGGCTAAAATAGGAGCCTATTTGATCTCCCACCTCATGATTTCCATTTGGCACCCAGTCCGTGCAAATAACTAACTTCTAATTATTTTGAGACAAAACTATATTTTTACAGAGACACACAGTCGTTTCGGAATTAAAGTTCTTGGTCGACAGTAATAATCATGCCCAGCTGAATGACTTCAGAAACTTTGTGCATCTGGGATTGAGGCCACCTAGTCTTTTCTTGATATTGAGATCTTTTCTAAAAGGAGGGTGCCCAGCATCCCTCACGGATGGGAATTGGTCCTCTGAACAGGATCTGGAGATAGGTGATCAAGAGCCAGGTTGATCTAGTGTTTAAGGCGCCAGGCTGGAAAGTAAGTGACCGTGAATTTAAGTCCCGCTTTAGGTAAGAAAGCCAGCTGGGTGACTTTGCACCAATCACCAGGAGACGGTGAGTTCTAGTCCCGCCTTAGGCATGAAATCCAGCTGGGTGACTTTGCGCCAATCACCAGGGGATGGTGAGTTCTAGTCCCGCCTTAGATATAAAAGCCAGCTGGGTGACTTTGCGCCAATCACCAGGGGACAGTGAGTTCTAGTCCCGCCTTAGGCATGAAAGCCAGCTGGGTGACTTTGCGCCAATCACCAGGAGATGGTAAATTCTAGTCCTTCCTTAGACATGAAAATCAGCTGGGTGACTTCAGGCCAATCACCAGGAGACGGTGAGTTCTAGTCCCGCCTTAGGTATAAAAGTCAGCTGTTTGACTTTGTGCCAATCACCAGGGGATGGTGAGTTCTAGTCCCGCCTTAGGTATAAAAGCCAGCTGGGTGACTTTGCGCCAATCACCAGGGGATGGTGAATTCTAGTCCGGCCTTAGGCATGAAAGCTAGCTGGGTGACCTTGCACCAAACAAGGTCTCAGCCCAACCTACCACACAGGGATGTTATGGGGAAAATAGAATGAGGGGGGTGAATTGGGTATGTTTGCTTGCCACCTTGAGTTATTTGTAAAAATAACGAAGATGGGATATAACTTAAGAAATAAATAAAATAAATAAAAATTTTATTTTATTTATTAAATTCCTCTTAGAAAGGAAACCGATTTGAATCCTTGCAGAAAAGAAGGAAGAAGAGACAAGCTAGACACTGAGTTTGACCAGATGAAAATATTTAGAGCAGGGGTGTCAAACTCGCGGCCCATGGGCCGGATGCGTCACATGCTGACCCTGTCCCTGCCCGTTTTAGCGAAGGGGGGAAAAGCCCCAAATCATCATGTGATGCCACTGTGATGACGTGAGTTTGACACCCCTGAATTAGAGGAAGGGGCAATAAGGTTTGGTTCCAAGGTTAATCTTTAACAAACAGAGAAAAATTAAGGTTGAGGGATTTAGGCATCTGCAGGTCCCTTCTCTTGTTTATCACCGATGCTTCCAATTCTCCTAACTTATTTATTTGTTCAATTTATACCCACCTTGGACGCCGTTGTGATGTCAGCCTTCATTCACAAAAATAACATTCAGTTTCCTAAACTGAGAACATTTATTTATCTATTTATTTATTATTCCAATGTATATAACTGTCCCATCTTTTACATAGGATTCTGGGCAGTTTACCAACAATGAAAAACATTATTAAAGAACCACACACACAAAAAAGAAAGAACAGTATTCCACCACAATTTTACAAAAAAAAAAAAAACGTAATATCAAAGCATATCAAAAACCGTCAGGAAAATATTATAAGCTGAGATAATCATGTATCATAATAACATTCAGTAAAGCCACTATGATGATTTTGCCACATTTACTGGCTGCTGTGTCCATTGATAAAACCATGTTTTCAGGGTCTTAAGATATTCCTTGTGTCAGTGGTGGAATTCAATTTTTTTTTCTACTGGTTCTTTGGGCGTGGCTTGGTGGGTGTGGCTTGGTGGGCGTGGCAGGGGAAGGATACTGCAAAATCCCCATTCTCTCCCCACTCCTAAGGGAAGGATATTGCAAAACCTCCATTCCCATCCCATTCTGGGGCCAGCCAGAGGTGGTATTTGCCGGTTCCCTGAACTGCTCAAAATTTCCGCTACCAGTTCTTCAGAACCTGCTAGATTTCCCCCCTGCCTTGTATCAAGGAGAACCATCACTGGAGGAATTGTCTGTCTCAGGGAATTCTGGGAACTGATGTCCATTTATGACAGATAAGAAATTTTGGGAGTTTAGGTCCAGCCATACTGGCTGAGGAATTCAACTCCCTCCATCTCTTGAATTTGCTGAGATATAAAAATATTGTGATAAAGCAATGGCAAAGCACCTGTCCTTCCCTTTCCTGGTTTGGGAAACACTGGATTCTTTTAAGATGAGCAAAGGTTGATTTGGCAAAGGTGAAAAAAATATCTATGCTTTCCCCAACAGTTTGGAATGACCCCCAGCCCAGGGACTGGTGGAAGGACAGGTTTGAAAAACAGTGGACTAACTTTGATATTCAGGTTATCTCTATGGAGCCCACATGGCTGGGGAATCCACATATCTTCAGAATAGTTGAAGGAAACACTGATTAAATTTCAAACAAACAGTGGCTTTCAGTATAAGATCACAGCTTTTCTGTAAGATGTCTGCATGTGCCTTTTTACTCACTGTAACAATAACAAAGTTGGAAGGGACCTTCGAGATCTTCTATTATTTATTTGTTTATTTATAAGTTCAATTTATCTATGCCGCCCTTCTCTGGAGACTCAGGGCGGCTTACAATGCATTAAGCAATAGCCTTCATACTTTTGTGTATACCTGCTTAGTAGGGCTTTCGACCCCCCCTAAGCGGTGTTATTTTTTATACAAAGTCAGCTTATTGCCCCCACAAACCAGGTCCTCATTTTACCTATCTCGGAAGGATGGAAGGCTGAGTCAACCTTGAGCCTGGTGAGATTCAAACTCGCAGTAATTGCAGGCAGCTGGCAGCTAAGTACTACTTTAACAGCCGCAGTTTAATCCACTGCGCCACCAAGGCTCTAGTCTAACCCCCTACTCAAGCAGGAAACCTTCCAATCTCTTTTAAAAAAATCTCCCGTGGGATTTAGCAAGGAAGAGAGGGCCAACTCATTTACCAAAGCACCTGAGGGTAGAAGGACAAGAAGCAATGGATGGACACTAATCAAGGGGGGAAGCAACTTAGAACTAAGGAGAAATTTCCTGACATTGAGAACAATTAACCATTGGAACAACTTGCCTCCAGAACTTCTGAATGCCCAACACTCGAAGTTTTTAAGAAGAGATTGGACTACCATTTGTCTGATATGGTGTAGGCGATGGCTAACCTTTTTGCTATCGCGGGCCAAAAGCGGGGGGGGGGGGGAGTGTAGGAGGGTTGCAGGTGCGTGTGCCTACATCCATAATTCAATGCGCCCCGCCCTCCTGCACATGCGCACGTGATCCCCCCCCCACACACTTCCCCCCTGCTTTTGGCACGTGATTGCACAGTGGGCCCGGTAGGCCCGTTTTCCCCCCTCCCCAGGCACCAGAGGCTTTCTAGGAGTCTGGGGAGGGCAAAACAGCCTTCCCCATCCCTCCAGAGGCCTTCCGGTGGCCGGAAACAGCCAGTTTCCTGACTTCCGGTGGGACTGGAAGACCTGAAAATCAGTTGGCTTGTGCGCACAGGCGCGCTGGAACTGAGTTAGGGCAACACTCACGTGCCCACCAATATGGTTCCGCGTGCCACTTGTGGCACCCGTGCCATAGGTTCGCCATCACGGCTAGAAGACCTCCAAGGTCCCTTACAACTCTGTTGGTGTTATATTGAGATTAAAAAAGCACATACAGACATCTTGTACAAAAGCTGTTTCCAAATCCGAATCTTAAGCCGAAAAGGAAGCAGCACCAGATTTCTCTTCCTCTCTTTTCCAAAAGAGAAGCTTAAACAGAAAAAAAAAATTGCACCTTTTTTTTGGGGAGGAAACCACCCCTATTTTGGCTTTAATTTTTGAAAATTCTTTTTAATTAGTATGTTTTTAATGTCTCCCCCCCCCCCCACATTATTGTGTTCTAAGACTGCATGGATCTATTTTAATTGTCAGCCCCCCTGAGAGTTGCTTGCATAGGAAGTGGTAGCTATAAATACCACATTGGAATAATCATATCAAGGGTAATAATAGTTGAAAACTGGCACCGCATGCCAGATAATACATAAAAACTCAAGTGGAGGAATTGCAACATGTTCGCCATAATTAAAAGCTTTCCAAAATTCACCCCATAAACAAACACACACCTTCTCAAGAAATGTAAGTTACTGGGTGGGGCCGAAAGGAAAAAAAAAAGGTGATTATTGCGGCTTAACTGGAATGTCACCCCTTCAAGAAAAGTTTGCCTTCAGATACAAAACTGGTTTTCTGCTTCATTGCTTCCAGGCATTCATCTTCCTCTATCCTGCAGAGAACAATTAATCAGTGGAACTACTTGCCTCCAGAAACTGTAGCTGCTTCAACAATGGAGGTTTTTAAGGAGAGACTGGGCAACCATTCTGGATCCCTTCCAACACTGTTATTTTGTTATTCTGTTTTTTGTTTTTTGTTTATTAACCTCATACTTGATGTGCATCACGTATCAAAAATGTGAAGAGAATTAAGCAATTAAGGAGAAAGAACAAATTGAATATTATATGATATGGGAAGTATTTTATCAACGGTTAGAGAATAAATAGGGAAACTGGGAATAAAAGGAGAAGATTAAAGAATAGAAAATACGTAAAGGTATAAATAAGATGATAATTGTTAATATTAGGATGATGAGGATAATTAGGCTTAATGTTATCATTATTGTATTGTTACTGGAAGACATGTTACAAAGAGGAAAAATGAATAGGCTTATAATGTTCAACTGTTTAATATACTATAATTTTAAGATTAGAGAATTAATATTAATGTGAATGATGTTGTAAATGCTGAAGGTTGTTGCACAGAGATATTTGTACCCAGATGACACGCTGTTTAAGAAAAGATGGAATGCTTATATTTTGAAAAATAAAAAATAAAAAACTTTTTAAAAATGTGAAGAGAATTGATTAATTGGTTTGGCAGCCATCTTATCTTTTTTGACCGCATCCTAGGATCACCCCTGCCTATCACACCAGGCCTGGAAGGAAATCATTTTTGCCTGTCTTCTTTTGTGCTAACGAATGGACAAGTCATTGTAAGTTGTTTGTGGTGGCAATTTCCACAGTGTTGAGGTCTCTTGAGAAAGTTTATTGTAGGAAAGCCAGTTTGGTGCAGTGGTGAAATGCCTGGTTTAGAAGGGATAGTGAGTTCTAGTCTTGCCTCTGGCATGAAAGTTGGCTAGGTGACTTTGGGCCAATCACCAGGATTCATGGAGTTCTAGTCCCGCCTTAAGCTTGATCCACCTCACAGGGTTGTTGCGTGGAAATTAGGAAAAGGAAAGAGCATTGATTTAATTCTAAAAAAAAAAGGCAGGATAAAAATAAATAGAAATACAAACGAACAAACCCTGATCTACATCATTTCCCCAAATTTAATCCCTAGGACAAGGGCATATCACAAAATTGGAGCTGCAATGGGATGATCTATTCTCTGCTTTTATTTGGCTTCTCTTTTTAGCATTTGCAACTTTAAAATAAACAATATAAGAGTGTTGGCAGGATAAACAGCCAAACACCCTTTCTTTGATGCTGAATCACTTGATCTTTCTCACTGCAAAAATAAATACTTCACAGATTACCATATTCCAGTGATTGAAAGGCATTCCATTAATAAATAACTTGGGTATATAACGCCAAATGTCCTCGGAATACATCAAGGGCCTGTCAAGTTTTTGGATAAGGAACAATCCTTCAAAATTATGAACTCAAAGTCTAAATAAGGAAAAGGGAAATATACACCTTTGACCAATACTCATGCTTGGAAAATGTGTGTAGAAAATCCTAGTAGTTAAAGATTAAGAGCAAAGTTTGAATCAGAAGTATGACTATAGTCTCTTTTTTCCCCCCCGCAGAAGTGCTGGACTACAGAACCTATGAGCCTCTGCTCACATGACCCGTTGATGCAAATTATAGTTGAAGTCATCTGCAGAACAATAGTTTGGAAAGAAGATTGTGCTTTAAATTGGTATTTCTCAGCTTTCTCAAGTTTAAGATGGGTGGACTTCAACTCCCAGAATTCCCCAGACAGCATAGAATTCTGGGAGTTGAAGTCCACCCATCTTAAACTTTGCTAACATTGAGTAACACTGGACTAAAGTGGGAATCATTCCGTTCTTGAGGATCCACAACTAGAAAACTTCTTTCTAACAAGGCTTGCTTCTGGAGCGGAGAGCAGGAAAAAGGGAGTGGTTATTTTTAACCAAGCAAGGAAAATTAGGCTGGGTTTTCCCTGCACCAGCCAAAACAGGCCAGATCAGCCACTGCCAATAATTTCCCTCTGGCTAAACAATACGAAAGCCCAGCCAAATTTCCCCCCTGAGAATCCGTGCCTCTACTTGTTAGATGTGATGGAAACAGACAGATTAAGAGTTGTTGCAATCTTATTCCATAAAAAAAAAAATGAGGCACCACACAAATTGCCTCCGCTGGAACCCTCATTTCATTCCTAATCTGCTTGGATGTCAGATTAGGAATGGTGGGTGGAAAAATCCCGTGGGATTTTTCACATTGCAGAAAAGATGTTGAGACTTTGGAAAAAGTGCAGAGAAGAGCAAATAAGATGATTAAAGGCCTGAAGATGTATGAAGGATGGTTGAAGGAACTGGATATGGTTAGCCTAGAGAAAATAAGAACTAGGGGGGACATGATAGTATTTTAGTATTTGGGGGGCTGCCATGAAGAAGAGGGGGCCAATTTATTTTCCAAAACACCTGTAAGGCAGGAGAGGAAACAATGGATGGAAACTCATCAAGGAGAGAAGCAGTCTGGAATTAAGGAGAAACTTCCTAACAGGGAGGATAATTAACCAGTGGAACAGAAATTGCCTTCAGAAGTTGGTACTCCATCATTAAGGGTTTTTAAGAAAAGACTGAACAGCCATCTGCCTGAAATTGTAGAGGGTATAGGGTTGGACTAGAAGACCTCCAAAGTCCCTTCCAGCTCGAATGTGATTGATTGGACCAGAAAAAGTGGTGTCTTTGATGTGAGGCACTGTTTACAAGGACAAGGAAAACCAGAGAGAAAGGTGAGAAGAAGGCTATAGTGACCAATTTCATTCACCAAGGATGAAAGTCAGGCATTATCAGAGGGCCTCAGAGAAAGACCTTCTGAAGGAAGACCACGAAGACTGTAGAAGACTCTGCCTGGAAAATGGAGACCTTTAAGATTCAGGAAAACACAGTTGTGACGTTGAAAATATTGGCATACCCTGCAAGTCCCTGATGGAAGAAGAGATGAGAAGTGAGATATGTGGATCAGGAACAGGAGAAGTCCCAACAGAGAGGGATACTCTGATACAAGTGATCCTCAGCTTATGACCACAATTGAACCCAAAATTTCTGTTGCTAAGCGGGACAGTTGTTAAGTGAATTTTGCCCCATTTTTCTTGCCACCGTTGTGAAGGGAACCAACCACTGCAGTTGGTGAATTAGTAATGTGACTGTTAAGTGAATCTGGTTTCTCCCGTGGACTTTGCTTGTCAGGAGGTCGCCAAAGGAGATCGTCATAAATGTCAATCAGTTGTCAAGCATCAAATGTAACTCACATAACCATGGGGAATGCTGCAAGGATCATAAGTCACTTTTTTTCCCAGTGCTTTTGTAACTTTGAATGGTTACTAAGTGGACTGTTTTAAGTCGAGGACTATCTGTATGGATCAAGTCAGAGGTGGGTTTCAGCAGGTTCTGACCAGTTCTGGCGAACCGGTAGCAGAAATTTTGAGTAGTTTGGAGTAGTTTGGAGAATACCACTTCTGACTGGCCCTGCCCCCATCTATTCTCTGCCTCCCGAGTCCCAGCTGATTGGGAGGAAATCGGGATTTTGCAGTAACCTTCCTCTGCCACGCCCACCAAGCCATGTCATGCCCACCAAGCCACACCCACAGAACCACTGGCAATTTTTTTTTTTGAAACCCACCACTGGATCACGTGATTTTAGGGATGCTGCAATGCTCGTAAGCACTTTTTTAGTGTTGTGTAACTTCAAACAGTCACTGAGCAAATGATTGTAAGTCAAAGACTGTCTGAATACAGAAACAGAAGTCCCAACAGAAATACTGTAAGGCCTGATACACTTCGGATATTCCCACTGTAGGAAGTGGAGGAATTTGAAATGTTGGGAATAGTGATAGATAGTTGGGGTCCCAGAGTTATTTCTCAACAGGCAAAGATGGGAGAGGAATTAAATTATGGTTGTTCCTTCCGGCTGGTTGATCTCCAGGTCCAATTCTTCTGCTGTTGATCAGCTGAATCTCAGGAGTGGAGGAGGATGTGAAGACTAAATCGTGGAAGCCACCTTAGAAGGCCATCTAGGAGTCTGCAGTTGTCAGAAGTTCTCCAGGCCTGGTTTGTGGAGCAGAAGGATCTAAACCACGGGTCTCCAACTTTGGCAACTTTAAGACTTGTGGACGTCAACTCTGGGAGTTGACGTCCACAAGTCATAACGTTGCCAAGGTTCGAGACCCCTGTTCTAATGGGTTTGTTTTCCCTTAACATATGCAAAAATATTCAACCAATCAAAAATAAACCCTGATACGAGTCAGACAAAGTGAATGATGGCTGGGGATCTCTTCAAATATTCTGATGATGACCCCTCCCCTCCCCAGAAGCCTTTGGCTACCATCTAGCCTCATTCTTCACCACATACATTTCCATCAACTACAGGTAGTCCTCGACTTACGACCACAATTGGGACTGGAACCTCCATCCTAAGCGAGGCAGATGTTAATTGAGTCGTGAGTCAATTTTAGGATCTTTTTTTTTGCTGCGGTCATTAATCACCTGGTGGATCCCCTGGTTAAGCGAATCTGGCTTCCCCCATTGAGTCTGCTTTCAGAAGACAGGTAGAAAAATCACAAATGGCGATCAGGTGATCTCAGGGCACTGCAACCATTATAAATACATGCCGGCTGCCAAACTTCGATTGTGTGACAGAATACAGGATAACAGAGTTGGAAGGGACCTTGGAGGTCTTCTAGTCCAACCCCCTGCGCAGGCAGGAAACCCTACACCACTTCAGACAAATGGTTATCCAACATCTTCTTAAAAACTTCCAATGTTGGAGCATTCACAGCTTCTGGAGGCAAGTTGTTCCACTGATCAATTGTTCTCACTGTCAGGAAATTTCTCCTTAGTCCTAAATTGCTTCTCTCCTTGATTAGTTTCCACCCATGGCTTCTTGTCCTACCCTCAGGTGCCTTGGAGAATAGGTGGACCCCCACTTCTTTGTGGCAACCCCTGAGATATTGGAAGATTGCTATCATGTCTCCCCTGGTCCTTCTCTTCATCAAACTAGACATACCCAGTTCCTGCAACCGTTCTTTGTATGTTTTAGCCTCCAGTCCCCTCATCATCTTTGTTGCTCTTCTCTGCACTCTTTCCAGAGTCTCCACATCTTTTTTATATCATGGTGATCAAAGCTAGATTCAATATTCCAAGTGTGGCCTTACCAAGGCCTTATAAAGTGGTATTAACACTTCAGGTGATCTTGATTCTATGACCATAGGGATATGGCAATGATCATAAGTGCAAGGACCAGTTGTAAGATCCTCTTTTAAGCACTATTGTAACTTTGAACCGTCACTAAACAAATACCTGTATCTTTCATTTCTTTTTCCAGCAATGAAACTGATCAGTGGTGGGTTTCAAAATTTTTTACTACTGGTTCTGTGGGTATGGTTTGGTGGGCATGGCGTGGCTTGGTGGGTGTGGCAGAAGGGTACTATAAAATCTCCATTCCCACCCCACTCCAGAGGAAGGTTACTGCAAAAACCCCATTTCTTCCCAATCAGCTGGGACTCGGGAGGTAGAGAATAGAGGGGGGCGGGGCCAGTCAGAATTTTTACTACCGGTTCTCCGAACTACTCAAAATTTCCGCTACAGGTTCTCCAGAATTGGTCAGAACCTGCTGAAACCCATCTCTGAAACTGATGAAAAATAGGTAGGCATTGTTGTCATTTCACCAGGGAATTTTCTGGTGATAAAAGGGCATAGTTTACCAATGCTGCTCTAAAAAAACATGGTGGGAAAAAATCAGCTTCATTTGCCTTCGGTCAATATTATCTTGAACCAAAGAGCTTTTCCTTTGTTAGCAATAAATGCACCTGACTTCCTCTTTTTAGCAGAATGCAGCTGTGGATCTCAGCGGGTGCCGGTTTAAATAGCAGGCCTTCCAATATTTGAGGAGCTGCCACAAAGAAGAAGGGATGTCTGCTTATTCTCCAAAGAACCTGAAGGCAGAACAAGAAGCAACAGATGGAAACTAATCCAGAAGAGAAACAACTCTGGAATTAAGGAGAGATTTCCTGACATTGAGAACAATTAATCCATGGAATGACTTGCCTATAGAAATTGTGGATGCTCCAATAGTGGAAGTTTTTAAGAAGAGACTGGGCAGCCATTTTCTGGAATGGTATAGGGTTTCCTGTCTGAGCCGGGGGTTGGATTGGATGACCTCCAAGGTCCCTTCCCAACTCTTGTTATCCTGCTAAATCAAGTGCAGGTGTTCTGATACCTTCCATATTTCCCAGCCACTGCTTACAACTTTCATTAATTTTGGGATCTCAATGCTGCTGTCGGGTGTCAGGTTGCGGAAAACTAATTCAGGTAGGACTTAGTTCAAAGTTTTCCTTGTGAGGCTGTTTTGCCTTTCAAGTGTTAATATGATGCATGGGGGAGAAATAGCTACATCAAAAACGCTGGTTCTAGATCTGCTATAATTGCAGTTGTGCACTTAAACTGTTTTGTGTGATTAGAAGACCCTAGAAACTTCAGCTCTAATACCCCATTAATCAATCAAGGACAGAAAAAAACTGAACCAAAGAACCATTCCTTCTCCTTTACACCTGAGATAAAAAAAAACACCTTGCGGAACCTAAAACTTTAAATCAAATTGAGCTCCTGCCGCAAGTCAAATGAGTCATTCACAATGAATGGCACAAGAGATAATTACTCAGTAGGTGAAAGTCAGTGCAATTTTTACTGTATTCACCAGCTAAAAGTCTAACCTAGATTGTGTCCATGTCTAATGCTGGGTTAGAAAAACACGCCAGCTCTAACCTTGGAAAAAATATTCCTCAAATGCAAAAGAAAGAAAGAAAGAAAGAAAGAAAGAAAGAAAGAAAGAAAGAAAGAAAGAAAGAAAGAAAGACAGACAGACAGAAAAGCAAGAAGCAAGGAAGGAAAGAAAAGAAGGAAGGAAAGAAGAAAGGAAGACTGAAAGAAAAAAAGAGAAAGGAATGCAGAAAGAGTCAGAAAGAAAGAAAGAAGACGGAAAGACAGACAGAAAAGAAAGAAGGAAGGTAGGAAGGAAGGAAAGGAAGGAAGGAAAGAAAGAAGAAAGACTGAAAGAAAAAAAAAGAAAGACAGACAGACAGACAGAAAGAAAGAAAGAAAGAAAGAAAGGCAAAAAGGCAGAAAAAGACAGACAGACAGACAGAAAAAAGAAAGAAAGAAAAAGAAAGAAAAAGAAAGGAAGGAAAGGAAAAAAAGGAAGGAAAGGAAGGAAAGCCTGAAAGAAAGAAAAAAGAGACAGACAGAAAAAAAGAAAGGCAGATAGCAGAAAGAGACAGACGGAAAGAAAGACAGAGAAAGGAAGGAAGGAAGGAAGGAAGGAAGGAAGGAAGGAAGGAAGGAAGGAAAGAAAGAAAGAAAGAAAGAAAGAAAGAAAGAAAGAAAGAAAGAAAGAAAGAAAGAAAGAGAAAGTTTTTAATTTAGGTTTGCATATCATGATTAAATGAAACATACTCACTTTATTCAGTTAATCCAACTGTCTGGGTTTGACAATAGGTCGAAATGTCAGTGGTGCTCGTTTCATACCCAGGAGCTAACCACAAAACCAACCAACCCCATTTTCATTTTATCGCACTGTACAAATGCTTCGGAAAGCAATTTTTCACCCGTTATTTTGCCTCCTTCAAGCAAGAGACTGTTTGCAAAATTAAAGGAACACGAATCCCTTACAAAGAGGAAAAGAAATACTGATTTGCATCCCCAATTCCAGCCTGAAATAGGAACATGACCTCCAGAAAAACATGGCAAGCCTAAATCCAACAGGAGAAGCCCATTGTAAATAATCTGCATTCGTTCCCATTTCAATTGCCTGGATAGTCAAACACAACTACCCCTTTGGCGAGAGGCTGTTCAAATCCCTAATTCCTGAGCTGAGCTACTTTAAGAGATATAGAATGAATATAAATATATAGATAGATAGAAAATTGCATATATATATATATATATATATATGCGATTTTCTCCTATGTAATCTGGTGATCCGGGCACACAGCAAAATCAATCAATCAGTAGTACATCAATAGAATCAAAGCCAGTTAAGTTTTATTATTTTTTTTCCCTTCCTTCTCAAAAAACGATCTAGGAAATTTAGCTTACTTTACAGTGCAGATTATTCTGGGTTTCTGAAAGGTCCTGCCCAACTGCTTCCAAACCACTCTGCAAACTGCTTTTTGAGTTTCAGGCTGGCAGCAGCTGCTGTGTAATCTTTAGCAAAAAGGGGCATGTCTGAAGTGGTTGCTAACGTGGAAACCTCCCTTAACCGGCTACACCCAGTTTTGCCAATGCAACTCACTGGAGAGTTAGACGAAGCAGCTGGAATTTGCTTGTCGTCGCTGGATTTATTCCTTGTAGCAAGCGGAAAAGATTGGGAAACAGCTTCTGGTGTGTACCTCTTTGGAAGGGGTCTCTTGAAAAGCTGCAGGCTGGTTCGAACTGGGCCAGAGGTTCTGAGTTACAGGTAGTCCTCGATCTACAACCACCACGGAGAGTCCAAAAAGTCCGTTGCTCAGCGAGACAGTTGTTAAGTGAGGTTTGCTCCACTTTACGACTTGCAGTTCTTAAGTAACACGGTGGTGGAGTGAATCGTTAAACTTTGCTTGTGAGAAGTTGGAAAAGGGGGTGGGGAACGCGTGGGCCTGGGATACGGCCATGGTCGTAAATAGGAACGAGTTGTTAAGCCTCCGAATTTTTTAAAATTTTTAAACAAAATAAAACATAAAACAACCATCACCCATTACAATTACAGAAAGTGTGTCGATCGGTTATCATTCTTTTTTGCTTAATCCCATATCCAAAATTTACAGGTTATTTAATTTCTCTTATTTGACAATTTATTATATCCCTTTACACTATTATTCTCATTTAACAATTATTTAACAGTGGCTTGTCTCCTGTAAAAAACCGTTTCATATATTTTATTATTACATTTATTTCATATTTCATTTCCATGCTTTATTATCGAGCCATTGATAAAATAAATCCCATATCATATAATATTGTTTATCTTCTTGTTCTCTAATTTCAAATGTCAATTTACTCATTTCGGCACATTCCATAACTTTCTTAATGACTTCATCTTCAGTAGGTATTTTCTCATTTTCCAATTTTTAGCAAATACAATTCTAGCCCTGTTAAAACATTCACAATTAAATATCTCTGTTATATATTTCTGGTAAAATCCCTAATAAAAATATCTCGGTTTTCCAGTGTCGTAATTGTTAATGAATGTTTGAAAGTTGAGGTTATTTCTCCCCTGTGCATCATATTGAAAGACAAAACAGCCTTATAAATTAATACCTAGATCAGGACTCACTTCCCTTCACAATTTAAAGTCCTGTGGGCTTCAGCTCCCAGAATTCCCCAGCCAACATAGCGTAGTTGGCTGGGGAATTCTGGGAATTGAAGTCCACAAATCTTAAAGTTACCATTGTTGGGCATCCCTGATCTAGAGCTGTACATTGCAGGACTTGGCATGTTCAGAATTTTTCATCTGTTCATTTCTCGTATGGTGCAAGTACATGCGTGTATGTTTTAAGGGTGTATTTTACCTTTTTAAATTATTTTTTAAATGTATACCCTTCCTTTAGTATTTGAGAGGCTGCTACAAAGGAGAAAGGGTCAAATTATTCTCCAAAGCACCAGAGGGCAGGACAAGAATTAATGGTTGGAAACTAACCAAAGAGAGAAGAAACGTGGAATTAAGAGAAACTTCCTAACAGGGAGGACAATTAACCAGTAGAACAGCTGGCCTCCAGAGGTTTTGGATCCTCCATCACTGAAGGTTTTTAAGAAGAGGCTGGATAGCCAATTATCTGAAATTGTATAGCTTCTTGAACAGGCGGCTGGACTATTTTTATAATAATGCAATAAACATACTTAATACTCCTTCCTTCTCTTATTTTTTTTGGATGGGAGTAAGGCAAAAGTACCCCAAAAATGGGATACAATACAGTACAGGAAAAAGAACATATAAATAGTCCTGGACTTAAGGAAAAGTTCATTTAGTGACCGTTCGAAAAAGTGACTTTGGACCATTTTTCACACATATGACCATGGCAGCATCTCCATGGTAATGGGCTTTACATTCGGATGTTCGACAACTGACTCATATTTATGACGGTTGCAGTGTCCTTACGGTCATGTGATCCCCTTTTAAAAACTTCCGACAAGCAAAGCCAATGGGGAAGCCAGATTCACTTAATAACATGTTCCTAATTTAACAACTGCCATGATTCACTTAACAACTGGGGCAAGAAAAGTCATAAAATGGGACAAAACTCACTTAACAAATTTCTCACTTAGCAACATAACTTTTGGGTCCAATTGTGGTCGTAAATCGAGGACTACCTGTATTTCTTCCTGTAAATGGGCGTCAGAGAGAAAAATATTTATTTATGATGCGCAGATGTTCCCAGCGTCAAACAAAGAAACAGACACCGGAGACATGGAACCAAGGGAAATTTTGTGTTGACACACCTGGCCTCTAAAGCAGATTGTAAGAAGTGAAGGATGGATATCAGATTGGAAAAAATGATTCTGGTGACATTTCAATGTTTGATTCATTGATTGATTATATGTCATCAAATCATATACGACTCCTGGTTAATCGGAATAGAGCTGGAAGGAACCTTGGAGGTCTTCTAGTTCAACCCCCTTCTCCAGGAGACCATATACGATTTCAGAAAAATAGGCTGTCCAGGCTCTTGCTAAAAACCTCCAGTGATGGGAGCACCCACAACTTCTGGTGGCAAACTGTTCCATTGGTTAATTGTCCTCACTGTCAGGAAGTTTCTCCTTAATTCCAGTTGCTTCTCTCCTTGATTATTTCACCTCATAGATCGGTTTTCTATTTAGATAGAAAGATAGACAGACAGACAGACAGACAGACAGATGATAGATGATACATAGAGGATAAATGATAGATAGATGATAGATGAGACGATAGATAGATGATAAATGATAGATGATAGATAGATGACAGATGATAGATAGATGATGATAGATAGATGATAGATGATAGATAGATGATAAATAGATGATAGATAATAGATGATAGATAGATAATAAATAGATAATAAATACATGATAGATAGATGATAGATAGATGATAGGTGATAGATAGGTGATAGATGACAGGTGATAGATGATAAATGACAGAGATGATAGATAGATGATAAATAGATAGATGATAGATGATAGATGATAAATAGATGATAGATAGACGATAGATAGATGATAGATAGATAGATGACAGATAGATGATAGAGGATAGATAGATGACAGATGATAGATGATAAGATAGATGATAGATTAGAGATAGATGACAGATGATAGATAGATGATAGATGATAGATAGATGATAGATAAATGATAGATGATAGATGATAGATGATAAATAGATGATAGATGATAGATGATAGATGATAAATAGATGATAGATAGATGATAGATAGATGACAGATGATAGATGAGATGATAGATGATAGATGATAGATTACAGATAGATGACAGATAGATGATAGATAAATGATAGATGATAGATAGATGATAGATGATAGATATAGATAAATAGATAGATGATATAGATGATAGATGATAAATAGATGATAGATGTTAGATGATAGATAGATGATAGATAGATGATAAACAGATGATAGATAATAGATGATAGATAGATGATAGATGATATATGACAGATAGATGATAGATGATAAATAGATGACAGATGATAGATAGATAGATGATAGATAGATGATAGATAATAGATGATAGATGATAGATGATAGATTGATGATAAATAGATAGATGATAGATAATAGATTGATGATAGATGATAGATAATAGATGATAGATAGATGATAGATTGATGATAGATAGATAGATGATAGATAGATGATAGATGGAGAGATAGATGATAGAGGATAGATGATAGATAGGTGATAGATGTTAAATAGAAGATAGATAGATGATAGATGATAGATTGATGATAGATAGATAGATAGATAGATAGATAGATAGATAGATAGATAGATACTGCACAGATAGATTGTGGGCCATATAGATAGATTTTCTCCATGACGATTCTATGCAGGAGAAATATTGGAAATCAAGTTGTATTTTACTTTCTATAGAGCAGAGAGAAGAATTATAGATAGTCCATGACTTACAACTGTAATGGAGATATCATAATTATAATGGTCATAAAATAAGTCAGTCATGTGACCGGCTTTATTTTATGACCTTTTTTGCAGTGGTCACTAAGTGAACCACTGGAGCTCTTAAGAGAACAGTGCGTGGCCCAAAGTCACCCAGCTGGTTGACTGGTTTCATGCCTAAGGCGGGACTAAAACTCACTGTCTCGTGGTGATTGGTCCAAAGTAACTCTGCTGGCTTTCATGCCTAAAACGGGACTAGAACTCACTGCTTCCTAGTGACTGGCTCAAAATCAGCTTGCCTAAGGCAAGACTAGAATTCACATCCTCCTGATTTCTAGTCCAGTACTTTCATTGGAATTGTTGCTATTTTTTTTTTAAAAAAAAGAACTCTGGCTCCTGACACATTATAATTTAGCATTCTTGAGGGATATTTTAAGGCTGTAATTTAGGGGTTGGGATTTTAGAGTTGGGCAAGGCCCACAAACTAATCTCCCTCCCCCCATTTCTTCTCTTCCCTTTTTCACTCTTCTCCCCCCCCCCCCCCCATCTCTTCTATCTCTACCAGTCTATTGATGAGAAAAAGCCAATATTTCTCTTTTATTTATGTATAAGATTTAGAGTCCACCCACCAAGCTCCATAATGACCTGGATGGCTTACAGTATTAAAAAGGCATAAAACAGGAAAGCAATTTTTAAAATTTAATTCAGTCATGTCTCATTTATTTTTAAAGTTTATTTATTTATTATAATTATATGCTGCCTGTCCCACTCTCATCATTCATTCTGGGCAGGCTAAGATTCTGGTTCCTGGAGAGTGTTCGGAGGTTTTTCAGAAGCAGTTTGGCATTGCCTGCTTCCTAGGGCTGAGAGGAAGTGACTGGCCCAAGATCACCCAGAAGCCTTTCATGCCTAAAGCATGACTAGAACTCTCCATCTCCTGGTGATTGGTCCAAAATCACCCAGCTGACTTTCACGCCGAAGGCAGGACTACAACTCACCTTCTCCTGGTGACTGGCCCAAAATCATCCAGCCAGCTTTCATGCCTAAGGCTGGACTAGAACTCACCATCTCCCAGTTTCTAGTCTGATACCCTAACCGCTACACCAAAGTGGCTCCTAGTGCATGCATGGGAGTCTGTCTATAAAGAACAGGAGCTCAGGACTGTTTGTGACCCTGATTTTGATGGAACCACCAGGTTTTCAAAAACATCTTAAGTGTGATCAAAGATGGAAGCCATATGAATCTTGGTGGAGATGCTGTTCCAGCTTTGACCGAGAAGATCTCCTTCTTAGGTTCCAATAATCAGGGGTCTCCAACCTTGGCCACTTTAAGCCTGGTGGACTTCAACTCCCAGAAAGCTTTGCTGGCTGGGGAATTCTGGGAGTTGAAGTCCGCCATGCTTAAAGTGGCCAAGGTTGGAGACCCCTGCAATAGATGACATTGTTTTATCAAAGGACTTCTAAGTGGACTCAGACTGATTGTGCATAAAGAGGCACAGAGCTCTTCCTTAAAATTACCTGCCAACTATTACCCCCAATTTGAGGGCTTCCAGATATATGAGAGCATCTCTGGTGAAAAACATTTGCTCCGCCCTATTGATACCTTGGTGTCTCCTCCAGGAGTCCAGGTAGTCCTTGATTTACAATCAGTCAACCATTCAAATTTCTGACAGATTAACCACAAAGATGATTAGAGGACTGGTGACTAAAACACCAGTTGCAGGAACTGGGTATGTCTAGTCTAATGAGAAGAAAGGCTAGAGATGACATGATAGCAGTCTTCCAATATCTGAGGGGCTGCCCCAAAGAAGAGGGAGATCAACGTATTCTCCAAAGCATCTGAAGGAAGGACAAGAAGCGAAAGATGGAAACTGATCAAGGAGAGAAGCAACCTAGAACTAAGGAGAAATTTCCTGGCAGGCAGAACAATTAACCAGTGGAAGGTTATTATATGGCCTTCAAAAGTTCTAGGTTCTCCATTGTTGGAGATTTTAAAGAAAAAGATTTGGGCAGCCATTTTGCCCAGAATGCTATTGAGGTTCCTGTTTGAACAATGGTTTGGACCAGAAGATCTCCAAGGTTCCTTCCAATGGTTATTCTGCTATTCCATCTAGTAGAACCTTGATTCAAAGTTTCAATGGTTGAACTTCTCCCAGAGTCATGAAACCACATCTTAGTGCTTAGGAATTGGGCCGTATTTATGGTCCATTTGTGGGCCTGTGGGCCACCTGACCATGTTTGATGACAGTTTTGCTGAAGACTGGCATTTGCTTCCAGTTGTGGGCAAAACTGTGCCTATAGAGAACCATTGATTTGCTTAATAACCATCACCAAACAGGCCATAACATCAGATTGGCCACGTATCTGATGAACTTTACGACCATTACGAGTTATCACCATGATGGGCAAGATGTATTACAGTCATAAATTGAGGACCACCCTTGATAATTTTTGTAGGGAGAGTTCTCACGATGGCCTTCTTATATTATCCTTATAATAATATTATATTATTATATAATACGTGTAATAATATACGTGTGAGTGCCTTACAAAACGTCAGCTCTCAAGTTTTATAATTATCATTTCAATTTATATGGACATCCAGCTCATCTAAGTGACCCTGGGTGGCTCACCACCTTTCTTGTTGCATTTGTTAAGCGAATCACTGCAGTTGTTGAATTCGGAACACGGTTGTTAAGTGAATCTGGCCTCCCTATTGACTTTGCTTGTCAGAAGGGTCCCAAAAGGGGATCACGTGACCCTTGGTCTCTGCGTCCATCATAAGTACCGTATTTTTAGAGTATAAGACGCACCTTTTTTCCCCCCAAAAAGGGGGTGAAAATTTAGGTGCGCCTTATACACTGAATGTAGCCCCTCCCACCCCTACTAACTCCCACTAACCCGTACCCTTTGGCCTCTGCCTTGCAGCAGTTACCTCCTTGCAAGGAAACAGCAAGAAAAAAAACAGCTCCTTTCAGCTTCAGCACAGCCTAATTAGCACAAGTTGGTTGGATCGGCCTCCCGACTCTTAGCTTATTTGCTCTCAGCTGTTTTGCGCAGGGCCTCTGCTGCTTGCTGCAAGGAGGTAAATTGCTGGAGCAGATTTATTTTTTCCTTGTGCTAATCAAGCTATGCTGAAAACGAAACTGAAAGTAAAGCAGGCTGTTTGCTGCAACAAGGCAAAATTGCTCAGAGGCAGATTTCTTTTTCTTGTTTTCCTCACAAAAAAAGTAGGTGCTTCTTATACTCTGAAAAATACGGTACATGCCAGTTGCCGAGCATCAAATTTTGATCATGTGACCACAGGGAGGCTGCGAGGATCATAAATGTGAATAATGGTCATGTCAGTTTTTCGGGTGCCATTGCAATTTTGAATGGTCACCAAATAATTGGTTGTAGGTTCAAGGACATCATTGTTGACATTGATAAGATCTGTACAGATCGTTCTCGACTTACAACAGTTCATTTAGCGTCCGTTCAAAGTTACAACAGCACTGAAAAAAGGGGTTTATGACCGTTGTTTCACACTTACGACCACTGCAGCATCCCCATGGTCACATGATCAAAATTCACTGATTTTACATTTATGACGGTTGCAGTGCCTCAGGCTTACGTGATCATCTTTTGTGACAAGCAAAGTCAATGGGAAAACCAGATTCACTTAACAACTATTTTTACTAATTTTAAGAATTGCAGTGATTAACAACTGTGGTAAGAAAGGTCGCAAAATGGAGTGAAATTCACGTAACCAATATCTCACTTAGCAACAGAAATGTTGGGCTCAACTGACGTCATAAGTATAACCCTATGGACAAATCTCTAGGGTTGAGAACTGTGGTTAGAATGCCATATTGCAGGCTAACTCTACCTGCTGCCAGCAGTTCGATCCTGACCGGCTCAAGGTTGACTCGGCCTTCCATCCTTCCGGGGTGGATAAAATGAGGACCCAGATTGTTGGGCACAATAGGCTGACTCTGTAAGCCGCTTAGAGAGGGCTGTAAAAGCACTGTGAAGCAGTATATAAGTCTAAGTGCTCTTGCTGTTTTTATTGCTTCACATCTGTTTCCATTCTTTATTCAGGCCACGATTGGGACCTGGAGAAGATCAAAGGTGAGATGGATTCTCAAGCCAGATCTGATCTTTTATTGTATGATGCTGGTTGTGGTTAGCTCTTTCATAATTAAGGACAATGCACATCATTATAAACTTTGGAATTTTTCCAGCAGGGTAGAATTGCAGATTTACCTGTTTGTCCTTATTGGGTGGTGGCCTATTAAAAGCTGATAGTCTGTACAGGAAATGTTTACGAATCAATGGAGGGTGGAAAGAGAAGAAGGGGGAAAAAAAACCAAACATTGGCAGGAACATTTACGAAAACCATGCCAGGTTTTTGCTAGAGATTTGGTTGCAGAAATGCTTCCTGGTTCTTCTATTTACAAATAGGGTGGGGAAGGAAACAAGGCATTTAACGAAAGAATTATGTTCAGGAGTGTGAAAGCCCTAGAACGAGCAGAAAGGGGGATGGGTAGCAAACTATTAGGTCTGCAAATACTGGGCTAAAAATAGAAAATTAAAGAAACGCTTTGCATTATTTCGAGTCAACTTCAATTGACTGATTTGAACGATCCAATCGATGTAATATTCTAACCAAGCTAATGAGTCAGATCGGATTTGAAGATAAGTTGGGTACGTGCAAAAAAAATATCCCATCTCTGTGTTTCTCAAAACCTGACAACTTTTAAGATGAATGGACTTCAACTCCCAGAATTCCAGCATCTGAAACATCCTTAAGGATCCAAAAGATCCAGCGACCAAAGATGATGAAACAGAAACCGCCGCTGGGATGCGTCCACAGATCTGAACTTAGAAAGGCGGTGGTTTTCCCTGCAACACTCAATGGAAATAAAAAAAAAAAGGTCTTTGAAGAAGCAGGATGGAAAGACTTTTTAGACTCGGGTGCTGGAAGAAGATTCTTGAGAATACCATGGATGTCCAGGAAAACAAAACAACTGGCTCAACATAACAACTCAGTTCAGGTTTTCTCCTCTAAGGATCATATGGACACGTCATTTAAAGAGCCAGCTTCCTGGAGAAGTCCCTAATAATGGGAAAAAAGTGGAAGGAAAAGGAAGATGGCCAACAGCAAGGTAGATAAATCATAGTGACATTGCTGCTGGAGCCACCTGAAAGACTAATTTTGGGCCTGATCCAGAGATGGTTTCAGCAGGTTCTGACCAGTTCTGGAGAACCGGTAGTGGAAATTTTGAGTAGTTTGGAGAACCGGTAGTGAACGGTCACTAATCAGTTAGTTGTAAGTCAAGGACTATCTGTAAAATAGAATTAAAATCAAAGTGAATTTGGAGGTATAAGGGCTCCTGCCTTGGGCAGGAGGTTGGACTAGAAGACCTCCAAGGTCCCTTCCAGCCAGTGGTGGGTTTCAAATTTTTTTACCACCAGTTCTGTGGCTTGGTGGGCGTGGCAGGGGAAGGTTACTGCAAAATCCCCATTTCCTCCCAATCAGCTGGGACTCTGGAGGCAGAGAATAGATGGGGGCGGGGCTAGTCAGAATTTTTACTACCGGTTCTCCAAACTACTCAAAATTTCCGCTACCAGTTCTCCAGAACTGGTCAGAACCTGCTGAAACCCACCTCTGCTTCCAGCCCTATGATGTTAAGTGCTACCTAATTCTTTTACCTGATTCTACTAAGTACCTAAGGTCAAGTTCAAGACTAATTGTGGTATGTGATAATATGTCTACAGGAAACCGCCCAAATGTTTTAATACATTGCAATAAAAATATTTTTTAATTTTAATATTAAATTTATACGCTCCCTTTTATTTTCACTAATAAAGCAAATTCTGTGCAAAAAACAGGAATAAGTCCAACACCAGGCTCCCCACTTGAAGCATTGTATGTTAAAATAGGCATTAATACATTTTTGTTAACATTTGAAATTATGTGCCAGACCAAGCTTGAGCTTGGCTACTTTCTCATTTTCTTGTGGGTTTTTTTTTTTTTTGGACTGGAATCAATTTATATTTTTTAAGTGGCAGGTTTTCAGCATATCTGCATGAATGCCTAGTGCGTATGTGCTGCACGCAACTGTGCCATCCTGCAGTGGGAAGAGATACGAAAGGGGAAGAAAAGGCGATGAGCCATTCCCATCACACAGAGAAACCCCGTCACATTCTGGATGGTCGGGAGGAAGATGGGGGAGGAAGGTGCTGGAGATACGGGAAGGGGGAGGAGTCAAACCTTGTGCTTCCATTGGGGTCAGAGGTTAAAAGTAGTTGCTGCCATCCTCTGCCCAGTCCAGCTTTGGATGCTGCTTCTGGCGTTTCCTCTGGTCCTTGCGGGATTTGCGATGGTGGTGCTGCCGGCATTGACAGTGGTGACAATGGTGCTGCCGGGTTCTGTGCAACCGTCTGGGTTTTGTGCAAAGGACTTTGGGGTTCTCCCATAGGCCGTTGACGTGACATTTGATTGATGGTGGGCATATGTCTGGTTTTCTTCTGTTCTTAGTGGTTTCAAGGTCAAAGGTTGCAGAAAGAGTAGGTTGAAGGCAAATACTTCGCTAGAAAACTGTAGACTAAAGAGTGGTGACATATATACAGGGATGTCGTCATACAGGTTTAGCCATGGCTGCAAAAAGGACTTAGATGGCTGCTAATCCAGTAGGTTTCTATCTTCAACCCACTGATGTTGCATTTCCCGTTCAAAAATTATTAGCTCAACTCTGCCATCTTGTGGCCTGAAAAATTGGTACATTAATGAGAATTTAGTGATCTCGTCAAGACGCTTTCCCCACCCCCTAACACAGCGGTCTCCAGACTTGGCAACTATTAAGACTTGTGAACTTCAACTCCCAGAATTCCTCCCTGCTGGCTGATGAATCCTGGGAGCTGAAGTCTACAAGGCTAAAAAGTTGCCAGGTTTGGGCACCCTTGGTCTAATATAACCAGCGGTCAGTTTCACATATTCTTACCACCTGTTCACCACATGTGTGCACACTCGCTTCACGGACATGTCTTCCGCGCATGTGCTTTGCTTCTGGGTGCGCCTTCCACGCATGTGCCTGGCCTCGAAAATATAGCTAAATGGGACAGTATTATGCTGGGGCGTGGGCTGGCCACCAGCAGTCGCAGTTACCCATTTGCCCGAACCGGCTGAATATGACCTTTGAAAATAACATAGGGATATAGTTTTCTGGATTTTCCCCTTCGATATAAACAGGCTTGTTTCATTGCAACACTACTTCTCCGGTGGATGCAAATTCTGGAGGATCCTTTTAGAGGATGAAATCATATTTAAAGCGCTCCATGGCTTAGGACCTGGGTACTTACAAGACCGTCTTTTGCCACCAATAGCCTCCGACCGACCAGTTTGTTCTCACAGGAAGGGATTACTCAGGGTACTGTCAGTCAAATTGTGCCGACTGGCGACTCCCAGGGGGAGGGCCTTCTCTGTGAGGGCTCCAACCCTTTGGAATGAACTGCCCCCGATATACGAAACATCCCTAATCTCCGTGCTTTCCGCTGTGCCCTCAAGACCCTGATGTTCAATCAGGCGGGGCTAAGCATGTTAACTGGGAATGATTAAAATATTATCTAATTCTGGGTTTTATTTATTTGGGCTAAACTATGTTATATTTTAATTAGCAATTTATGATATTTGTGTATCCTTATTTTTCTTGACTGTACACCGCCTTGAGTCCTGCGGGAGAAAGGCGGTATAGAAATATAATAAATAAATAAATAAATATTTGGATGAAAAATTTCCTGCAAGTTAGGAATACACTGTTTTTTTGTTTTTGATGTTTTTATTCACAATCCTTTTAGAAAGCTGACCTTTCTTTAGAATGTTATTTAGCCCATCCTGAATTAATCTAAGCACTCACTCAAAGGGTGCTCCAATTTAGCTTTTGCTAAGACACTGTTTTGCTTAAATAAGGAGCATTTTGGGCAAAATTGTGTTGTGGTTTTAAGCGATAACTGTTAAAATTGTGGTTATGTCTAAAAAATCAGTAGCCTGATTTTTTTGTTTTGTTTCGTTGGTCTATTTCTGGGTGTTCAGGAAATGTGTGTAATAGCCTAAGCACTTTCTTGATGTGGGCAGATTTTATCTCCCAGAATTCTTCAGTTAACATGCCTTTGCAGCAGTGATGGGTTGCTCCCGGTTTGCAAGAACCGGTAGTAAAAAATTTTAATAGTTCAGAGAACCGGTAATAACATTGGCTGGCCACACCCCCGAACCGGTTCTCGGCCCGGTTGCCGTTCACTTACCCCACCCACTCCCAATCTATTGCTGTCTCCTGAGTCTCAGCTGATGGCTAGAGCGAAAACACTGTTTAAACTCTTGCCGCAGGGCTTCAAAGGGCCGCCCTACAGCTGATCAGTGATAAAAGAAAACAAATGAGTAGACCACTGCCTGCAAAAATAGAAAAAAACAGCCCCTTGGGTTTCAGCATAGGTTAATTAGTACAAGTTGATTAAGTCGACCTCCCAACTCTCAGCTGATTTGCTCTCAGCTGTTTTGCGCAGGGCTCCATTGCTAGCTGCAAAGAGTGCTGGAGCAGATTTTTTTCCCCCCTAGCTATGCTGAAAAAACAAAACTGAAAGTAAAGCAGGCTCTTTGTTGCAACGTGACAAAATGAGGCAGAGAGAGATTTCTTTTTCCTCACCAAAAAAGGTAGGTGCAAACAATGGGAAATTTAGGGCAAAAGAGGAGAGTTCAAGATTTTAAAACACAAAAGAAAAAAAAGCTCTATTTAACTAGGGAATTGTAATAATTGAGATACTATTAATTGTATATTGTGTTGAAAGCAGTAATGGTTAAGTTGTGGTTTGGAGGAATATATGGGGGAAATTATTTGGTTTGTTATTATTAGTAAATATAATTAATTGATTTGTAAGAAATAGGATTGCATGGAAATAATTGGAATATTCATGTTCATATTAATATACAAAAAAGATGGTTATATAACTAATTGATTTATATTAAAATGTTGAATTTGTATTAAACAACTGTAATATTACAAAATTAACCAATGTGAGGATGGATATAAAAATAGATGACAATGGGAAGGAGTATAATATAGAATAGAAGGGAAAAATTGAATTCGATTAAGATTAGAGATGAGGATGAAGGGTAATACTGTTTTTTAAAAAAGATAGATGAGGAATAAATACGGCAAAAAGGAAATATAGAAATTGTAAATTTAATTGAAATGATTAAACACTGTTTAAATTTGTGAACTGGCCAAATACTCTGTTCAAAGAAAATACATTGTATGTTTGTATGAGTGTTTCTAATTATTGCTATTTATTCATATTTGTTCTCTTTTATTCTTTAAAGTTTAACAATTCATTCTTTATCTTAATATCTTTATATTTGTTTGGGATTGGCTTTCTTCCCTTTCATCTTTTTTATTGTACAGCAATCTTTCTCCTCAAACCTACCACCTCTTTTCTTTCCTTCTTACTTTCTCTTTCCCCCTTCTTCTCCTCCCTACTTCCTCTTCCTTTCTCCTTCTCCTTCTCTCTTCCTCCCTCTTACTCTCACTCCTACTTTAATTTCCCTTCCCTTCCTTCCTCCCTTCTCTTCCTTTCCTCTCTCCTTCCTTCTTCCATCTCTCTTCTTCTTTCATCCCTTTCTAATGCTATATCCTTTTATGCATATGGACTACTCAGAGGGCTGAAAAAGTTATTTTTGACTGGTCCTTGCACTTTTGACCAGTCCTCGAACTTACAAATGTCCTCACATTTTATGTTTTTGCCCTATCTTGTCACCAGGCAGTGGTGAAATGAGTGACATAGTTGTTAAGAATGCTAGAATGGGCATAAATGATGACTAGTCGTTAAGTGCGAAGACTGGTCAAAAGTGCGAGGACCTGTCAGAAATCACTTTTTTCAGCCCTCTGGGTAGTCCTTTTGTGCATATGGACTACTCAGAGGGCTGAAAAAGTTATTTTTGACTGGTCCTCGCACTTTTGACCAGTCCTTGAATTTACGACTGTCCTCCCATTTTACGTTTTTTGCCCTATCTTATCACCATGGTGAAGAGAAGCAGTTGTGAAATGAATAACATGGTTGTTAAGAATGCTGCATGGGCATAAATGTGAGGATGGTCATAAGTGTGAGGACCAGTCAAAAGTACGAGAACCTGTCAGAAATGACTTTTTTCAACCCTTAGTCCCTATAGATATAGCCATGGCCACCTGACCAGCTAGCCACGCCCACCCAGTCACATGACCTCCAAGCCACGCCCACAAAATAAGCCACGCCCACAGAACCGGTAGTAAAAAAAATTAGAACCCACTCCTGCTTTGCAGAGAATTCTGGGAGTTTAAGTTCACACATCGGGAAGTTTGGACAAACTTTGATCTAATCAGTGGGAAACTCTTGCCCTTTTAAAGAGGAAAATGATTTTTTCAAAACTACAGAATATTCCTCTCAATGCCCCCATGCATAACTGTCCAGATTCCCTTTAAAAAAGAAGTATTTTAATTTTTCACAGTAAAAAGCCTCAATACCCCCACCCCCATTAAACCTGGTTATTAATTTCTCTGCTTCCTTCTCTAAATCCTCCCATGGTTAAATCTGTTTTTTTTTCTCAAGAACTGTGGCATTGTTCAACACAGGGAAGTGTGTAAACAGTTCCTTTATTAGCTTAACAAACAGTTCACCCATTGCTTGTGATCTTTTCAGTTCCCAGAAATAAAATAGAAAAAAAAAATAGTCAGCTTTTATTTATTTTTGCATAGGTAGCTGATAGGATTTCAAGCCATTTTTCAATCCCAACTTGCCTTCCCTGTCAAAGTAATTGTTGCAGCACATGTAAATCAGAGGCAAAAACATTCGATTTACAATAGGACTGTGCGGTTTGGTGTTTTATTATTATTTTTAGAAAAACAGATCTATAGAGCAATTTTTTTCATTTTGGAAAATATATATAGACTACAGTTTTTTTTATTTTTTTACACTGATATTTCCAAGTCTTTTGAGATTGGCATTTCCACATTTTCATTCTAGTTCATCAATGATGCCAGGAATAGAGACTGCACACACCACAAATTAAACAACTCTAAGAGGTGGAGCGATTTGTCAATTAAAAACTTTCCTTGCTGTTTTTTTTTTTAAAAGTTACAGTACAAAAAGTTGAGCAAGAAGGAACAACTGTGCACCTTATTTTCTTGACCCATTTCCCTCCCATCCCTTTCCAGTTTTGGTAAAATATATTGCTGGACACAACCAGTATTTGTCTGTTTAACTATTGTGGATATTTATTTATTGGTATCCAGGGCATTCTGCTTTCCAACTTGAGATCAAAATTAGAAGGTTAAGTGAATTAGACTAAGTACAATGAAATACATAATGGATGTAACAACTCTGCAGAGCTGTCAGTGTTTAGAAGACATGTGCCAGGCCTCATTCTGCCCTGTGTAAGTTACACACTGAGTAACTTTATCAAGCAAGAGGAAAGATTGAGTGGACATAATTCTCCTGTGATACCCAATGACTCCGTGGTGTTTATGAGTGCAAAGAAAACTGAAGGGAAGGGAAGGGAAGGGAAGGGAGGAAAAGGGGGAAAGGGAAGGGTGTGAGAGAAGAAAGGGGAGTGAGGAATAAAGGAGGGAGGAGGAAGGGAGGAGTGGTAAAGGAAAGGAAGGGTGTAAGAAGGAAAAGGGAGGGAGAGAAGAATAAGAGGGAAGGGAGGAGTGGAAAAGGAAAGGACGGATGTGAGAGGAAGGAAGGAAGGAAGGAAGGAAGGAAGGAAGGAAGGAAGGAAGGAAGGAAGGAAGGAAGGAAGGAAGGAAGGAAGGAAGGGAATTTCATATTCTAGGAACCCTTCAAGTGCTGGTGCTGCATCATGCCCATTTCTAAATCAAACCCCCCTCCCCCCCACAAAAATCTCCCAACCTACAACTGACAACAGAACTTCTCAAGAGACAAGCAGAAGTTAAAGTTCAGGGTTCTGGATCAGGGATAGGGGATTAAAGATGGCCACAATCATAGGACTGAAGCCCTGCCCCCTTTTACTTGCATTATCAACTTTTTTTGACTCCGCCCCCACCTGCTTCTTGGGCTGCTTGCACTCAAGGTATTCAAAATGCCATCCTTCAGCTACACTGCGGAACGTGGTAGATGTAGTTGACTCATGCCCTCCCAATCAAGAGCACCATCTTGGCTAACATTTCTACAAAGGGACAACATGTCGTGTTCAATCCAGGGCAAATGCAACTGGTCAGTGAAAATTGTGTAGATGTCAACAGGATTCTAGTTTACAGCCATGCACGACTGCATATTGCACACAAGGTATCCCCTGCCTTGTGTTAAAAGAGTTTGAAAGTAACTGATTGGACAGGTTAATGGCTCACTGAAGTGGACAAAAGCTGATTTTATTCCTCTTATGTGTGACTGATCACAGATCAGTCTCAAAACCAGGACAATAGTTCTGAGGAATTTCTAAGCACCTTGAATATGGCTGTAAGATGCTTCATAAACAATTCCCAACAGTCTCAGAAAATCCAGCGCAAACAGAAGTAATGCCTACATTTTAAAACAGGTTTTCTTTGGCCTTCCATGAATAACATCCTGTATTCTCTGGACTACATGAATATGAGGAGCTCCAGAATGAAATTGTGAATTGTGCCCAAGTAAGGAAAAGGCACCAGATTGTTATAACTATGATTTTCCAAAAATTGATCAATTTCCACATCCCAGAATTTATTTTTATTTTTTTTTTAAATTAGATTTATATGCCAGCCTTCTCCGGAGACTCAGGGCGGCTTACAATGCGTTAAGCAATAGCCTTCCTACTTTTGTATATTTTATACAAAGTCAGCTTATTGCCCCCACAAACTGGGTCCTCAATTTACCTACCTTAGAAAGGATGGAAGGCTGAGTCAACCATGAGCCTGGTGAGATTCAAACTTACAGTAATTGCAGACAGCTGATGTTAATCACAATGCTTTAGTCTGCTGAGTTATCCAGGCTCTGGATTTATTAGAATTGGGACCCCCAATGGAAGTTCTGTTGTCTGTTGGATGTGGGATTCCCATCATGTTACAAGACATTTTTCATAATCAACATTCATTCACAGACATTTAAGGCAACTGGATAGAGAGAAAAAAAAAACAACCCACTGATTTTATAAAAAAGCGAAGTCAAACAAAATGTCCTGTGTTATGCACAAACTGATCGCATAAAACTGTCAAAGACACACATTATTAGTAAGGGCAAGATATGATGGAAACTGGTTGTTGGGAAGTTCAAAAGATTCAAGGTGAGCCAGAAAAAACACTGCAATTTTTCTTCAACTTAATACCAACCATTGCCATCGTATTTGCCCCCGTTACAACCTGAATTCTTTTTCCCTGCAGACTGTATCTGAGGCTCAGAAAGCCAGAAATACAGTAGAAAAAAAAATACTGCTTAGAGAACACGCTTTGGCAGTATAAATGCTCCACTATTTTGAACTCAAATACCCAAATTAAAGATTTCACTAAAATTAAGCTTCATGGACTTAACTAGCACTCAAATAAAACTTCAAACAAACAAAAGAAAGAAGGAAAGAAAGAACACTCAAGATGTTATTATTCTGAAAACATCAGATTCTTAGCAGACACGACGTACAATTAAAAGAAAAACCTTCAATGAATCAAATGAAGATTTGATTGCAGAGGCAATCCTTTGGGGTTCACATAGGACTGTCCTGCTTATACAATACTGGTAGAGCTCTCCAAACACTGATTAAAAATCCCTTTGATGGAGTCAAAAGTCTAGTTTTTGGCTTTTTCCTTTTACTGTGCCTCCGATCATCTCTTTTCTGCCTATGGATGTTGGCCTGAATGTTCACTCCAAAAAGAGGGGCCCATCTACTTCTTAGATGATTCTTTTTTTTTTTTGTAACCTATGTAACAAATTCAACTAAAACTAGGCAAAGGCAAGGAGCAAGAACCTGTAATTTCAGCATCCGAGAGGTGTTTTTTTTTTTTACTGGGATAAGCACCAAATGTTTTAAAGACAGTTCTTGTCCACTATGGCTAATTTGAGTATTTCAAAGGGCTTCAGTTGGTGTAAAAAAGAATAAAAATGAATTTACTAGGAAGATGGAAATATGATTGAAATGCACCCTCTTATAGAGGTCCAAAAGAGAGAGAGAGAGAGAGAGAGAGAGAAACAAACAAACATAGAGAAGACCTACATTCTCTGTATTTACACAATGTTTCCCTCCAAGGATGAAAAAAATGTATACATCTAAACCAGTGGTTCTCAACCTTCCTAATGCCGCGACCTTTTAATACAGTTCCTCATGTTGTGGTGCCCCCGAACCATAAAATTATTCCTAAAACCATCAAAAATATGTGTTTTCTGATGGTCTTAGGCCAGGGGTCCCCAACCTTTTGGGCCTCTTTCCCTCAATCCAGCTTCTTCTCTCTGCTATAAGTGTGTCATCAGGATTCCACCTTGGTATATTTGTGGCGCAAGGCAGCCCTCGTTTCCTGACGCTTGGGACTCGGAGTGGTAAACAGCGTCTAGTTTGGGAGAAGAAGCCGGATTTTGCTCTCCATTGCAGACACCAGATCAGCCCCCTGCAAGCTCTCGTCTCTCGAGAAGCCCGACCAAAGTTTCCAGCGCCGCTTCAGGGAGCGCTCCTCGAGAGACGAGAGCTTGCAGGGGGCCGATCTGGTGTCTGCAAAGGAGAGCAAAATCCGTCTGCTCCCTGAACCAGACGCCATTTACCGCTCCGAGTCCCAAGCGGAAGGAGAGGAGGGCTGCATTGCACCACTTGCTGACGGAAATATACCGAGGCGGAATGCTGTTCGCGTGCAAATGAAAGTAGTGCTTCGCTCCTGCAGCTTCCAGCCACTGCAAATGCTGCTTCTTCCTGCTTGTGCCGCCCCCTCCCCTCCCACCACAGCAAAACCATTCATTCCGGATGGCGAGGGCTGTGCTCCTTTTTCCATATTGCACCGCCTGCAAAAATGCAAAAATTTCTCTGCAGACCATCAAAATTTTTAGACTTAGGCAACCCTTTTGAAAGGATCGTTCGACCCCCAAAGGTGTCGCAACCCACAGGCTGAGAACCACTGATCTAAACGATAGAGAATGATTTGATGATCTTGACCAAAAAATGGTGCAATTGTGCTTTCTCTCAGACCAATTTACTTAACAGGGTTGTGGTTTTTAGAAAAAGATCAACCCTTGTTCTATACTAAAGAATAAGCACATACCAAATAAAAATATTAAAAAATATTCACTCCAACAACCCGATTTTCCCTAAACGCTGTTAGTTCTAAGGATCTCCACGCAACAACCGTAGATCAGTTTAGAAAGAAAAAGAAGAATCAAATGTTCCATCACAAGAATTAAAGCACAGAACTAACATCCCTATTTTTCTTTTTTTTTAAACAAAAATGGAAGAAGCATGAAAGGAAGAAAAAATTCCACTGTGGAAACACCGGTGACAACCCCGAATTTTTTTTTTTTTTTTAAAAATTAATTGATTAAGACGGGACTGCGATGGCCAGAAATGTAAAGGGCTTTTGAAATTCCAGTAGCAGAGGCACAGCGGCAAAGAACAGTATATCAGCCAAAGTTCAGTTCCATTTGGTGAGCCTTCGTTAGCAGCAATTAAGAGGAAAAACAAAAACACAGGGCACAATTTAAAAAAAAATAAAAATATAAAGGGAAATGTCTCCCACCAGGGCCATGGAAAGGAAGGAGGGTTATGGGGATAAACTTCACTTTCCCTGGGACTTTAGAGCATTGTTTGCAATACCTCACTATAAATATTTCACGCTGAACAAACACACTCATTGTCTTCTATGCTTTCTCTCTATTTTATCCCTGACCTCAGAAACACCTGGCAGTTGTGCGTTAGCAAACACAATCAAAGACTCTTCTTGAAGGGAATGTGGACTTGCAAGGGAGGGCATTTCCCATTCCGTTTTGCTATATTCCATTTTAAAAAAAAATGCAGATATGCCCTAATCTAAGTGCAAAAACATCATCCAAATTAGTAAGGGAGCTGCATCTCCACCTTAGATGTTACCCCATTTACTTCTACCTATTGGTATGGGGCTTCAAATGCGGTACAAAAAATAGCCATTGATATTTTAAGGACAGTAACAACCTTCCCCAAATTTCTTCTTTGATTCTGTAATTTTAAGTTGCTCTATAAAAAAAAGTCTCCCAACTCTTTGTCTTTTTTTCTTCTTCAAGCATTTAAACAATACAAGACTAAAAGATTCTGGAAATACCTCTTGTACAAAAGTGATTTTTTTTTTTGTTGTAAATCTTAAAACAACATTCAAAAAGGCACTTCATCCTGGAAGAAATTTAAGTTCAGAGTCAGGTCAACTGCTCTAATGAAGCAGGGCAGGGTGGGAAAAACTCTGCATAGCAGGATGAGCTGGGAGTGGGGGGGATGACTTGACTGGTGAAGTTAACACCAAGCGTTCATTTTTTTTCCTTTTTTTTGGCATGTTTTAAGGGAGGGGGGAAGCAGAATTTGTAAAACGCGTCTGTTTTACGAAATGCTTTAAGCGTCCCATTCAAAATAGCTTCTTTTTCATCATCTTTTCTTTTTCTTGATTTTTGTTTTATGACGTAATCCGTTCACCTCATGGAGCACTAGTCAATGTCATGATTTAGAAGCCCTGGGTCGCGATTGTCTTTTATGGCAGAGGGAAGGTCAGAAGCATTAAAGGTTTATCCAGAGCAGTCTCTGAGAGATGCTTCGGGTGATGCAACAGGACAGGTGTTCAAGGGACTACCTGTTACACAGCTTATGGAGCATGGTGTAGACTTCCTCCTCTCTGCTTAACCCTTCGAAGAAAGGGATAAGGTCTAACAATTCTGTGTCTGTCATGTCGTCAAACCAGGATTGAACAGGCACCTGAAATTAAAAAAACAACAACACCCCAACATCTTAATATTATTCATAAAGTAATAATTCTGCAGTTGTAGGTTACTTGAACCTTTAAGAAACGCTCTAGGACTGTGAGGGCGAATCTACGGCAAACTTGCCACAGGTGGCATGCGGAGTCCTCTCTGTCGGCACGCAAGCCATCACCCAGATCATTTCCACTGTGCATACGTGCGCACCTCCTGCCAGCCAGCTGATTTTTGGGTCTCTGGCATGGGGGTGGGGCACATGCAGGAGATATGCGCGCATGTGCAGGGGCTCACATACATATGTGCGACGATGGGGAGAGCATGGGGGGAGCAGCAGCCCCCCCATACCAAAATGGGCTGTGGGGGGGGGTGTGGTACGACCCCGTGGTCCATTTTTGACCCCAGGAGGCTTCAGGGAGGCCTCCCAGACCCAAAACAGGCCGTGGGACATCACACACGCATGTGCAGGTGGTGATGGAGCATGGAGGAGTTGCACGTGCATGTGTGGGGTGAGAGTGGGGGGCGTTGCATTATGGGTGTGGGCACATGTACGCGCAACCCCCCCCTACACCCCCTGCTTTTTGTACCTGACGGCAAAAAGGTTAGCCATTACTGCCCTAGGAAAAGGCTGATTCAGCCCAACTGAATATGGTATGGGGAGTCCTGGACTTACGACCATTTGTTTAGTGACTATGCAAAGTTACAATGGCATTGAAAAAAGTGACATGATCGTTTTTCACACTTAAGACTGTTGCAGCATCCTCGTGGTCAGGTGATCAAAATTTGGATACTTGGGGGGGAGGAGCTTGGCGTCGCGATGAAACGGACGGGAGATTCTGGTGCTTCAGGATTGCCGCCGAAAGCCCCACTGCTGGATGGTTCTTTTTGGACCCCAGAGTCTAGTTTTGACTGTGGTAGTGGAGGGCACATCCTGGCGATCCCAGGGACACCCGCAAAGTCCCTGGTTGATACAGGAGAAGCCCTTTTTCTTGTAGCAGGGTGGCAGCCATTGTGGCTGCTGAAATTGGGACAGCTCCGGAAGAGAAAGAAGGACAGTGAGCTGATATGGTGAGAGAGCTTTAATTTAAAACAATACAAAGAACAACCTGATGAGAAGTGACAAGAGTATTGGAGACTAAAAGAAATTAAGCAACGAATTTATATTTTTCTGACAAAGTAGTTTTGGATTATAAATTGTAGGAAAGACAGAAGAGTGTGTAGTGCTGCCATCTACTGGAAAAGAAACTTCGTTGCTTATGTTTATATAAGTAACAAGTTGAGAGATATATTGTTGCCATAACTTAAGGACTTTGAACTTCTTGGTTGATAAGAGTGTTGTGAGAACATCTGAGGAAGTTGGAACTATCTGTATTGTTTAGCCAAGTGTTCCTCATGGATTCATTTGAAGTAGGAGTCTAGATATATTACAGAAGAAATTGGAATTTCTTTTGATAGTTGTTTTTTTTTTCTTTTGGCTTGGCTAAGTGATAACTCTCCTTATGCTTTCTGTGCATAAATGTGTTTGATGGATTTTCCTTTTTTGTTGTTGTTGTTATTTCTATATAACTGAGTTGGATTAAGGCACTTAAGAGGCTGAAGAATGACTATCGATTTTTGATTTTGATTTTTTCTTTATTTTAGCTTTGGTTGGCTTTTCTTTCTTTCTTTTTTATTTTCATCCCTTTTTTCTTTTTGCTCGTTAATGGATTAGGGTTTTGAAGAACCTGAAGAGTTGTTTTATCTTTTCCCCCCTCTTTCTTCTTATTTTTTCTTATTTGTCACTTTTTTTGGCTTGGCTTTGGTCTTTGCTGACCACCAGATAGAATGAGCAGAAAAGTCGTGACAGTGGGATTTTCTTCAACAACGCCCTTCTCGTCACCATCCGGAGGACAACGAACAATTCAGGTGATGTTTCAGCAAGAGAAAGAGAGATATGTCAATACAATTGATTCTTCAAACAGTCCAAAGGATGGAACAAGAACTACTTAAGACAGATGAAAAAGTGGTCAACATTCAACAAACAATGTTGAAATATTAGGAGAGATCAAAGATATAGATAATAGACTGGGAGAAGTTGAACGAGATAGGAGTGCACTAATTGGATGGGAAACGGACAAATCAGAATTTTATCTTAGATTTCAAAATGTGGAAGAAGAAAAGAGAGACAACCTGGCAGATATCATGAGAGAAATGCTGGCTGAAGCGTTAGAAATCACTAAGGAGAAGATGATGGATGGCATGGATGAGATATATCAAATGTATACTAGATATGCAATGCGTAATAAGCTGCCACGAGAAGTACATATAAGATTTACTAAGAAATTGATTAAAGCACAAATTCTCCAGGTGGTTAGAGAAAAAACTTTGAAATATAAGGAGAAAGAAGTGGTTTTGAAACAAATACTAAGAAAAGTGAGACAGATGAGAAGAGAATATCAATTTTTGACTAAAATATTACTTCAAAAAGGTAAATTACAGATGGTTGGTACCATCTGTACCAACCATCTGGGTTGGTACAAGGTTAATTTTAACGTGGCAACTTCAAAGATATAGACTAGATACAATTGACAAAGCGAAAGCTTTCTATGAAGAATTTCTTAAAGAAAAGGAAGTCGAAATGGAAACGGAACCTCAAGCAACAAAAGTGCCAGTAGAATTTAGAGAAGAGGAGTTGGCAATGATTTGAAGCAGCAGAAGGTGCAGTAGGAGGGATTGTGGAATACAAAGAACAACGTGAAGTAAGATCAACTGGGAGCAATAAAGCCTACATATAAAGTATGAATATGGAAGAAAGAAAATTAATTTCAATGAATATAAATGGATTTAACTCAGTTGTTAAAAGAAGAAAGGTCTTTCACAAATTAGAGAAATTAAAATTTGATATAATTTGTCTACAAGAAGTACACATTAAAAAGCAATATGAACAATTATTGATACAACCAAAACTTGGGAGAACCTTTTTATCACTGCCACAATATAAAAAGAGAGATGTGGTTTTAAATATTAGAAATGAAATACCAGCTGAGCAAATATATGCAGATGTAGAAGGTAGAATTCTGATGGTGGAGATAATTGATAATATGAAAATTGTTTTGGTAGCAATATATGCTACAAATAACAATCAAAGTGACTTTTATAGAAAACTGCATATGAAAATAATTGAAATGGAATGACAATGTATGTATGATGGGTGATTTTAATGGAATAGTGGATGAAAACTTGGACTATAAAACACACAAAATAGTAAGACATAGTGGAAAGATATTACCAAATTCCTTTTTTAAGATGACAGAGGAAATAAACTTAAGAGATGAACGGGGAGATAGAAATGGAAAAAACAGACAATATACTTTCTATTCTGACAGGCATTCATCTTGGTCTAGGTTAGACATGAGATGGACAACAATGGAATTGACTTTGAATATAGAATAAGTAGAAATAGAAACAAATATATGGGCAGATCACAATCCTGTGATAGCTACTTGGAAAGGACGAAAAAGAAAATCTAAATGGACTCTAAATAATACAATGTTAAAAGAGAAAGACTTTGTACAGAAAATGGAGAGAGAGTTGGCTTTTTTTTCAAGGAGAATAACAAAGAAGACACATTGGCACAAAATCTTTGGGACACAATGAAGGCCTATGCGAGAGGCTTAATAATGGATTATACAAGGAAAAGAAATTCAAAGAAAAGACAAACACTTAAAATATTGACAGATGACTATAAGAGATTTGAAAAGGAAGTCCAGAAATGTCCACATAAAAAAGATATAAAAGTGAAAATGGATATAATAAAGCATAAAATGGATTTATTGGAGAAAGAAGAATTAGCCCAAAAAATTAGAAACAGAACTATTTTGAAAATGCGAATAAACCAGGAAGATGGCTAGCATATAAATTGAAAAAAGAAAGAGAATCAAGAAAAATAACACAATTAATTGATGATCAAGGGCAAAGTAAATTTGGAAATAAAGAGATGGGAAAAATAACACAGGAATATTATAGACAACTTTATAAGAGGAGGAAAATGTAGCAAGATACTTACAAAAAGCAAAATTACCCTGGATTCTCAAAGACATTGAGGAGATGTTAGAGGGGAATATAACGATGATGGAATTAACAGAAGCAATTAAGAAACAAAAGAATGGGACTTCCGGTTGGCGCCGTCGTCGTCACTAGACAGTCTTCTTATGACTGCCAGCCCCACCACCCGTAAAGAGCTGCCTCTACAGCTGAGAAGCAGCTTGAAAAACTCAGGTTTTTTTGAAGGAACGTGAGGAGAGCCGGCGAGACTCAGATTCAGAGCCAAGAATAGGAGACTGGATTTAAGGATTTGAAGGAATTTATTGCTGTGGCTCTGATGAACCAAACTGAAGTAATGGACCAGAAATTTGAAAAATCTCAGCAGAAATTTGAAAAGTCTCAGCAGGAAATTAAAGAGGTGGTTCCAGAAAAGTATGACAAGATGAAGTGAGATATACTGACAGTTGTTACTGGTCTGTCAGAAGCGGTTGTTGAGATTGATAAAAAAGCAGTTGAACTCAGTTCAGAACTTGAATCTAAAATGAGGAAAGCTGACAATAAAATTTCCAATGTGGATAATAAAACTCAAAGAATTGAAAATGAAGTGACAATGATGCAATTCAGATTTATGGAGTTTGCTTTAAGACTGAGAGGAATAAAAGAAAACAACAGAGAGGATTTGAGAATGGTTTGTGCTGATGCTCTTGCTGTGATGTTAAAGGTTAACCCTGAAGATGTCCTGTGCAAGATTGACAGGGTCTACAGAATGAATTCTCGGGTGGCAAGGCAAAGGAACTTGCCTAGAGATGTGGTGAACTACTTTACAGATAGAAGAATGAGAAATGATATCTTGCAAAAGTCTTTTGTTTCTATTGTTCAAGTGGATGGAAAGGAGATTGGGATTTACAAAGAATTGCCGCCTAAGATGTTAAGAGATAAAAAGGATTTTGGATTTTTGATGACTGAGTTGAAGAAACAACAGATTCCATTTAGATGGGATGCCCCAGTTGGTATAATATTGTGGTACCAAGAAGAGAGATACCGATTAAATACTGTTGAAAAAACGGAAGAATTTTATTTCAGAGTTTTTAAAACTGGTGCAGCATCTCCACGTACATCTTCAGTATTAGCTACAGAGGAGGGTATTAAAGAGAAGGAATTTGAACAAGAGTCTGAGGAACAGCGGAAACAGATGGAGCTGGAGGCAATGGAAGTTCAATGAGCAATAGGGGAAATTCAAGAAGCAATGGGGGGCTCTTTGGATGAACCATTGCCAGATTTTTCTGAGGCTAGAAAAGGGCCATCCAGAAATACAAGAGAGGTGGCATTGGACTTCGAATTGTTGTTGCAGGAACCTAAAGATCAGCATATAACTCGAGCAGCTCACAAGCAAATTCTAGATAAGCAACAGCAACAGAAGTCTATTCCACCACAAGATAAGAAGGTTGCCAATGGTAAACCACAGAAACCTATGGGAGGAGCCAACCATTGGCACCTATGGGAGGAGCCAACCATTCTGGAACAGAAACTTCAGGAAATGCTCTTAATGCTTCGTGAGACTACAAATGACAATTAAATTTCTATCTTGGAATGTGAATGGACTGAACTCACCACAGAAAAGAAGGAAAACATTTCACTATCTGAGACAATTTAACAATGACGTTATCTGTTTGCAAGAAACTCATATCAGAATACAGGATCAAAAATATTTAATGAATTCTAAACTAGGTGCACAATTTATAGCTTCAAACTCAGAGAAAAAGAATGGTGTTGTGATTTACATAAATAAAAGATTATTAGCCAAAATTATAGAAGCAGATGATTGTGGAAGATATATAGCAATTGAATTACATACACAGAATGGCTCACTTTTGGTGATTGGAATTTATGCTCCCAACCAGCAACAAGAAAACTTTTATAAATTATTACATTCTAAAATATTGCAATGGGATTATAGATCTATTCTACTTATGGGAGATTTGAATGGAGTAATAGATATCAAAAAAGATAAGAAGAGTTTGGCAAAATCACATGTTAAATTACCACAGACTTTTTTTGATATGAAAGAAGACCTGGAACTGAAAGATATATGGAGAGTGCAGAACCCAAAAGAATTGGATTTTACCTTTTTTTCAGATCGACATAGATCCTTCTCCAGGATTGATTTCATCTTAATTACAGGAAAGGAAAGAACGAATCAATTAATAACAGCCGAGGAGATTATTTTTGCAATTAAATAATTGAAAACAGCTAAAGCTCCAGGGACAGATGGTTTAACAGTGGTGTATTATAAAACTTTACAAGCAGAAATGATTGAACATCTTAAAGACTTATTTTGTAGCATACAAAAAGGGGGTAAAATACCCCCTTCATGAAAGGCAGCCTTTGTTTCATTGATACCAAAAGAGGAAGGTTCTACAAAACTGGAAAATTTCAGACCAATATCTCTCCTGAATACGGATTATACAATTTTTGCAAAAGTATTAGCCAACAGATTAATGCCAGTTATGCAAGAGGTGATTCACCATGATCAAGCTGGATTTATAGAAGGCATATACATGAAGGATAATGTGAGGCAAATTATAGACTTATTGGAACATCTTGAGAAAAGTAAACAGATCCCTGCAGTGCTGGTGTTTTTGGATGCGGAGAAGGCCTTTGATTGAGTTAATTGGAACTTTCTATTAAAGACTTTAACAAAAATGGACTTTGGGGACCAGTTGTTCAGGCGGTTTCAGCAATTTATCAAGAGCAAACAGCACAAATTATTATTAATGGATGTCTAACTACAAACTTTAGTATACAAAAAGAAACAAGACAAGGTTGTCCGTTATCCCCATTGTTGTTTATTTTAACTTTAGAAGTCTTGCTGAACACAATACGGGATTCGAGTACTTTGAATGGAATACTTATAAGGCAAGAGGATTACAGAACAAGGGCATTTGCAGATGATCTGGTTGTTACCCTAACACGGCCGATAGAATCAATAATCCAGATGAAAGATATTATAAAAGAATATGGTTTGGCATCAGGATTTAGAGTGAATCAGAAAAAAACCAAGATGATAGTTAAAAATATGTCAGAAGATCAAAAGAAGGAACTTGAAAGGAAGGCAGGTTTTGAAATAGTAGCAAAGGTGAAATATCTAGGAGTTCAAGTTGCAGCTTCAAATATACAACTTTTTCAAAATAATTATGAAGTGTTGTGGTGAAAGGTGCAAAAAGACATGGAAACTTGGAAAAAAACTGCAGCTATCTTTACTTGGAAGAATAGCAGCAGTTAAGATGAATGTTCTACCTAGATTTTTATTTTTGTTTCAAATGATTCCAGTGCTTAAAAGTGATAAATATCTCATGGAATGGCAAAAAGGAGTGAATAAGTTTGTTTGGAATGAGAAAAAACCAAGAGTTAAACTGAAAATCATGCAAGATGTTCGTGAAAGGGGTGGCCTTAAACTTCCAAACCTACGATTGTATCATGAAGCAGCAGCGTTGATACAAGCGAGTGATTGGTTTGGGATGACGAGGACTGAAATATTGAATATAGAAGGCCACGACCTGGAATTTGGTTGGCATGCATATTTATTTTACGAAAATAAAGTTGATAAAGTATTCAAGAGCCATATATTCAGAAACTCTTTGATGAGAGTATGGAAAAAGCACCATCTTAAATTGGATTACAAAATACCTTTGTGGTTGGATCTTGGTCATATTACATGGAATATACTCAGGGGGATTTTATATAAAGAGGTACTTTTTGATGATGGGGGTAGATGGCAATTAAAGACATTTAACACTCTGTTGGAAGAAGGGATTAATTTAACTTGGTTACAGTATAATCAACTTCAATTGAGATGGAGGGAAGATCAAAAAATTGGTTTAATGTTGCATGAAGAGGAATTGGTAAGACAGATAAAAGAGAAAGGCCCAATGCATATTAAGAGGGTCTATAATATTTTGTTAGAAAGAGATTCTGAAAATGAACTGGTTAAAGATAAAATTGGTGCAAAACTGGTATGATAAAATGGGCGCAAAACTCTGCAGAACCAGTTATGATGGAAACATGGGAAAAGATATGGGTCCAGAATGTTAAATTCACACAATCACAGAACCTGAGGGAAAATTTTTATAAAATGTTTTATAGGTGGCATTTAGATTCTAAGAAAGTGTCATGTATGTATCCTAATGTTCAGTCAAAATGTTGGAGATGTGATTGTTTAGATGCTACATATTACCATATATGGTGGACTTGCAAGAAAGTGAAGGCTTTTTGGATCAAAATTTGGTGGGTTATGCAAAATGCTTTGAAGAAGAAACTCCAATTTTCTCCTCAATTGTTTTTATTGGGTATAGTTAAGGATTTTTCATTGAATGAAACAAAACTGATATTATATATAGTTACAGCAGCTAGGTTATTGATTTGTCAATATTGGAAAAAAGATGTTTTACCTTCTATTGAAGAATGAACTTTGAAGGTGGCCAGTTTTGCAGAAATGGCAAAGATATCAGCATACTTAAAAGACCGGACTCAAGAAACTTTTGTGTGGGAATGGAAGAAATGGATAGACTATGTGCAGAATAAATATTAAACAAGGAAGTATCAGATAGCTTTTAGTTGAATGTGGTGCAGAAATTTATAGTATAGACAGGGGCCAGAATAGTTGGGGGGAATTGTATGATATGATATGGATTTGGATTTCATCTTGGGAAGTCAAGGGAGGGGAGGAAAGGGTTAGGGAGGGTTGGGGGGGAAGGGGGAAAAATTTGTATTTGTAAAACTTTTTCAATAAGAAACAAAAGAATGGAAAGGCACCAGGGCCAGATGGTCTACCTGCAGAATATTATAGGATACTACAAGAATCTTTAAGTCTCCCATTACTGGAAGTTATGAATGAAGTTATAATGAAGAAGAATGTACCCAAGTCATGGACTGAAGCGTATATCACATTGATCCACAAAAAAGATACAGACCCACAACAAATCAAAAACTATAGGCTTATATCCCTGCTAAATTCAGATTATAAAATTTTTGCTTCAATATTGGCAGAAAGTCTTGAGAGATACTTAAATAATTTTAAACACACATATCAAAATGGATTTCTTCCAAAAAGACAGATTAGAGACAATATTAGAATAATTCTGGATACTTTAGAATACTATGAAGCACATCCTAAAAAGCAGATGACTTTGATATTCTTAGACGCACAAAAAGCTTTTGACAATGTAAATTGGTGATTTATGATGCTCCAAATGGAAGAGATAGGCTTCGGTAGGAAATTTATTCAGGCAATAGAAGCTATATATTATAAGCAAATGGCAAATGTAATGATAAATGGAGAGTTGACTTATTCTATTGATAGAAAAAGGTACTAGACAAGGATGCCCACTGTCCCCATTGTTGATTTATATTGACATTTGAAGTTTTAAATAGAAATATTAGAGAAGAAAAAGACATAAAAGGCATGAAAATTCAAAAAGAAGAATATAAATTGCAAGCATTTGCAGATGACCTGCTTTTTATTATTGAAGAACCACTAATATCAATAAACTGATAGAGAATATTGGAGAGTTTGGGAATGTAGCTGGTTTGAAAATTAATAAAGACAAAATGAAGATTTTGACTAAAAATATGTTGATAAAGCAAAAAGAAGAACTGATAGAGATATCAAAGATGCAGGTCACAAACAAGATAAAATATTTGGGGATATATTTGACTGCAAGATGTAGTACACTTAAAGAAAATAATTACAATAAGCTTAAGTAACAGATAGAGACAGACTTGGCGAAATGGGGAAATTTGCAGCTTTCTTTGATTGGTAGGATCTCAACTATTAAGATGAATATTTTGCTAGAATTTTGTATCTATTCCAGACAATTCCAATTAGATTGGATAAAGAGTTTTTTGAAGATTTGAATAAAATGATGTTGAAATATATTTGGCAGGGAAAGAAGGTGAGAATAAAATTAAAGTTGTTACAAGATGCTAAAATGAGGGGAGGTTTTGGTTTACCTAATTGGGAACTTTATTATCAAGCAACAGGCCTGATGTGGATTAAAGAATGGATAACTTTGAGAAATACTAGATTATTGAATTTAGAAGGACATGATTTGTTGATGGGGTGGCATGCTTTTTTATGGTATAAAGGAATAAAAATACAGGGGTATTTTAGAAGACATCAGATACAGGAAGCTTTATTATTGAATTGGGAGAAGATTAAAAAACAACATTATTTGGACTTCCGGTTGGCGCTGTGGGGACACAGACGGGGAAATGGCGAGCTCCGCGGAGCTCTGCCAAAACCCCGTCTGCCAAGCTGCCACGAACAGGTCTTCGGACCTCCCCTGTCTTGAAGGGACAAGGGGACAAGAAGGGATCCCTTTGGTGGCCGAGACGAACGGGCAGGTTCCTTGGGGCCGGAGGCTTTCCCTTCACGCTGGCAGCAGTAGAACGACAGCCATGGCGGCTGTCCCGAAACCGCGGCAACCAGGAACAAAGATCGTGCTGGAGGAGAGGAGGAGAAGAACAGGGAGCTTGTATGTTGGGTGAGTTTAACAATTGCCCAGGCGGGAGCTGCCGTCAGATGTCGATTGCAACAAGTGAGCCCCTGTTTTAATAGCGGCTAACAACTACAGGGGCTAAAAGACAAAGGACCTGTTTGACAGAAAGCACTTATTATGACTGCATGGAAATGGCTCAGTTACAATTTTTTAAACTATTTTTATTTATTTTTTCTCTGTGGATAAATGAGACTAGACTGATTTTGTGGAGTGAGACTGGACTATATCTGGGAGAGAGGAAGGAGAAGAGGAAACAACTAAGTTTTAAAAGTAAAGACAAAAGACAAACAGTGATGGATAAAATGGCTGCTAGCTCTGAAGTGAAAATATGAATCTCAGACTATTCGTTAATTGAAAAGAGAAACTATGTTGCTTGTTACTTGTACTGAATTGTTACTGAGAAAAGACTTAGAGACCTTGGTTTCTGATGCATAATCTGTTCACTGGAGGATTTATGGAAGATTTGAAAGAAGAAATTAAATGGAATAATGGAAACTGAACTAAATAAAAGTGATTATAAGAGAAAGGTGTGGCAACAAACGGAAGACATGATGATACCATATATGGAATAGTTCCAGAATTAACTTTGCAGAACTTATAACTTTGATGACATTGAAAGGGAAAAGAAATACATTTGGACAGATAAGAGAAAAAAAACAATGGAATAAATCAAGGAGCAAGATAACAAAATATCACATTTTGATTCAAATTCAAATTCAAACTTTGAATTTTCTGTAGATTCAACAATTTAGAAGAAAAGTTTTTTAAGACATTGGAAGATCTTTGTTAAAATATATTTTTATTTTAAATTAGAAATATGGAGAACAAATGGAAAAACAATATGGATAATACATTGTGAAGTAATTTGAAGCGAGATAATAATTGAAACAAAATGTTATCAATCAAATATGTAAAACTAGGACTAATGTGAAATATGATTTTGGAAATCAGCTGAAGTAGAGTTTTGCTCCAGGTTAATAAATATGGTAGGAGTGGAGGAAGGTATTATATTAGAAAACAGTTGAAACAAAGCTTGGAATTAGTTAAAAATTAGAGTAAGAGTTAGGAGTGGAGGAAAGCATACACTGGGTAACAGTTTATATGAACTGTGAACAAGTTAAAAATAAAAAGGTAGGAGTGGAGGAGACTATACCTGGGGATCAATAGAAATATAATTGTGAACCTGTTAAAAATAGGGGTAGGAGCAGAGGAAAATATGTACTAGAGGACAGTTGAAGTAAAGCTGCGAACCAATTAATATATAGATTAGAAGTGGGGGAAAGCATATACTGGGTAACAGCTAAAGCTAAACTGTGAACTAGCCAAAAAATATAAAGTTAGGAATGGAGGAGACTATACCTGGGGAACAATTGAAATATAGTTGTGAACCAGTTAAAAATAAAGGTGGGAGCGGAGGAAAGCACTGCTGGAAAGCAACTATTTAAATTGCAAACCAGTTATAAAATAAATATAGGAGTAGTAAAGGAGATAAGGTTGGTGTGTAGTTAAAACCATACTGTGAACCAGCCAAAAGAATTCAAGGTCAGGAGTGGAGGTAAGCCTTGCTGGAAAGCAGCAGATCAAGATGTGAACCAGCTAAAAAATAAAATTAGGAGGGAGTGAAAGAAACTTTACAGAAGAATAATAATGTAACTGTGAACCAGTTAAATAATCAGATTGGAGTTATATAAACTATGAATTAGCCAAAATAATTTTAATAGTATAAGAGAATAACTATGGAGTAACTAAATCAAAATAAAATATTTTGGAAATAATAAATTACAGAGTGAAATGTTGATTGATTTTGTAAAAATTCTAAGAGAAAAGGGAAATAAATTTTAGATAAGATTTGGATATTAGTTGTGATCAAGAAGAGGTGAAATATAGATTTGGTGTAATGGGTCTTAAATTGAGAAATGTATATGAAATATTGATTGTTAAAGTGATAAAGAGATTTAGAATGGTATTTATAGTCTAGAATGTTGGACGAAATAATTGAATGATAAATGTTTAGAATAAGGGTTTTTTTCTTTTTTTAAAAAAAAGATGTAATTGGATAAAAGTGGGAACAAAATTGATTGTAGGACTTTTAATAATTGTACTTATTATATGACAGAACAAGCACCTTTTCTAAAAAGATGTATTTTATGTTTTGTGTTTTGAAAAATAAAAAAAAAATTTGGGGAAAAACAACAACAACATTATTTGAAGATTCCAACCTGGGTATCTATAATTGAAGCATTTTCATATTCCATAGTATTTAAAAGGGAACAAATTGTCAGATATAGTGAATTAATGAATGAAAAGGGTGAACTTAAATTAAAGCAAGAATTAGAAGAACAGGGTTGTAAGATGGATTGGTTTTCATATTTGCAAACACGTTCCAGATATGAAGAAGATCTTAAACAAGAAGGTTTCTACAATGTTTTGACTAATTTAGATAAAATTTTAATGGGTTCTGATGACTATGTAATTAAAAAATTATATGGATATTTGTTAGAGGTAAAAATTGGAAGAACAAGTTAAAGAATCAAAGATAGCATGGGGGGAAAATTTTGGTCATGGTATTTAGAGAAATGGCAAAAATTGTGGTCGCAAAATTATAAAATGACAATGTCTACAGCATATAAGGAGAATTTGTATAAGATGTTTTACAGGTGGCACTTACCCCCGACGAGGATAGCCAGAATGTTCAAGAATAAATTGGAGAAACGTTAAAAGTGTCATCAGACTCCAGGATCATATTACTATATGTGGTGGACATGTGTAGAAGCTAAGAGATATTGGACTAAGATACACACGTGGTTAGAAAAAATGATAAAGAGACATATTGACTTTATACCAGAGATATTTTTATTAGGGATCTTACCAGAGACATACAATAGAGAATTGCAATATTTAATCGTGAATGTTTTAACAGCGGCTAGAATTGTATTTGCTAAAAATAAGAAAGGAGAGAAGATTCCTACTGATGATGAAGTTATTAAAAAAATTATGGACTTGCTGAAATGAATAAATTGACATTTGAAATTAGAGAACAGCAAGATAAACATTATCTGATATGGGATTTGTTTTATCAATGGATAGATAATAAAGCATGGAGATGAAATATGAAGTTGATGTAAAGATAAAATATGTGAAGTTCTTTTTTATGAGAAATAAGCTTTTGTCATAGCTTATTATTGGTACTCTGAGTAACAAAAGAATGTTAAGCACAAAAGAATGTTAACCAATTGACACACTGTCTGTAATTGCTTGGAGTGATGATCATTTTATGTTTTGTTGTTGTTTTAAAATTTTTAAAAAATTCAAAAAAAATTTTTGGGGGGATACTTGGATATTTTACTTATATTTATGACCGGTGCAGTGTCCTAGGGTCATTTGATCACCTTTTGTGATCTTCTGACAAGTGAATTCAATGGGGAAGTCATTCATTTAACAATCCTGCTACTAGCTTAACAACTGCAGTGATTCACTTAACAACTGTCCTGTTTAGCAGTGGAAAACATGGGCTGAATTGTGGTTGTATGTGGAGGAAAGTCTCTCTCACACACAGCTCCAGTCATGACGTTCCAGACAAAGCCAAGGGGCCACTTGCATTATTCAAGAAGATGGTTTTATATTTTATTCATCTACTCCTATCCCATCTTTATTAATTTTAGAAATAATTCAAGATGACAAACGTATCCAGAACATTCTCCTGCTCTGAATTTCCTCACAACAACCATCCTATAAGGTGGGTTGGGATGAGAGAAAGGGACTGGCCCAAAATCATCCAGCCGGCTTTCATGCCTAAGGCGGGACTAGAACTCACCATCTCCTGATGATTGACCCAAAGTCACTCAGCTGGCTTCTGTGCATGAGGCGGGACCAGAACTCACCATCTCCTGGTGATTGGCTTGAAGTCACCCAGCTGATTTTCATGCCTAAGGCAGGACTAGAACTTACCATCTCCTGGTGAATGGCCCAAAGTCTTCCAGCTGATTTTCACGCCTAAGGCGGGACTAGAACTTACCATCTCCTGTTGATTGAGGTTTTTGTGCATGAGGCGGGACTAGAACTCATTGTCTTCTGGTGATTGGCCGAAAGTTACCCAGCCGGCTTTGATGCCTAAGGTGGGACTAGAACTCATCGTCTTCTGCTTTGTAAACTGCTGTCTTAAATATAGACGAAACTGGTTCTCATGATGGAGTGTGCATGTTTGCTCATTGCATAGGTTATTTTGGAAGAGGTCAGCCAAAGAGTGTGTTCCCGCTGAGTGTGGTTGCTTGCAGAGGTTTCATTACCCAATTAGGTAACAGCATCAACTATCTTATTCCTGTCCCTTTCTAGAGAGATGCTTCTTTAAGGGTGGGCATCTATCTAGCATCACTGGATTTTCTTCCTTTGGTTAACCGATGTTTTGTTATGCTTTTTAGGGGTCACATATATAATTTGGCATTTGAGGTTTTATTTTATTAAATTTTGAAACTACACCTATCTATATCACAGAAGGACTCTGGGCAGTGCACAAATAAAATGTTAAAAGATACAAAATTTAAAAAGGAGAGGATAAATTAAAAATAAATGTGTTTATTTTTAAGGGGGTTTTCAGGGTGCTAACCAGCTCTAGGGCTGTGTGCTCTCAAGACCCAAGCAAGGCCAAAGAGCCCTGTTTTTACAGCTTCCCAGAATGTCGGGGGAGTGGAGGCCCACCTCACTTCTGGGGGGAGAATGTTCAACAGGTGGGGGCAACAACATAGAAGCCTCTCTTCTTAAATTCATGAATTAAATTCATGGTTTCTTTGGTAAATGATCAGAGGGTTATAATCTTCTAATGGCAGACTCCCAAACTTCTTACTAAACTAACACTCTGGCATCTATTCCCTCTTTTTAAAAAAAAAAAAAGTCAACAAATATCTCTCTAGACAAAACAAAAAGCAAAAAAATACTTCCATATATTGCAACAATTGTTAAAGAAGACCCTTGAGAGTCCCTTGGATTACAAGGAGATCCAACCAGTCAATCCTAAAGGAAATAAATCTTGACTGCTCTTTAGAAAGACAGATCTTGAAACTGAAGCTCAAATACTTTGGCCACTAAAGTAGTCCATGATGTTTGGAAAAATAGAAGGCAAAAGGAGAAGGGAACAGTAGAGGATGAGATGGTTAGATAGTGTCATCAACACAATGAACACGAATTTGGGTAAACTCCAGGAGACAGAATAGAATAACAAGAGTTGGAAGGGACATTATAGGTTATCTAATACAACCCACTGCTCAGACAAGAAACCCTATACCATTTCAGAGAAATGCCTGTCCAATCTTTTCTTAAAAATCTGCAGTGTTAGAGCATTTACAATTTCTGGACGCCAGTCGTTCCACTGGTTAATTGTTCCCACCATTTGGAAATGTCTCCTTAGTCCTATGTTGCTTCTTTCCTTGATTAGTTTCCACCCATTGCTTCTTGTCCTGCCTTCAGCTGCTTTGGAGAATAGCTTGACTCCCTCTTCTTTGTGGCAGCCCCTCAGATATTGGAACACTGCTATCATGTCACCCCTAGTCCTTCTCTTCATCAAACTAGACACACCCAATTCCAGCAACCGTTCTTTATATGTTTTCACCTCCAGCCCCCTGATCATCTTTGTTGCTCTTCTCCGCGCTTTTTCTAGAGTCTCCACATCTTTTTTACATCATGGTGACCAAAACTGGATGTTGTATTCCAAGGGTGGTCTTACCAAGGCCTTATAGAGTGGTATTAACACTTCATGTGTTAGTGGGAAGACAGTGAAGGACAAGGGGAACCTGGCATGCTGTGCTCCATGGAGTCAGACAAAACTTAATGACTGAACAACCACAAGATTGAGATCAAAATTACTTACAGCATTTTCAGGATGGAAGATGTAAGATGCAGGAGAATTGTCTATGATGACGACTTTGCTCAGTTCTCGTCCAAGCCGGCTAAGATCTTTCACATAATTTCCTCTGTGGAAAACACAGGATTCCCGGAAGAGTCGAGCCGTAAACACACCCCAACGGTCCAACAAATCTGCCACTGGGTCTGCGTACTTTTGAATATTTTTTTTAATAAAAAAAAGGGGGTTACGGTTAAGAAATAAGAGAACGTTTCTGTCCTCGTGAAAACTAAATGAATATTTTTATATACAAATATTAAATAAGCCCCAATGAAGAAATAAAGATAAAACCAGTGGCTAACTGCTTTCCTAGGATGTGACGTAAAGCTTCCAGAAGTCAAAAATGATGGCAGGCGTTGGGTTAAAGAGTTCTTTTTAGTCTGGTGGAAATGGTTCAAGCTTAGGATAAGAGGTCTTCCTAGGAACTAAGTGCTAAGAGAAGCCCCAGAAAATTGAAGATTAAACACACAAAAATTCAAGTAGTCCTCAACTTGTGACCAAAATTTCTGTTGTTAAGTGAGACATTTGTTAAGTGAGTTTTGCCCCATTTTAGAATCTTTCTTGCCACATTTGTTAAGTGAATCTGGCTTCCCCCTTGACTTTGCTTGTCAGAAGGGGATTACGTGGCTCCAGGACACTGTGAATGTCATAAATATGAACCAGTTGCCAAGGGTCTGAATTTTGATCACATCATTATGGGGATGCTGCAAAGGTTTTTTCCCCCCCCCCCTTTGAAAATGTTTGCTTCTTTTCCAACTGCAGAGGCTTCTTAAATGAGAAGCAAAACGTTTTTAAAGAAAAAAAAAGAAACCAAGACAATCTAGTTGCTTTTTGAAAAAGAATCTTTGGGGTTTGGTTCAAGTCTAAATCCAAAGACATCACCAAAAGGAACCAGCTTCGTCTAGATCAAAATCAAAATGGCATTTTCGTCTGTGTGATATGAAGTACAATTGGAAAGTCTCATTTTTGGGAAGCGCAGCAAACCGTGACAAAAGTAGCAAGTATGCTTTAGAGCAGTGATGGCTAACCTTTTTGCCATCGTGTGCCAGGAGGGGGGGGGGGCGAGGGGGAGGGTGTCACTCGCGTGCCCATACTCATAATTCTATGCACCCCACTCCTCTGCATGCACGCATGACCCTCCCATCCCCTGCTCCTGCACGCGATGGCCCAGTGGGCCTGTTTTTCTCTCTCCCCAGGCTCCAGGGCCTTTCTAGGAGTCTGGGGAGGGCGAAAACGGCCTTCCCTACACCCCCGGAATCCCTCTGAAGGCCGAAATGGCCCGTTTGCCAACCTCCAGTGCCACTGGAGCTGAGCTCACGTGCCCACCAATATGGCTATAGGTTCACCATCACAGCTTTATAGTTTAGGCCAATTCCTCATGAAGGAACACAGTATATAAACAGTTCGCTTAGTGACCATGCAGAGTTACAATGGCACTGAAAAAAAGTGACTTATGACCATTTTTCACATTGTGGTTTCCCCATGGTCACGTGATCAAAATTCAGATGCCGGACAACTGACACATATTTTTGATGGGTTGTAGTGTCTGGGGGTGTGTGTCATGTGATCCGTTTTGCAGCCTTCTGACAAGAAATATTAATGGGGAAGCCAGATTCACTTAACGGCCGTGTTACTAACTTAACAACCCGTGTGATTCTTCACATAACAACTGTGGCAAGAAAAATGGGGCAAACTCACTTAACAAATGTCTCACTTAGCATCAGAAAGTTTGGGCTCAATTGTGGTCATAAGTCGAGGACTACCTGTATTAGACTAGAAACTGAAGAAACCAAGACATAAGCTATTGCAATTTTATAATAATCCTGTTTTAATTTGAAAACTGTGTATCTTGTAATTTTCAGAGCACAGATTAGACAAAGTTCTAATTTTACTGTAATGCCAAAGTACAATGGTTTCAAATGGCACATAAATTTTTCAATGAAAATGTGGAAGGCTAATGAACTGGTCTTGATTTTTTGCCTTCCTTCTCAAGGACTAGAAAAAGAAGCCTGCTGAACCTCCCTGGAAAATGGAAGAAAATTAAAGCTTCTTTAATGCTGAAGCTCGGGGTTTTGCTGCCACCTGAAATACTTGAACTCTGGATTCTCTGCCAGCACCACTCCTGGTGTGAACTAAATATCATATTTAGATGAAAAATTTGTAAAAAAAGCCTTTTTCAAAGTTTCTTGCAGCTGCTCGGAAAGTTATCTCTGGATACACGCACAGCTGTTTTGCCTAGCTGGTGATCTGTTCTGTGTAGGCACAGCCTTGCTTGTAATTTTTTAAAAAATCCAGAATGGGAATAATTTTGATGAGGTGGCCTTGTATGGAAGCCCCTCTTGTGAACAAGAGCCACTTGTCAACTTATTGTGAGGATATTCTATTACACTGGCTTCATGCACCTTACTAATTTCTCCACTGCTATCGAAGTATGTGCACAATAATGATTTTATCCTCTGCAAAAGCAAACAGAGCTTTTCTGCTATCACAGGTACAGACAACACTGGAAACACCACAAGACTAAAACATTTATGGTGGAAATCACTAAAAGCACTACGACTTCTAATTCAAGGATACAATGAAGTATTGGTCCCCTTCCTTCCTGGTTAGGAACATCCCAAGTCCACAAAGACAGATAACGTCAGCAGAATTTGCATTATATATACATATATACATATATATATAATTTGCTGTGTACATTTTGACCTGTTTGAAGACTCTACTATTAATTGTCCATACATCGATCTAACAGTACAGCAGATCTGCTTAATCTGTCCCAGTTTAAGGATAGTGCATTATGTAATAAGCTATTTTTCTCTCTAACACCCCCCCCCATACACACATAACCATGGTAACTAAAAAAAGCCTCCCATATTGGCATCAGGAGCAATCCAGGAAGGCTGAGTTATGAGACGAGCCCATATGTGATACGGTTACCATGGAAACACTTACCCACACATTAGCAGGCAAAAGTACACGTTGCCAGATAAAGAAAGCAGAAGGGAAAAAAAGGGGTGGGAAGGAGATGAAGATGAAGATAATTATTTTCTCCTTATTTGATATGCCAAAAAAAAAAAGAAAGAAAGAAAGAAAAGAAAAGAAAAGAAAAGAAAAGAAAAGAAAAGAAAAGAAAAGAAAAGAAAAGAAAAGAAAAGAAAGAAAAAGGACCCCAACTTTCCTTCTAGGAGATTTGGGTAAAGGAAGAAAACTCAATTATTAATGTTCACCAAATGCCCATTTCTTCAGAAATGCTGGACAGCTGGCCCAGCTAAGCCAGTGTAACAAAATTAACCAGGGTGAGTGTGTATCCACCTTTGGAATACCTGAAATGAGACAAGATTGTGAGAATAAGAAACACACGGATTGCACAACTTACTTTTGCTAGGCTGGCTGTGAATAGCACACATTCAAAAAGGTCTCCCATTCTCTGAAGAAATTTGTCCACATGTGGCCGCTTTAACACATAAACCTGGAGGTAGAGAAAAAAGGCAGGCACTGAGATTCAAGAATGAGCAAACAGCTGAAGTTCATGATCCTGGAGAATCAATTTATATTTTGATAAAAACAAGTGAAGTGAAGTGAAGTCCAGCTGGATCGTTAAAAGATCTAGCTAGTGCAGTTTTATTCCTGTATAAATCAGCAAGGCGCTCCAGGAAAGACAATATAAACTTAAAGGAATGCAATTTTAAAATTAAAGGATTGTTATCAGGTATATGTTACCTATGATATTAACTCAAGAAATTTTATTCATCTGCAAAAATGCTCTTTTTCCTCTTCAAAAAGAGGAAGGATTCTGTTCTGTTCTGAAAGTGAAAAGGGACTCCGATTTTATTTTGTTTCATTTTCAAAATGGCAAAATCCCGGATTTGTGAATGGAATGGATTTTCATGGCTTTTACTAGTAAAGCTGTTGGTAGGTTTGTAGCTAAGATACTTAAGTAAATAATTATAGCTAATGCAATAAAACCTATCCATACTAACTCAAGAAATGTTATTCCTGCCACATAATTATTGAACACAGAAATAAAGCTAGTTCTCGACTTACAACCTTAACTGGGCTCAAATGTTTTTGTTCCTAAGCACGGCAGTTGGTAAGTGACTTTTGCCCCATTTTATGACCATTTTTTGCCGCAATTGTCACATGAATCCCTGCAGCTGTTAAAGTGAATCCTATGGCAATTTAACAAATTCAGCTTCCTGCACTGACTTTGCTTGTTCGAAGCTGGTTGGGAAGTTTACAGATGATGATCAGATAACGGGGACACTGCAACTGTCATAAACACATCCGTTGCGAAGTGTCTTGAGTTTTGATCACGTGACCATGGGGATGTTGCAACAGTCATTAAGTAAGAAAAGGTCATAAGCTACATCTTTCGGTGCTGGTGTAACTTCACAACAGTCACTAAACGAATGGTTGTAAGCAGTGGTGCTATTCAGCTGGTTCTATCCGGTTCGGGTGAACAGGTAGCAGCGGCTACGGGAGGCTCCGCCCACCCACCCGGATGTCATCACATCTCATTTTTGACGCTCTGTGCATGCCATTTACGAACCAGTAGTGAAGGTAAGTGAATACCAGCCCTAGTTGTAAGTCAAGGTCAACCTGTACTGACTCAAGGCAGAGGTAGAATAGAATAGAATAGAATAGAATAGAATAGAATAGAATAGAATAGAATAGAATAGAATGGAATGGAATGGAATGGAATGGAAGGGAAGGGAAGGGAAGGGAAGGGAAGGGAAGGGAAGGGAAGGGAAGGGAAGGGAAGGGAAGGGAAGGGAAGGGAAGGGAAGGGAAGGGAAGGGAAGGGAAGGGAAGGGAAGAGAGAAGAGGAAGAGTATGGAAGAGAAGAGAAGGGGAAAGGGAAGGGGAAGGGAAAGGGAAAGCAAGGGAAGAGAAGAGGAAGGGGAAGGGAAGAAATTGTACAACAGAAGAGAGACCAACATTGTAAGTATTGTGTCAGCATGCAGTTTGGTTTTGTATGTGTTTAATTGGCTTTTTTAACTGGAGGTAATCTACTCTTGAATTACGACATCTTTGGTTGCAGGCCTTCTTTTTAGAAATGTGCGAAGAAGACACGTGGACTTGGGACTTCCCAGCATCCTCTTTATCGCGTTGTGGCTACGTCCCGGTGCAAGTACTCAAGGATAGGCCATTGAGATTGTACACAGCCTATCCTGGATTACTTGAACCCGGTCGCAGCCCCTCCTGGAAAGGCACGCCAAGAAGGCCGTCCTTTAGAAAAAGAATAGATTAGATGCAAAACATCATCACTTACTAAAACCATGCGAAACTGTTCAGAGTTTATCATAGTTTTACACACACTCTCAGCTATTTTCTAAATGAGAAAAAAAGTTAAAACAGTTTGCAAGCACTGATAGTCCTCAATTTACAACAGTCCATTTAACGACCATTCAAAGTTACAATGGCACTGAAAAAATTAACTTATGACCGTTTTTTAACAGTTATGGCCTTCGCAGTATCCCCATAATCATGTGATCAAAATTCAGATGCTTGGCAACTGGTTCATATTTATGACGGTTGCAGTGTCCAGGGGTCAAATGATTGCCTTTTGTAATCTTCTGACAAGCAAAATCAATGGGGAAACCAGATTCACCTAACAAATGTATTACTAAGTTAACAACTGCAGTGATTCACTTAACAACTATAGTGAGAAAGGTTGTAAAATGGGACGAAACTCACTTAACAAATGTCTCACTTAACAACAGAAGTTTTGGGCTCAATTTTGGTCGCAAGCTGAGGACTACTTTCCTTCATAAGTTGTTGCAGTCATTTGAGTAACCATGTGACCCGGTCCGATTTTACAACAGTGGTTAAGCGAATTCAGATTCTCCAAAAGGTTTTTTTCTTGGTATATTTTGCTGGAAACAAAGCATCACATGATTGCAGGGTGCTGCAACTGGTTATAAATGCGAACCAGTTGCCAAGTGCCCAGATTGAGATCACATGACCATGGCAGTTGTGAGACTGTGATGGTTGCAAGTGCAAAATCAGGTCATAAATGACTTTTTTGTGTGGCTGTTGGAACTTTGAACTGTCATTAAAGGTCATAAGTTGAGGATTACTTTATATTTTCTTTTTTCACCATCTATATTAAATATAAGATAATGCACATATGTATTTGCATGCTCAATTAAGTGCAACTCTCATTCAAGTGATGAAACTGTAGCAGTTTCCCCTGCTTAAGCAGGGGGCTGGACTAGAAGACCTCCAAGGTCCCTTCCAGCTCATTCATTCTATTCTATTTCTCTTCTAAAATGTAGTTTATTATCTTATATGTACTCCTTGCTCCTAATTAGAATCTCAAAGCATTTTCAGTCAGGAGGATGCTCTGTCCAAATACAATTTTAATGGTCATTAAATATATTCAATGCATTGTGCTTGAGGAAGCTAATTTTTTTCTTTTAATTCTCATAAGAGTTAAAAAGACTAGTTTAATACATACTATGTGCTTGGTACTGAATTTTGATTTTTAAAAATCAAAATTTTTAAAACGCCTTAAAGGCACCCGTCATGGTTGTTGAAAAGAAGGGTTAAGAATTTTGGATTGTACCACCCAAAAATATTTAATGGAGCAACTTAAGTCCTCAACTTACAACTACAACTGAGCCCAAAATTTATGTTACTTAATAAAACACATGTGAAGTGAATTTTGCCCCATTTTACAACCTTTCATGCCATAGTTGCTAAGTGAATCACTGCACTTTTAAAGTTAGTAACGCGGTTGTGAAGTGAACCTGGCTGCCCCATTGATTTTGGTTGCCAGAAGGTCACAAAAAGGGATCACATGACCTTGGCACACTGCAACCATCACAAATATGAACCAGTTACCAAAGTCTCCAAATTTTGACCATGTAACCATAGTTGTAAGTGTGGAAAATGGTAATAAATCATTTTTTTTCAGTGCTGTTGTAACTTTGAATGATCACTAAATGAACTGTTGTAAATCGGGGACTACCTGTATATGAGTTCACCCTTTTTAGATGCACATATCTGAAAAACTGGACTTTTATCACATAGAACTGACATTTGAACCTCCGGAAGTTATCATGGTCAGCAGGTAAATTATCTGGATAAGACTATGACAAGAAGACTAGGCAGCAAAATATCCTTATGTGTTGAACCAATTATTGTTACTGTTTAAAGTAACACTTTTTACCATCTTATTGTCAGTTTGAACTGAAATAGCTTTCAAGTTGAAACTTTGCAATCCCCCAATCTCACTAATTTTAACCTGTCCATTAACTCCAAAACTTCATCACTTGCCAAGCTAATCTGACCATGGTAGACAGGTGCAAAGCAATTTGCCACCTCCATAAAAAAAAAATGCAAATAGTACTTCTTACCTGATGTATAGTTCCATCAATTTCAACGGGAACGATGAAATCAGCATTGCTAATTGGCTAGAAAAGTGAAAACAAAATGATCTTTAAAAGAAGAATCATTTGTAGTCTGCAGAGTCTGGAGAAACGTAACAAAATCACAACACAGCCCACGTGGCATTAATCTGCATCAACTGGCAGGGATAGGTTCTTTTACACTTACCAAAGAAATTGGGATTATCCTATTCATACATTGAAGAGAGGCATTCCCATGTTTTGCTAAGATGTATTTGTATAATACAGGAATGGCAGATTTCTACAATATAGACGTAACAGTTGACAAAATGTTTTTTTAAAAAAAAAAACCTGACAAAGAAGGGTTATTAAAAGGCGGAGCAGACTGTACCTTCCTTCAAGCAAAAGAAAGATCCCCCCCCCCTGAATAAACTGAGAAAAGGCTTATCCCATACTTGTCACACTCCCAACAGAATTTGTTACTAGGGGGGAAAAATTCTTTGCTATAGGACCATGATAGCAAACCTATGGCACATGTGCCACAGGTGGCACTTGTAGCCAAATTGGTGGGCACACGAGCTCAGCTCTGGCACGCATGCCAGTGTGCCAGTTGATTTTCAGGCCTTCTGGGCCCACCACAATAGGGAAACCGGAGTGGTGGTGAAGGCTCGTTTTTCTCTCTCCCCAGGCTTTCTAGGACAACTTCTGGTGGGAGCGGAAGTCGGCAAACAGGCCATTTCCAGCTTCCGGAGGGCCTCGGGGGGGGGGGGGATGGGGAAGGCTGTTTTCACCCTCCCCAAGGTCCTAGAAAGGCTCTGGAGCCCAGGGAGGGAGAAAAATGGGTCTACCGTGCCATCTCATGCCAGGAGGGGGTGGGGTGGGGGAGTGGGAGGATCGCATGTGCAGGGCACATAGAATTATGGGTGTGGGCATGCGTGCGCGCGAACCCCATCTCTCCCCCCTTCACTCTTGGCACATGATGGCAAAAAGGTTAGCCGTCACTGCTATAGGAAATTGTGGTGTTAAGAGAAAGCCTCTAGTAGTTTGTTTTTTTTAATTTGATTTATATGCCACCCTTCTTCGGAGACTCAGGGCGGCTTACAATGCGTGAAGCAATAGCCTTCATACTTTTATACAAAGTCAGCTTATTGCCCCCACAAACTGAGTCCTCAATTGACCTACCTTAGAAAGGATGGAAGGCTGAGCCCACCTTGAGCCTGGGGAGATTCGAACTTACAGTAATTGCAGACAGCTGGTATTAATCACAATGCTTTTAGTCTGCTGAGCTATCCAGGCTCCTATGTGAGCTAATGGATCTCTTTGGGGTTAATGTCTTTTTCTTTTTTAATCTCCGCCAAGGATTCCTTTCCTTTTTCAAAAAGGGAATTCTGAACAGGCAGCCCTCACTGGCAACATTACCGGGGTGAGGAGTGGGGGTGGGGGGTGGGGAGAGCAGATTGCATCAGCTCTTCCTGGGACTTGTCCAGAGAAAAAGCAGTTGGCGGATAAGCAGCCTTTCCCCCCACGACTACCCTGAATTTTAAAGGGGAATACAACCCTTTTCCCACAGGAGGATTTTTAACAACTCTGACATTCATCCGTTAAAAAAGATGGCGAGTCTAAAATGAAATTCCCAGGTTGGTCACAAATAGTCCTTGACTTACGACCACAATTGAGCCTGGAGTTTCCGTGGCTAAGCGAGACCGCTGTGAGTTTTGCCCCATTTTTGCAATCTTTCTTGCCACAGTTAAGTGAATCACTGCGGTTGCTAAGTTAGTAAAACGGTTGTTAAGTGAGTCTGGCTTTCCCCTCATTGACTTTGCTTGTCAGAAGGTCGCAAAAGGGGATCACGTGACCCAGTGGACGCTGCGACCGTCATACATAGGAACCAGTTGCCAAGCTTCTGAATTTTGATCACGTGACGATGGGGATGCTGCAATGGTCGTTAAGTGTGAAAAACAGCCATAGGTCACTTTTGTCAGTGCTGAACCGTCACTAAACGAACTGTTGTAAGTCGAGGACTACCTGTACTTGCATAGAACAGAATGCAACAAGAATGGTTTGCAACACATCTGAGAATACCACAGGAGAACGTCATTTTCAAATTTTTCCTTAAGAATTTAGGAGACGGAAGAAAAGAGAAACCCAAAATGTTTCCTGCTCTCTTAATGGTTTTATCAACAGACATGTTGTTTCACTATCCAAAGTCTGAAGAAATTGCCTCTCTTACTTAGTTGTATTCTGCCTTTATTGTGGTTACAAATAACTCAAGGTAGCAAACCTATCCAACAACAATCCTTTGAGGTGGGCTGGGCTGAGAGAGAGATTGGCACAAAGTCACTCAGTAGGATTTCATGGCTAAGCTGGGACTAGAACTCACCATCTCCTGTTGATTAGCCCAAAGTCACCCAACTAGCTTTCATACTTAAGGTGGGACTAGAACTCCTAATCTCCCATTTCCAACCTGGTGCCTTAACCACTGGACCAAAATATCTCTCAATGGAAGACCAGGCCTTAAAGCTGTTGCAGAACAGCCTTGCTTGGGGTGTGTTGTGGCTCCGTTGCCTGAGCCTGCGTCATCAGCAGGGGAGGACTCTGAGAGTGAGGGAGAGGAGTTGGCAAGGCCTCCTTCTCCGGGACTCTCCTCTCTGGCAATGCCTCCGGAGGACACCGAAGGGCAGGAGATAGGCCCAGAGCCAAGCTCGTCCCCGCAGCCACAGGAGGACATTGACGAGGAGAGTGAGTTTTGGTTGGATCCTCGCCAGCGTCGGAGAGACAGGAGAGCCCAGTAGAGGAAAAGGCGTGGTCGTGATTAGCTGGTGGACCACGCCTCCCAGACTATATAAGAGAGGGATTGTAGCCATATCTTTGTGACGAACAAAACAAAGATTCGTGGATCCCGGTTTTGAATCGGCCCTGCGTCTCAGCTTGTGTGTATGTGACAGACCTTTTAATAAAGACGCTGGCAAGCAGCTGCGGATTGCTGCCGACCTTTGTTATCATCTTACTTGGTTGCCTGCCAGTTCATTAGCCTCTGGTTGTCTGAGGGGAGGTTATTTCTGGGCACGGGGCCAGAACAGAGTGCATAACCCAGCTCATATATGAATAGTCCTCATTTAACAATATTAACCGGGGTGGGAAACTATGTTATCAATAGGACATACATGAAACTGTGATGATACGCATTATCAAAGATTGCAGATATTCAGAAAATTTAAATGGGGGGGAGGGGTATACTGCTTTTCACTGGCATATATTGGGGATAGGATGGGAGCTTTGATTCTGGTTGCGATTGGGAATGGAGGCAGGTGGATGAACCGAGGGCCGTATTAGCATTTGGGAGCTCGTCTCCGCTATCTTCGAGCAGTGCCATGTTCCGACCCCCCGATTTCCTGGAGATTTGAGAGGGAGGCCCTCTGGGCTCCGACTGGTCTATTTTAATGCCAGGTCAGTGGTTAACAAAGCTCCCCTCATTCAGGATTTGATTGAGGAGGAAAACACCGACCTGGCTTGCATTACGGAAACCTGGTTGGGCCCGGAGGGAGGTGTCCCTCTGACTGAACTTTGCCCACCAGGTTTCCGTGTGCTGCATCAGCCAAGGGCCCAGGGGAGGGGAGGAGGGGTGGCGGTTGTTGTTAGGGAGACCCTAAGACCGCGGGAGGTCACTGTTCCTCAGATAGACGGATGCAAAACCCTCCTCATGAGATGGGGCCCTCAGGGACAGTTGGGCCTGTTGATTACATACCTGTCTCCCAGCTGCGTGGCAACGGCTCTGCCCGTGTGCCAAAAGCAGGGGGAGCGCAGGGGGGTTGCGCATACCTGCTTGGGGGGGGGGTACATTGAATTATGGGTGTGGGCACGCAGGTGCGCGACCACCCTGCGCTCCCCCCACTTTTGGCACACGACGGCAAAATGGTTGGCCATCACTGCTCTATACCATTCAGACAAGCGGATGTCCAATTTCTTTTTGAAAGCCTCCAGTGTTGGAGCACCCACAACTTCTGGTGGCAGGTTGTTCCACTGGTTAATTGTCCACATTGTTAGGAAGGTTTTCCTTAGTTTCCAGGTTGCTTCTCTCCTTGATTAGTTTCCACCCGTTGCTTCTTGTCCTGCTTTCAGGGGCTTTGGAGAATAGGTGGACCCCCCTCTCCTTCTTTGTGGCAGCCCCTGAGATATTGAAAGACTGCTCTCATGTCTCCCCTAGTCCTTCTTTTCATTAGACAGACCCAATTCCAGCAACTGTTCTTTGTATGTTTTAGCTTCCAGTCTACGAATCATTTCTGTTCCTCTCCTGTATGAGGACAACCAGTCCAAGGGTGGGTTGCTACTGGTTTGCCCCGGATCATGTGAATCGGTAGCGGCGGCAGCAGGAGGCTCCCCACCCACCTGCCCGGACGCTTCTGCGCCTAAGCTTCTGCGCATGCACAGAAGCGTCACATGCGGATCCATGAGCGACTTGGTAGCAATGGGTTTTGAAACCCACCTCTCAACCAGTCCTCATAGTTGTAGCCATTGCAGTTCCCTTGAGGTCATACAGTATGATCGCAATTCAGATGCTTAGCAACTGATTTGGACTTATGACAATGCCGTGTCGTGCAGTCATGCGACTGCCATTTGCGATCTTCACTGCCGTCTTCTGACAAGCAAAATCAATGGGGAAGGAAGTTGCAATTGGCCCTTGATTATGTGATGATATAACGCTGTGTGATTTGCCTAACAAAACTGCTACATTTTACAGCTACGTCACTTAGTGACAGAATTACTCATCCCAATTACCGTTGATAAGCAAGAACTACATGAATTTAAATTAACCCCCTGTAATAAACTTATTTTCTTACTTATTTAAACTCTGTCTCCACAGTTGATGAATCGGATACATAAATTGTATTATACTGTTACAAAGAAATTAATACTCAAGAAGAGTATTTTTTCAATAAGAATTGTAACTGGCAGTAGCTAAATTGTTTTAGGAAAGAAGGAAATAAGTACATGTAATGTTTTATACAGAGTGAAGTACTACACCCAAATATTCCACTTAATCAAAGCTGTTTCTGCTGCCCTCCTTGGAAAATAACACGTGCACACATATTGCCTGGATTCTTAATTAACGTTTCTTTCATTTGATTAAGGCAAAGCAACATGTTTTGAGGCGGTCTTATGGATATTTATATACATGGCTATATAAACTACTAACTATCATGGCCATTCATGAGCGAGGTTACCATGACAGCAAAGGCATTCTAAGATCTAGAAAGGACATCGGAAAAAGAAGATAAATATGCCTGTCCCCTTTCGTGTGTTTATCAGAAGGTTATAAGAAATAATGAACAGCATACATACCTTAAAGGAACTATGCACTAATGTTTCATCAAGATCAATGACCACGCATTTCTTTCCGTAATCAGATATTGTCATTTCTGGCAAGAGGTATTTAGCTGGTGGCTAAACAGAGGGGGGGAAAAAAGAGGACCTTCAAAATGTTAGGAATTTCCACGATAAACCTAACGATTGGTGAAAACTAATATAGTCATAATTAAATTATTTATGCCTTGCTGGACAAATACCTGGAACCACATTTTCTTTTGCAAGGATTTCAATGATATAGGTAATCCTCAATTTACAACAGTTCATTTAGTGACTGTTCGAAGTTACAACAGCACTGAAAAAAAGTGACTTATGACCGTTTTTCACACTTAATGTCCATTGCAATATCCCCATAATCATGTGATCAAAATTTAGTACCAGACTTGGTACCAGACTCATATTTATGATGGTTGCAGTGTCCTGGGGTGTGTGGGGGGGGGGGGGGGGTCATGTGATCACCTTTCTTACAATGTGGAACCCAGATTCACCTAACAACTGTGTGACTAACTTAACAACTGCAGTGATTCACTTAGCAACAGGAAGGTCATAAAATGGGGCAAAATCCACTTAATAACTAACTCAGAAATCTGGAGCTCAGTTGTGGTCGTAAGTCAGGGACTACCTGCATTCCCCCAAATTAGCATTTCTGTCTACTATGAAAGATCCCCGGGATAAACAAAGGTAGAGATCTGAAATGGAAGAACAACATCTTTCCACAATAGTCTCAAGATAAGGCATTTTTTAAAATCTAGCAATTTATATTGTAAATAATTAAATTACTAAGACAGAGGTTCACGATGGTTTTTTCCCCTCACAATTTGACTGAACTGGCAATCCCGGGGGAGGGGGGGGGTTGTCATTTGAGAGAGCAATATCAGTAATTGACAAAATGGCTTCTGCATGGTTATGGCCAATCACAAAACAATAATTTTACAGGCAGAGATCCAAGCAGGTTATAGAGACCAAGCCGTTTGATTAATAAATTCAGTGCAAAGCAAAAGTGAGGTCTGAACCAAGACCGATGTCACAAATTTTCCCTCATGTGAGAGCCAGTTAACAAAAATATAGACTGACAAATGTTAGGAAAAAACAGTAATGTAGCAGCCACTCATGTACAGGCAGTTCTCAACTTAGGACCACAATTGAGCACCAAAATTTATGTTATTAAATGAGAAATCTGTTAAGTCAATTTTGCCCCATTTGTTAAGCGAATCACTGCAATTGTTGAATAAGTGACACGGTTGTTAAGTGAACAGAGTTTCCACGCTGACTTTGCTTGTCAGAAAGTCTCAAAAGGGGATGACATGACTCCAGGACACTGCAATCGTCATAAATGTGAGTCAGTTGTCAAGCATCCAAATGTAAATGATGTGACCATTGGGATGCTGCAATGGGCGTAAGCGTGAAAAATGGTTATGTCACTTTTTTTTTGTGCCGTTGTAACTTCAAACGTCACTAAACAAACCGTTGTAAGTAGAGGACTACCTGTATGTTCGGCTCAACATACTGTATGTTCAAGAAAACAAAACAAAAATAAATAAAAGAACAAAATACACAGAACACAAAACAAAATAAGGATTTTACTTTAGTAATTTATGTCCTGGCCTGCTTCCTTATTTTAAGACTGGACTGGGAAAACCCACAATTCTTGTTTTTTTAAGAATCCTTCTGGCTCAAATGAAGCAATCTTATGAACACAGATGGAAACTGAACCCACCAGATTCCCAGAAAGAAAATATTTTTAAGTGGGGAGGAGGGACCATTAAGAGATCATACTATGCACACACATTTAGAACTCCCCTAAATTTTTTTTTATTATTATTTGATTTATATGCCGCCCTTCTCCGGAGACTCAGGGTGGCTTACAATGCGTGAAGCAATAGCCTTCATACTTTTGTATATTTATACAAAGTCATCTTATTGCCCCCACAAACTGGGTCCTCAATTTACCCACCTTAGAAAGGATGGAAGGCTGAGTCGACCTTGAGCCTGGCTAGGATTGAACTCAGAGAAATTACAGGCAGCTGGTGTTAATTGCTGCCTTTAGTAGGAGGCATTAGCCCCCTACGCTACACAGGCTCCTGAAATCATATAGGTTGATAATATTAGACATACGGGGGTGGGGGATGGGGGGTGGGGTGGGGGAGAGGAGAAGAAAACCCCTTTATGGAATTCTAAGTATCATCTGAGTTTTAAGAATTAAATACCTTGTAATTGGGCAAGGCAGGAACCTTGTTTCCCCAAAAATAAGACCCTGTCTTATGTTTTTTTGAACCCTGAAATAAGCGCTTGGCCTTATTGCCATGCGCTCAAAAGCCCGATGGGGCTTATTATCAGGGAGCGTCTTATTTGGGGGGGGAAACAGGATATAACAGAGAATCTCATTAAATTATTTGTTTCTTTAAAAAACATGGTCACGTTTGATTTTGATAAGGAGACCAATGTCACAGATTGTGACTACATTGTTTTATTTTGTTTTTCACATCAGACTAGGGAGTAGTCCTTGATTTATGGCTGGTTACTTAGCAACCATTCAAAGTTCTGACTGACCTACCTTGGGGAGTTAATTAAGACCAGGTTTCAAAATTCTGACAGTTGCCCGTATGGTCATGTGACAGCCCTCATAGCTGCTTGCAGCGTCCTGGAGTCACATAACCGTGTTTTATGACAGTTTTGTTAAAAACCAGCATTTATTTCTGGTTTTCAGCAAAACTTTCCCCCTAGAGAACCACTGATGGATTCATTTAGAAATGAGGATTTGCCTAACCACCATAAAAAAGGTCATTAAAATCATAACATAACTTGTTTTACAACCATCCCAAGTTACGACTGTGAAAGCCAGGCTCTACTGCGGTCGCAAATCGAGGATTACCTGTAATTACAGTATCTATAGGATCTATTAATTACAGTCCTAGGCTGCATTAACAGAGAGATAGAATCACGGCTGAAGTGTTAATACTGCTTCATAATGCTTTGGCAAGACCACACTTGGAATCTGCACCCAATTTTGATCACCATGTTATAAAAAAAGATGTTGAGACTCTGGAAAAGAGTGCAGAGAAGAGCAACAAAGATGTTTAGGGGACAGGAGGTTAAAACCTACGAAGAATAATTGCAAGAACTGGGTATGTCTAGTCTTAATGAAAAGAAGGACCAACCAAGGATGACATAATAGCAACCTTCTAATATTTGAGGGACTGCCACATAGAACCTCTTCTCCAAAGCATTTGAGGGCAGGGCAAGAAGCAATGGGTGGAAACAAATCAGAGAGAAGCAACTTAGAACGAAGGAGAAATTTCCTGACAGTCAGAACAATTAATCAGTGGAACAGCTTGCCTCCAGAAGTTGTAAATATTCCAACGCTGGAAGTTTTTAAGAAGAGATTGGACAAACATTGTCTGAAATGGTATACGGTTTCCTGCCTGAGCAAGGGGTTGGACTAGAAGACCTCCAAGGAGCCTTCCCACTCTATTGCTCTGTTATTTGTAGTCTTGTAGACTAGCAATAAACTGGCACTGCAGACTTCTCTGAGCAATATTTTTATTCCTGTTTTCGTGCCTCGACATTGTCAGTCCCTAAACACTGCTGGATGTAACAGGTAAATATCCTTTGACTTTTATAAAGAGAGTATACAAAAACAGAGACACGCCAATGAGATCAGTTGATCAAATGAGAAATATAAACAGAGGCAGAGACACAAAATCACACTAAGTATTATTACCGCTTTATAAATTCCACACCTGGAATGCTGCATCTAGTTTTGGTCACCAGACTATAAAAAAAGATGTTGAGACTTTGGAAAACGTGCAAAGAAGAGCAACTAAGATGATTAAAGTCCTGGAGACAAAAACATATGAAGAATGGTTGCAGGAACTGGCTATGGCTAGTCTAGAGAAAAGAAGGACTAGGGGTGACATGATAGCAGTCTTCCAGTATTTGAGGGGTTGCCACAAAGAAGACGGGGTCAATTTATTTTCCAAAGCACCAGAAGGCAAGAGAAGAAACAATGGATGGAAGCTAATCCAGGAAAGAATAATCTAGAACTAAGGAGAAATTTCCTGAGAGTGAGAACGATTAATCACTTGAATGATTTGCCTTCAGAAGTTGTGAGTGCTTCAATACTGGAGGTCTTTAAGAAGAGACTGAATAGCCACTTGTCTCAAATGGTATAACGATTCTTGCCTTGAGCAGGGGGTTGGACTAGAAGACCTCCAAGGGTCCCTTCCAGTTCTATTCTGATTGACTGATCTACTGACACTTTCTTAACCTTCCTTTGGCTTTCTCATGATTTTGCAAGAGGGTTACTTACTTCTACTCTGGGGTGACCATTTTTGTGTGAGGAATGAAATCCACGAAAACGTAAATTACTGCATTACACATTATGTACACATTACACATTAAAATGATATGTAAGTTAAAAGACACAGAGAGCTGGTGTATGATGTAATGATTAAGAGCCTGGTTTAATCCTGGTATGATCCAAATTCTAATCCACTTTAACCCCAGGAGCTACTTTGTGATTATGGGCCACCCACTCTCTCTCAGCGTAACCTACTTTGCATGATTGCGATGGTAGAGAAAAAAATTTTAAAAAATTTTTTTGTATGCCACCTCAAACTCCTGAGGCAAATCTGATAAGTATCCTCTTAATAAACATAGATGGGACTCCATATTCCTCTTATTACAGTTATGTACAGGTAGTCCTCGACGTACGACCACAATTGAGCCCCAAATTTCTGTTGTTGTTAGGTGAGTTTCGCCCCATTTTACAACCTTTCCTGCCACAGTTGTTATGTAAATCAGTGCAGTTGTTCAGTTAGTAACACAGTTGTGAAGTGAACCTGGCTCCCCTGTTGACTTTGCTTTGGTTGCAAAAGGAGATCACACGATCCTGGGACACTGCAACTGTCATAAATATGAGCCAGTTTTCAAGCATCTGAATTGACGCTTAAAAATGACAGGAATGAGTGGGAATGAAAACCCTAACTTTTTAAACATGTTCCAATGATTAAAAGGAAAAAAAGAAAGTAAATTTTCATATTCCACTTTCTTTTTGGGGGGTTGTTGTGCAGATGATAAAAATGGTTGTTTCAGAAAAATCTACCATGCACTCAAGTATTGCCAGCTCGTGAAAGTGAATCAACAAATAGTGGAATATATGCTTTCTGTGGGTTGTGGTTACTAAGATATGGTTTTGTGAGGTGCCCAGCTATATCCTAGTTCCACATTTCTAAGATCTTGTCGGAATGCACACACATAAATAAAGATTATCTGAACCCAAATCAGGGACATTAAAAGAAACTGAACATAAAAAGAATAAAAAAATACATACACTTGGAATGGGAATGACCTGCATCTGGTCACCCTGGGGGGAAAAAAAATCGCTGTAAGAGTGTAATATTTCAAAACAGTAGAACATAAAATAAACCAACATGTCAGATTTAATAAATAAAGACATTCCAACTCAAACTCGAAAAAGAATTTAAGAAATTGGTTAAATTAAGAGAAGTAAATACTGTGTCAACAGAAATTATCAAGGAACTGTTACTAGATATTTTGATATTTTCAACAGATTATTGCAAAAAGGGGCGCAAGGTTTTTTTTCCAGCCTTGATGTAGTGATATTGCCATGTTGGACAATTTTGCTCTGCTGCTTATTCAGCATGATATCAGTACCAGAACAATATTTATCTATAAATTATTGTTGTAATTAGCAATGAAATTTTAAGCTTTCCTTAGGTTCAGTACTAAGCTTAAATTTTTATTTTATTTATTTATTAATTTATCCAATTTATTGACCGCCCATCTTATCACAGAATAACTTAAATAGGACTTGGATCCAGTTATAGTCATACTTAAGAGAACATCCACTGCAGCCAATCCTTGGATTTCAAATCAATAGATTTTACTTGCATGATTTAATAATTAATACAATAATATATTATTGAATTCAGGGAGAATCAATTACATATTTCAAAGTGAAGTAATGACTGCTTATTTTAATAGGCAGATATAGATAGGTTAAAAATATAGTGATTATCTTTATGTACCATCGAATCAATTTACTTCAAGGTAGTTTACAATGGAAATAAAACCAGGAATACAATAAAATCAATTTCCACTTAAAATTAATAAAGCAATAAAGCAATCTCAGCAGGACAATAAAATTATAACTTTAATATACATGGCAGCAAATTATACTGTAACTCTTAGCCACCTTCTGGAAGGAGGCTAACAGAAGTGGCAACTAGATTTTTGGGGGTATGTTGTTCCACAGGATGAGGTACATGAAAGAGATATGGGTCATTTTTTGGGGAGGGCACTGTTATCTTCAATGGGGAACACTAAACGTCTTCATCTGAGATAAGGGTCAGTTCTACTTGGAGAAAGCACTCCAGAAGGTACCTAGGAGGTTAATACAGTGCTCGCAATACAAGTGTAATAAAACTGGAATAGCTCTTACCCACTAGCATGTGGGAAGCTGTTTTGCACCAACTGCAAATTTCTACATAGTTTTCAAGGGCAGCTCCTGTGCTACAGTATCTAACCTAGTAGTGAGGAACAAATGACTTAGGACTTTCTGCTGCAGATAGGATCATAGCTAGGATACCCAAAGATGCTTTTTCAAAAGGCAACAGGACTTTACTTTCTCCTGAAGACATTTCACTTTTATTCCAAGAAGTTTGTTCAGTTCTGACTGAATGAATGGTAGAGGATGAAAGGATTTATATTCCTTGCCGTCTTCTAGTCAACATTAGTACTCTTTCTGAGAGTCATTGAGGTCGCTTTCATTCTCCACCATTCAATCAGAACTGAAGAAGCTTGACTTCCGGTGGCGCCTCCGTCGTTGTCGGCAGTCGTTTTATGACTGCTGGCCTCGCCACGCGTGAAAGAGCCGCCTCACAGCTGGCAGGCAGCTCGTAAACCCCGCTCTTCAGTTGGAAGGGCAGGTAGAGCTACTGGGGGTGTGGTAGAGCCCCCTGAATTGCCCCCAGGACTCCTTTTTTGTCCTGGAGAAGGCTCAGGATGAGGGCTCCCTATTCACCCCAGGGAAGCTCCGCGCTGCGAGAGATCAGACGTCGTGAGCAACACCACAGATGGATTGAAAGCTATAAAAAAGCAAGCTGGTAAACCTGGAGGAAAAATGCAAGTATCGTTTTTTATTAACTCTTAGAAATGAGAAGAGGAAGAAGAAGAGAGATTGGAGAAAGTGTTTTGAAAATGGCGACTGGCTTTGCTTGGAAAATGCTTGAGAAAATGGAGAATGGAAAAGGAAAGTAAGAGCTTAGCCAGCGCTGAAGTATTTTAAAACAAACATCCTAGCAGGGAAAAGAAAACACAAGACCTTTTTGTTTTTTGTTTTTCTTTTTTTGAGAAAAGTTAGAAAAGTTAGAACTTTTTTGGAAGTATGACTCCTAAACAAAAAGCAAGGGGGGGCTCCCTCACAAGTCAGACAAAGGAAAAAGTAGAAATGATTCCAAAGCATTTGCAGGGAACTGCAAATGAGGATTTAAAAGACTTTATAACTAGGTCTCTAGGAAATATTGCTGAGAAGATAGAAAACTCACAGAAGAATCTTGAAGAGCTGGTACAGGGAAAATATGATGAATTGAACCAAATTATCATTACAGTAGTTACTGCTTTTTCAACTGCGGTGACGGAAATAGGGAAGAAAATAACTCAAATCAGTAGAAAGTTTGATTCCAAGATGAAAGATCTACAGGAAAAATTTGTGGAAGCTAATGCCAAAAATCAGGAAATCCAGAATGATGTGATGATGCTTCAATTTAAAGCTATGGAGTCTGCTTTGAGATTAAGGGATATAAGAGAGAATAATAGAGAAAATTTGAGAACACTTTGTGCTAAGGCATTAGCTGCATTTTTAAATTTGGAGGATGACCAAATTCTTGGCTGTATTCAAAAAGTCTACAGGGTTAATTCGCATGTTGCCAGACAGAAGAACCTACCCAGAGATGTTGTCTATTTCACTGATATAAGATTAAGAAATGATATTTTACAAAACTCTTATTCAGCTACTTTAAGGGTAGAAGGTCTACAAATCAGGGTTTATAAAGAGTTACCATCTAGGATTTTGAAATACAGAAAAGATTTTGGATTTTTGGTGAAGGAATTGCATAGAAGAAAGATTCCATTTAGATGGGATGTATCAGTTGGTGTAATTTTGAGCTATCAAGATGTGAGATATTGTTTAAATACCGTTGGAAAAGCTGAACATTTTTATAATAACATTCTTAAGGGAGCCCCCATACTTTTATCTTCTGCTATGTCGTCATCTATGGAAGAAGACAAGCAAGATAAAGAGCCTGAAAGAAAGGTTGAGGAACAATGTGTGCAGATGGAAATACAAAATCAAAATAATCAAAGTGTTAGAAGAAAAAGGAGCGTTAGGTGGTTTTCTAGATGATGATATTATGGAATATCCAGATTTGAAAACAAAGCATTCCAGAGATGCAAAAGAAATGGTACTGAGCCTTGAACTGTTGAAGCAAGATGAAAAACAAATATTATTGAGACAGCAGAGGCCCAGTATTCTACAAGCGAATAAGTATGATGAGGAGAAGCAACAGAAACTACAAGTCAAGGGAGGAAAGAAATTGAAAACCACTGAAACTGAACTGCAGCCAAAAATGTGTCCTCTGATGGAATCGCATGGTGAATTCTAAAGGTTAATTCTGAATAGATGGAATCTTTTACATAAAGGATTATTTGAAATAGTTTGGAAGATAACTATTGTTATATTTAATTTTTATATGATATTGGACTTAAAATTTGTTGCAAATTTCATCCTGATTTGCATTTGATATCTCGAGAAAGTTAAACAGATCACTGCAAAATATGCAGAGGATCTGTGATTACCCTATTATAATTTTATTGGAATTAATTATTTAGAGGAGAAAATTGAAGATGAAAACATCTTGGAAACCTGAAGGAAGGAAGAGGGAAGGTTGGCAGGATTTGAAAGAGTTTTAAAGGAACATCTAGGAGTGCAGTTTGTGTAAGCTGCATTTGTTTTTCTTTTAACGGATATATTAAGAGTCAGGTTGAATGATCTACCTAGAGGATTACAAGATACCTTCGTGGTTGGATTTTACAAATATTAAGTCACTCGGGGGGATTTATACATGAAGAGTTGTTTGTTGCTGATGGGGGCAGCTTGAATAAGAATAAGAACTAGTTTCTAAATATTGTGTAAGAAGATAGTTGTCCAACTTTAATCAAGATCAAGATGAAGAGAAGATGAAAATCTGGTTATTGAGATAGAAAATTTATTTGATAAAGTCACTCGGGGGAATTTCTATATTGAGAAATGTTTTTTGCTGATGGAGGCAGTAGGAATACGAAGTTTATTAGAATTATGTTGGATATTTAACTTCAATCAAGATGAAGAGAAGACTGAAACATGGATTATTGAGATAGAAAATTTTTGGATATAATTGTGTAATTATAATTATATATGTATAAACATATATGATATTTTATTAGAATAGAGAAATGTTTTTTGTTTATTAGTTGATGGGCTTAGCTGGGATAAAATTATTTGATATGGGTATGGATGTGATTTATTATATTTTATTATTAGGGGGATTGATTTTGGTATATAATTAGTAATATTAATATTACTGGATTAGAGAAAGGTATGATATCTCTTAATTGGGTTTAAATATTATAAGTATGGTATTGATTGATAAATGAATTTCGATGGTTGATGGTTGATTAATGAGGTAAATTTTATTATTGTTAATTCTAGGAGAATTTTATTATTTATAGGTTTATTTGTTATATTATTTTGTTTTTTAAATTTTGCCAGGCCACGGTGGGAGAGTGGTCTTGGATTTTCCAACGTACCTGTACCTGTGCCGGTTGAACCACCGTGAGAGGGTGGCTTGGACATTCCCCCTCAGGGACAGAATACAGAGTTGCCGGGTCGCTACCGTGAGAGGGTAGCGGCATCTCTCTCCTGATTGCTCTGGTCCTGCATGAGGACATCTGGAATTATGACTTTGTTTATGGACCTACGCCATGCCCCATTTTCCTGCCTTATCTGTTGGATGCTCTCAAGGTCCACGCTTCTTGCCCTGCGAGATTCCCCCCTCTCGCGGGTTTGGCCCTCCACGCTATCGAGGGCCTACCTTAATGACGGGTCTTGGGACCCCGAGAGGTGGCATGCTGCGAAACGGGGATTGAGGGGTTTTTTAGCTGCTTTTTTAAGGGGTGTTTTAGGGGGTTCTGGGGTGGGGGAGGGTGTGGGTTTGGGGGGAAACCCGGAGGGGAAAGGGACAGGCCTGGCGGTCTGTGAGGCCACGGGAGGTGTAGTTGCTGGAGGCAAGAGGGCTCGGATCGAGCCCTCTGTTGAGGGTGGGGTGATTCCTACGTTATGTGGGAGGGGCAGATATGGCGAGAGCAGGGGACCATATCGTGTGGTGGGGGCACGCACTCGCTGTCTTCGAGCGATTGCTTGCCCCGGTCCCCTGAGCTATTCCCGTTCCCCGGGTTGTTCAGAGTCTCAGGACCCGAGGCTCCGGCTGCTGCTGTGCAACGCGAGGTCCGTTGTAAATAAGGCCCCCCTCATATGTGATCTTCTTCAAGAGGGGGGCGCGGACCTGGCCGGTATCACCGAGACCTGGTTAGGCCACGAGGGGGGGGGTCCCCCTCGTGGAGATGTGCCCACCAGGTTTCCTTGCATTTCACCAGCCGAGAGCCCAGGGCAGGGGTGGGTGAGTAGCGGTCGTTATTAAGGAAGGTCTGGGTCCGAGGGAGGCCACTGTACCTCAGATAGCCGGGTGTGAGTCCATCTATGTGAGGTGGGGCCCTGGTGGGCAGATGGGTTTGTTAGTCACGTACCTGGCTCCCTGCCACGTGGCAACAACCCTGCCCGAGCTTCTCAATGTTATAGCCGAAGTGGCGGTTGCTACCCCCAGGCTGATAGTCATGGGGGATTTCAACCTGCCATCTATCGGTGAGGCATCTGAGATGGCTCGGGAGTTCATGGCTTCCATGACGGCCATGGACCTGACCCAGGTAATTCAGGGCCCGACTCACGTTGGTGGACACACCCTGGACCTAGTTTTTGTCTCTGGTCAGTGGTTGGGTGGTCTTGACACTGGGGATATAGGCGTGGAACCCTTGTCATGGACTGACCACTCGCTCCTCCGACTCGACTTTCTGACCGCTGCACCCCACCGCAGGGAGGCGGAACCTATTAGGTGGTTCCGCCCCAGGCGCCTGATGGATCCTGATAGGTTCCAGACGGAGCTTGGGCCATTTCCTGAGACACTGGCACACGACTCGGCTGAGGACCTGGTGGCTGCCTGGGATAGGGCGGCCGGTGGGGCCTTGGACCGTGTCGTGCCTTTGCGGCCTCTGACCCGGCGCCGAACTCACTTATCTCCTTGGTTCACCGAGGAGCTGAGGGAGATGAAGCGCCGGAAAAGACGCCTAGAGAGCGGTTGGAGGGCCAGTCGCTCCGATTCTGACTTGACACTAGTAAGAGCTTATATTAAGACTTACCTAGTGGCAATAAAAGCGGCGAAATCTAATTATTTCGCCGCCCTTATTGCGTCATCAGATAATCGCCCAGCCGCCCTGTTTAGGGTGACCCGCTCCCTCCTTCATCTGGGAGCGCGGGAGGATCCCTTGCAGGGACGTGCTGAGGACTTTGTGCAATATCTGGATGATAAAATAACTCAGATTCGGGATGAGTTGGCCGCCGACTGGGTTGGTTCGGGCGAGGTGACTGAGCCCGGTCTTGAGAGTGTTATCTGGGCCGAGTTCGATCCTGTGGCTCCCGAGGACGTGGACAGGATCCTGGGGAGATTGAACGCCACCACATGTTTATTGGACCCGTGTCCCTCCTGGTTGGTGCTGGCCTCCCGGGAGGTTACACGAGGCTGGCTCCAGGAGATTATAAATGCTTCTCTGAGTGAGGGTGCCCTACCGACCGCCTTGAAGGAGGCGGTGGTGAGGCCCCTCCTCAAGAAGCCCTCCTTGGACCCAGCTGTTTTGGTAAATTATCGTCCAGTCTCCAACCTTCCCTTTCTGGCGAAGGTTGTTGAGAGTGTGGTGGCATGGCAGCTCCCACGGTGCCTGGATGAAGCAGTCTATTTAGACCCGCTCCAGTCCGGCTTCAGGTCTGGTTACAGCACCGAAACGGCATTGGTCGCGTTGGTGGATGATCTCTGGAGGGCCCGGGGTAGGGGGTACTCCTCTATCCTGGTGCTGTTAGACCTCTCAGCGGCTTTTGATACCATCGACCATGGTATCATGTTGCGCCAGTTGGAGGGATTGGGGGTGGGGGGCACCGTCCTTCGGTGGTTCTCCTCCTACCTCTCCGACCGGTCGCAATCTGTGTTGACAGGGGGGCAGCGGTCGACCCCGAGGCGCCTAGTGTGTGGGGTGCCACAAGGGTCGGTCCTCTCGCCCCTTCTGTTCAACATTTATGTAAAGCCGCTGGGTGAGATCATCCGTGGTTTTGGGGTGGAATTCCATCAGTACGCTGATGACACTCAGCTGTACATTTCCACCCCAGACCACCCCAACGATGCCGTGGAAGTGATGTCCCAGTGCCTTGAAGCTGTGCGGGTCTGGATGGGGAGAAACAGGCTTCGACTCAACCCCTCCAAGACCGAGTGGCTGTGGCTACCGGCGTCCCGATATAGCCAACTGACTCCATCGTTGGTTATTGGGGGCGAACCATTGGCCCCCACGGAAAGGGTGCGCAACTTGGGCGTCCTCCTGGATTCACGGCTGTCTTTAGAGGATCATACGACAGCCGTGGCCAGGGGGGCTTTTTATCAGGTCCGCCTGATACGCCAGTTGCGGCCCTTTCTAGATCGGGACTCCCTACGCACAGTCACTCAGGCGCTCGTCACGTCTCGCCTGGACTACTGTAATGCTCTCTACATGGGGCTCCCCTTGGGATGCACCCGGAGGCTTCAGCTGGTGCAAAATGCGGCCGCGCGGGGGATTATGGGAGCGACAGGGCGCTCCCACGTGACACCCCTCCTGCGCGAGCTGCATTGGCTGCCGGTTGATTTCCGGGTGCGCTTCAAGGTGTTGGTAATGACCTTTAAAGCGCTCCATGGCTTAGGACCAGGGTACTTACGGGACCGCCTTCTGCCACCAATTGCCTCCCACCGACCGGTTCGCTCCCACAGAGAGGGCCTCCTCAGGGTGCCGTCAGCCAGACAATGCCGGCTGGCGACCCCCAGGGGGAGAGCGTTCTCTGTGGTAGCCCCCACCCTCTGGAACGATCTGCCTCCAGAATTGAGGACTATTGCTGACCTCCGGACTTTTCGTCGGGCTCTAAAGACGCACTTTTTTCAACTCGCCGGACTTGCCTGATCCCTTCTTTTTAAATATTTTATATATTTTTATACATTTTTAAATTTTAAACTTTTTAGAGTTTTTAGTTGGTTCTTATGCCTCAGCCTTAACTTATATGGATTTTAGGATGGTTTTAAATTGTTTATGTATTGGTTTTAATTGGCTGTACACCGCCCTGGGTCCGCCAGGAGAAGGGCGGTATAGAAATTTAATAAATAAATAAATAAATAAATAAATTTGTAGCGGAAGTCAAGGGGGGGATGGGGGGAAATGGGGTTGAGGTGGGGGGAGGTTTGGGGGGAAGGGGGGGTTTGGGGGGGGAATGGGAAAACTTTGTATTGTAAAACTTTTTCAATAAAAAAAAAAAAGAACTGAAGAAGCTTCTTGGACGAGAAGCAAAACGTCTTCAAGGAAAAACAAAGAAAGTCCAGTCGCCTCTTGAAAAAGCACCTTTGGGATAACCGTGGCCTGGATGACTGAGAATTTCCATAGACATGAAGCTAGCATATATGCCCTCGCAATGACATCTATGGCAAATACAGTAAATTCTCAAGCGGTGGATTTGATCCTTCAGAGAAATTGCTACCATAACCAGAGTCAGAACTGGAATAGCCAGAAAACCAGATGAATAGACGATTTCTCTCAGACGTTTCATGGAAGTATTGAAAAAGTAGGAATGATGGAACTATGGACCATACAAAGGGGCATCCATAGGGCAGATCTTCCACCCACCACCATCCCTGGTACAGTCCAAGTGGTGGAACCACTGTAAAAATGCATCTCCAGAATTGAGAAAGATACCATGATGGTATCAAACACTGATCGGAGAGGAAGTGGCACCACTGAGGGGCTTACAATTTCATTCAGCGCTCCATGGCATAGGGCCTGGGTACTTGCAGAACCGTCTTCTGCCACCGATAGCCTCCCACCGGCCAGTACGCTCCCACAGAGAGGGACTCCTTAGGGTGCCGTCAGCCAGACAATGTCGGCTGGCGACACCCAGGGGGAGAGCCTTCTCTGTGGCAGCACCAGCCCTCTGGAACGATTTGCCCCCGGAGATCCGTACGATACCTGATCTCCGGGCTTTTCGCCATGCCCTAAAAACTTTTTTATTCTGTCAAGCTGGGCTGGCGTAATCCCCCCCCTCTTTTTAAGTTTAAAGTTTTTTATGGGTTTTAAATTTTAATTGTCTATTGGTTTTTTAAATTTGTTGGGCCAAAATTATTTAATTCTTTTATTAATATTTTAAATTTTGTATTGGAGTGCTTTTATCCTTGGCTGTACACCGCCCTGAGTCCACTAGGAGAAGGGCGGTATATAAATTTAATAAATAATAATAATAATAAAAAAATTCAGAAAATGGCAAAGGTCACCCAACAGAGTGACCAGTGGCATTTTCATTCCATGCCAAGCTTAAAACTCAACGGGAAAAGGGTCTTCTGCTTCCTCCACAGAACCGTCACTGAAGTTGAAACGAAATGACAGGCTGCATTAGTAGAGGGATAGAATCAAGTTCCACCATCTTCTTGTCAACAGTAAAGAGAAGGATTGGGATGGCGTGCTGTCTTACGTAACTAGATCCAGGGAAAGCGTTTTCAGAGAAGGATACACTATGCCAATGTTGGTGAACCTTTTTGGCACCGAGTGGCAAAATGGGAGCATGCGTGCACACGCGTGCTTGAAACTGGAAGAGCAGCCACCCGGTGCTCATGCGCATGCCGGGAAGATGATCTTCTGGTTCCTGGGCACCTGGTCTTGCGGTTTCTGGTGTGCATGCATGTGCTAAAAACTGGAAGATCATCTTCCGCACCGGGTGGCTGCTCTTCTGGTTTTTGGGGTTCCCATGGCGGAACCCGGCAGAGCAACGGGCGCTCACATGTCCAGAGATGGCTTTGTGTGCCATTTCTGGCACATGTGCCATAAGTTCGCCATCACAGCACTATACCAACGCTTTGGCCGTTTTTCAGATTTATTTAAGGCCATTAAGAGGAAAAAAAATTAAGTCTTCTTTTCAGTGATTCCCAATAGGGGTTCGGTACCTTATCTAATGTGACCGTGATGGCTAACCTTTTTGCCATTGTGTGCCAAAAGCGGGGGGAGTGGGGGAGGCCGTGGGTGCGGGTGCCCACATCCATAATTCAATGCGCCCTGCGCATGCACATGTGACCCCCCCTTCCCCCTGCTTTTGGCACCTGATGGCACGGTGGGCCCAGTAGGCCCGTTTTCCCCCCTCCCCAGAGCAGCCTTCCCCATCCTCCTGGAGGCCTTCCGGAGGTTTCCCTCCGGTTTCCCGACTTCCGGTGGGACTGGAAGGCTTGAAAATCAGTTGGCCGGTGCGCACATGCGCGCTGGAGCTGGGCTAGGGCAACACTCGTGTGCCCACCAATATGGCTCCGCGTGCCACCTGTGGCACCAGTGTCCTAAGTTCGCCATCACGGTGATATGAACTAGGTGGCAATTTATAATTGCGGATTTATTTGTATAAGGCTCCACCTTCCCATCCAAAATTCACCCTATTAAAAAAAAAAACAACTTACCTTTTGAAGCCCGCCATTTTCTTCCACCAATGGAGGAAGGACACTGGTGCTGTTAGGAGATGGAGTCTCAACATTGTAGTCACGAAAGCAGCAGAATAAAGTGCTGAAAATGCTTCTGCTCCTCTGCTTCTTCAAACTGAGATTACATTGGGACACTGTAAAGAAATGAGATATTGACTTGTAAATGGACTTTTTTTTTTAAAAAAAAATGCCTGTTGTTTCACACAGAACACAGGTAGGTAACTCTAATGTTATAGCATTGGCTTTTTTTTTTAAATCCTCCATTATTTCTAGCAAATTACTATACAAGTAGTCCTCGATTTATGACTGGTTGCTTAGCGACCGTTCAAAGTTCTAACGGACACCCCCAAAATTATTTATGATCCAATTTCAAAGTTCCAACATGGTTTCATACACATCCATCACCTGACCACATTTTGGGTGCTCAACAACTGGCCCATGTTTACGGCTGTTTGCAGTGTCATGCGATCGTGATTTACATTATTGTCAAAAACCAGCATTTACTTCTCTTGGATTCTCCTAACGACCATGGTATTCGCTTAACAACCGCTGCAAAAAAAAAAAGGTATCAAAACCTGGTCATGTGGGTGACCCACATTATGACTATCATGACTTACGACCGTAATAAGCAGGCTCCACTACAGTCATAAATGGAGGACTTACCGTATTTTTCGGAGTATAAGATGCACCTACCATTTAGGGTTGTTGTTTTTTTAAAAAAGTTTTTTTTTAATTTTTTAGACAAGCACACATACAAACATACAATGTATTTTCTTTGAACAGAGTATTTGGCTGGTTCACAAATTTAAAGTGTTTAGTCATTTCAATTAAATTTACAATTTCTATATTTCTTTTTTGCCATATTTATTCCTCATCTATTTTTTAAAAAAAACATTACCCTTCATCTTCATCTCTAATATTAATAAAATTCAATTTACCCTTCTATTCTATATTATACCCCTTCCTATTGTCATTTATTTTTATATCCATCCTCACATTGGTTAATTATTTAATATTATGATTGTTTAATACAAATTCAACCTTTTTATATAAATCAATTAGTTATAACTATCTTTTTTGTATATTAATCAATATGAACATGAATATTCCAATTATTTCCATGCAATCCAATTTCTTACAAATCAATTAATTATATTTACCAATAATAATAAACCAAATAATTTTCCCCATATATTCCTCCAAACCATAACTTAACCATTTCTGCTTTCAACACAATATACAATTAATAGCATCTCAATTATTACAGTTCCCTAGTTAAATTGACCTTTTTTTCTTTTGTGTTTTAAAATCTTGAACTCTCCTCTTTGTCCTAAATTTCCCATTGTTTGTACCTACCCTTTTTTGGTGAGCAAAAAGAAAAAGAAATCTCTCTCCCTGCCTCATTTTGTCACGTTGCAGTAGAGCCTGTTTTACTTTCAGTTTCGTTTCAGCTAGGGAAAAAAAAGTTCAGTGCTCTTTGCAGTAAGCAAAAAGCTTGCAAAACAAGAGCTTGCAAAAGAGCCTGCAGCTGAGAGCAAATCAGCTGAGAGTCGGGAGGCCCTGCTAGTCAATTTGTGCTAATAGCCTATACCAAAACTGAATGTGGCTGTTTTTTCTTGGTGTTTGCAAGGAGGTAACTGCTGGGAGGCAGAGGGCAAAGGGTGGGGGCCAGTGGGTGGGCAGGGCTACATTCAGTGTATGAAATGCACCTAAATTTTCACCCCCTTTTGGGGGGTAAAAAGGTGCATAGGGTAGCTGTGTTTTAGTCTGAAAACAGATCTTCTGTAAATTTGAGGTCTGTTTGTAAGCAAGTGAATTAATTCCAGTTTATGATGTTGAATATTTCCAGAGAATGAATGAAATGGTATGCCAGAGAGTTACATGTAATGGAATTTGTTAATCCATATTGTTTTTATTGCAGCAAACAACTGCACACATCACATCCATATTTTATACTAAGGTATAAAGGATTCATCAGGCTAAGTCCACAGAAATAAGAACCATCTGCTCCTACAGCAAATGATATAACCATATTTTATTTAGATCCATTTGGACAAGACCTTTGAGAAAGCACTAGTATAAACATGAAAGGTAGCTGTTAAAAACAAAAACAAAAACCAATTCGCTAGCAAACACATTTTGAAGTTTGTCGGAAATGTGTGATCAAAAGGTCTTTTCAGGACAATAGAAAAAAAACTAATATATTGCAGTAAGAATCTAAGTAATAGTTGTAATTAGTCTGTGATCTAAAGAGAGCATTATGACCTGAGTTTCCTCAAATATATGCATTCTCTGCCCCAGTTTTCCCATGGCAAATGATTTCTGTAGAGGAATATGAAAAATATATATGAAGGAGGAATTTCCATCGCCACTAGGAGACCACTTAAACATGAGTCAGGAGTGTGTGGCAGCAGCCAAAAAAGCTAATACAGTCCTTGGTTGTATAAACGGAAGCACAGAATCAAAATCATGTGAAGTATTAATATCGCTTTATAAAGCCTTAGTAAGGCCACACCTGGAATACAGCATGAAGTTTTGGTCACCACGTTACAAAAAAAGATGTTGAGACTTTGGAAGAAATGCAAAGAAAAACTAGGATGATTAAAGGCCTGGAGACAAAAACATAGGAAGAACGGTTGCAGGAACTGAGTATGGCCAGTCTAGAGAAAAGAAAGACTTGGGGGTGACATGATAGCAGACTTCCAATATTTGAGGAGCTGCGACAAAGAAGAGGCGGTCAATTTATCTTCCAAAGCACCAGAAGACCAGATAAGAAACAATGGATGGAAATTAATCAAGGAGAAAAGCAACTGGAATTAAGGAGAAACTTCCTAACAGAACAACTAAGCAGCCGAACAGCTTGCCTTTAGGAGTTATTGGTGCTTCATCCCTGGAGGTTTTTAAGAAGAGACTGTCTGAAATGGTGCAAGAGTCTCTTACTTGATCAGGAGGTTGGACTAGAAAACTTTTCAACTCTATTCTGATTCATTGACCACATTTTGAACTCAACTACCCCGTTTGCAGCATTACAGCTGACTTCCAAATTCAGAGCATGTAAAGGAGCATCCTGCAGGACTGAAAGTAAGGTCATTACTGTATTTTCCAGTGTATAAAACAACTGGGCGTATAAGACGACCCCCGACTGTTCCTGTAAAAATATAGGGTTTGGGCTATAAGACAACCTTATACTTGCTGTATAAGACGACCCCTCTTCCAATGTACACCAAATAAAAATTAAAAAACATCAACTGGCTCACCCACAATATAAAAGCAGCTGTGCTAGACCCAAAATGGCCCCTGCAACAAGCAGGAACCTCACACAGCCACAAAAAGCCCAAAAACCCAACTTTTACACTCTACACACACACAACACAACACAACTGGCTCACCCACAATGTAAAAGCAACTGTGCTAGACCCAAAATGGCCCCTGCAACAAGCAGGAACCTCACAGCCACAAAAAGCCACAAACCCCAACTTTCACACTTTACACACACAAAATTCCACATACAGCTTTGTGAGAATTTGTGCGTTTGTGTAGTTAGAGTGAAACACTACAGAAACACACTAAATCTCAGAAAGCTGCACAAATATTTTATTTTATTTTTATATGAAAGTTAAATTTAAAACTTCCTAAACTCTAAATGGCTTGGTCTAAAAAAGAACAACTAAAAAAACCCCAATTAACTATTTATTTTAAAGCTCCCAAAGGGGAAAAAAACTTACCCAATAGAATAGGGGTCTCCAACCTTGGCAACCTTAAGACTTGTAGACTTCAACTCCCAGAATTCCTCAGCCAGCTTTGCTTTGCTTGCTGAGGAATTCTGGGAGTTGAAGTCCACAACTCCCTGCCTGCTTGATTGCAGGCAGGGAGATTCAGTTGCTTGCTGATGCAATGGATTGCAGTAAACGAAGCAAGGCAAGTGTTGCGACTAGCAGCTAAGGTAAGCAAGCTGGAGGGGGGGGATTTTTGCTACCAATTAGCAGGCAAAAATTAGCAGCTGGGATGGTCAGCACCGTATAAAAGGAAAAGTTTTTTCCTTTTACACGGCGCTGGCCATCCAAGCTCTGGCGATCCCAGCTGAGTTGCCTGCTAATCAGGCAACTCAACTGGGATCGCCAGCGGCGTGTAAAAGGAAAAAACTTCTTCTTTTACATGACTCTGGCGTGTAACTCAGCTGATTAGCAGCAACTCAGCAGGCAATTCAGCTTGGCTCCTCAGAGCCATTTAAGGCTCGTCAGAGCCTTTCGGGCTGGTCTGCCTGGTTACAGGAGAACGATACCCAGCGTATAAGACGACCTCCGACTTTTGAGAAGATTTTCATGTGTTAGAAAGTCATCTTAAAAACCGGAAAATATGGTATTTTGCAAACCATTTTGTAACACAAGTAGTCCTCAACTTATGACCATTTATATAGCGATTGTTCAAAATTACGATCACGCTAAAAAAAGTTACTTATAACCACTGTCATGACCGTTGCGGCATTCCTGCAATTATGTGATCAAAATTCAGGCAACTTGCATGTATTTATGCCAGTTGCGGTGTCCCAGGGTCATGTGATCATCATTTACAACCTTTCCAGGGATCTTCCAACAAGCAAAGACAACTGGGTAATCCAAATTTGCTTAATGATGGCATGATTCATTTAACCACTGCTGCAGCAAAACAAACCATAAAATCAGGCACAATTCTCTTAATGACTGCAATGCGTAGTACTGTAACTGAATCCAAAGGTGCTTTTCTGAAAGGCAACTGGACTTTCTGGTTTTTCTTTGAAGGCGTTTTGCTCCTCATCCAAAAAGCTTCTTCAGCTCTCCATAGACATTTACTGAAACTGAAGCTCTGATCCCCAATGATAGTCAGAAATGAAGGCCTGTCTGCATTTCCTTACATTGTATGAATGTAGGGCCAAATACATTGGGGGGAGAGGGAGTATGAGGCTGCCATTTGTGTGAATTTAACCTTTATTTTCTCACTCTTAAATTGAATCCCTGAATAATCTGGATCAGATATGGAAATGGGGAGTTATACACCTCCTTCACAGACCAACAAAACTGCTCAGCCTCAACCTGGCATTTCATTGCAATTTGAATATTGTGTGATGTAGGTTTTTGTGTCTGGCGGAGCAATGCTGCTCCTGAAAAACACTGTTTTAAAGTGTTTTTAAATTCGAGAATACTGAATATCATTGTCTTGCATAGAGCTTATTTTCCTCTCCACTATTTCTGAACTCAAACTAGGTAGCTTAGTGGCTAAGACACTAAGATGGTCGATCAGAAAGGTCGGCAGTTCAAATCCCTAGTCTCCTGTGTGAGTGTGTGTGTGTGTGTGTGTGTGTGTGTGTGTGTGTGTTGCACTAGATGACTTCCAAGATCCCTTCCAACTCTTGTTCCTGTTAAACCTGTTAAACTCTCTTGGCTTCTCCAGAAGTTTTTCAATTGCAAACTTCCACAAAGAGGCTGAAATAATAATAATAATAATAATAATGATAATGATGATGATGATGATGATGATGTTTCAGTTATGTTTCAGTTCAAAATGAAGAAGCAAGTAAGTGAACAAAAGAGGCCTGATAAAAAGATTTGGAGTCAAATTTAAGTACTTTTTGTTCACCTTTGTCTTTTATACACCACCAGCTTCTCTAATAACTAAGTAAAGCATTAACTACAAATATTTCGAGGTTAAAACTTGCAAAGAAGTTGAGCTTGTGTAGTTTGTTCTGCTTGGAAAGAACTTCATGTTGTATTGCAATAAAAGAATAGATTTGACTGTAAAACAGTATCTTGCAGTCCAAGCTATTGAACTGTGATTGTAAAATAAGGAATGTTTCCCATTGCTTCAATAGGATGAGAATAACATAGATTTCTGCAAGCCTTTGACTGAATAATTCCTAGGAAAAATGGAAGCACTCATGTGAACATCTCATTAAAGTCCATGTCAGGACTTTTATTATCATTAAACAGAGGTGTTAAATGTTTTCTTTTCTCTAGTTAAATATTTAAGATTCTCTCAGAATGTCAGCCAAGGGTTTGTCTTTCACCTAAAATCACCAGTTGTTGGCTTTACTGGTACTTAAATTAGGGTTGTGATTTAAAGTAATTCATTCGCTTCTACGCTACGCCCTCAACAATCTGGGTCCTCATTTTACCGAACTCAGAAAGACGGATGGCTGAGTCAACCTTGAACCCGTCATGATCGAACTCCAGACAGTGGGCAAAGTCAGCCTGCAATACTGCATTCTAATCACTGTGCCACCACAATCTATGACCGTTTTTCACACTTATCACCATTGCAGCATGGTTGATCAAAATTTGGACACTCGGGATGGCACTGAAAAAAGTAACATGACCACTTTTCAGAGTTATGACACCTGCAGCATCCCCACAATTATGTGATCAAAATTCAGAATGCTTAGCCATTGGTTCATAGCTGTAACGCTTGTAGTGCCCTGGGGTCATGTAATCCCTATCTGTGATCTTCTAGCAAGCAAAGTCAATGGGGAAGCCAGATTCACTTAATGTTCACATATTTCTAACTTAATAATTGCAGTGATTCACTTAACAGCTGTGGCAAAGGTTGTAAAATGGGGCAAAATTCACTTAGCAACAGGTATTTGGGACTTAAATGTCATCATGTCACTGTGTAGAAATAGTGGCAAGTAACTTGATAAGCTAGATCTAACCGTTAATATACTTTTCCCACCCTTTTATTTCCTTGCTCTTATTACTTGTGGAAATATGGCTAGGAATAACAAAAAGTTTTTCTTCTAAGACCAAAAAAGAAAAAAAAAGATGCAGATTTATTAAACTGACTCATGGGAACCAATTACCTATTGTATTTTTTTTTTCTTGACACGGTAGCTTTGTAAGAAGTTTGATAACTTGTAAAGGCAAACACTATTCAGTTGTCCCATTTCAATTAATACAGCTTCAAGACCACACCACTATTGTGAGTGAGAGAATATGGATAAGACAGCCTTCGAATGAATTGGATTATAGTTACCATCACCAGCAGATATATTTTTATTATGGAAAATGATGAGAGGTATACTCTTAACAGGTTTGGCTGACACTAACACACAAAGGTCTCATTCCCTAAGGCAGTGTTGTCCAGCCTTGGCAACTTTAAGACTCTGTGGACTTCAACTCCCAGAATTCGCCATCTAGCCATGCTGGCTGAGAAATTCTGGAAGCAGAAGTCAACAAGTCTTGAAGTTGCCAAGGGTAGATACCTCTGCATTAAGGCTTAACAAAAAGGTTACTAACTACAGGAAGACTTTTTGTGGCCATTCGTTCGGAGGCTATTCAAAGTTACAGCGGTGCTGAATGGACATGGAGCCTGGTGGAGCAGTGGACTAAAGCGCTGTTAAATAGCACTTAGCTGCCAGGTGCCTGCAATTACTGCAAGTTCGAATCTCACCAGGCTCAAGGTTGACTCAGCCTTCCATCCTTCTGAGGTAGGTAAAATGAGGATCTGGATTGTGGGGGCAATAAGCTGACTTTGTATAAAAAAGAACACCGTTTGGGGGGAACCGAAAGCCCTACTAAGCAGGTATATACAAAAGTATGAAGGCTATTGCTTGACGCATTGTAAGCCGCCCTGAGTCTCCGGAAAAGGGGGGCATATAAATCGAACCAATAAACAAACAAACAAGCAAACAAACAAAGATTCATGGCCACAGCAGTCATGTAATGAAAATTCAGGAATTTAGTAGCCCGTCCATGACAAAACCACAAAGGGGCACTTTATCTGCCTCACTCATCTTTCTCTTCCCCACACACACACCGCCACTTCCTGGCCTAACTGATCTTTGCCATTTGGTCAGCAAGGACCAGGGTGGACATGCCACATCATCAGCAAGAAGAGAGATCAGCCGCGGAAGTGGACTTCAGACTGGAGAGAGCGACAGTGGCTGGGACTGGATTGTGTTATCTGTGGCTTTGTGCTATGCTGCTGAGCCAGCTCCACAGCCACGGCATGCAAGTAAGCCACCGGGCCACCGCGTGGCAAGCAGCCATTCTGCAATGGTTTCAAAGCTTCCTCGAAAGCTAAACCGAGTTAGCGTTAGACTAGTCTATTGCATAGCTCTCTGAAGCTGGTCTAACGCTACCTTGATTTAGTTTTCAAGCGAGGTTTGAAACCCTTTTTTTCCTATGGTTCTTGCAAACAGCTGACCTAGATACTTTTCACTCTTCCCTGCGTTAGAGCAGATGGTTTAAAAATATTCCTTCTATTATTGTTGCCCGTTTTGAGTGGAGAAGCAGAAAAGACTCATTTAAATTACACAAATACCAGTATAATGTGTCATAAAAGGATGTATGAAGATTCAGAGAAGAAAATATAAAAGATAATGCAGGGTTTCTATGCCAGGGGATACAGGGTGGTGGTGTTCCACTGTTAAGGCATTCCTGTAAGTCGACAAGGAAAAGACAGTGTGATAAATCGTAGGTGAGCAACACACAATCCCAGGAGAACAAGTAAGGCCTGACCTAATTTCATGTAGTGCTCAGACTAATTTCACCAGGGCTCCAAGAATAAGAAGTTCAGACTCTAATAAGGAACATCCTTCAGCCTGCTGCATAGGAAAGCAATTAGGAAGGAAGGAAGGAAGGAAGGAAGGAAGGAAGGAAGGAAGGAAGGAAGGAAGGAAGGAAGGAAGGAAGGAAGGAGGGCACCAACTAGAAATGAGTATTTTTTTATTTGTAATTAGCCTTTATTTTTTTTTATAAATAAGTGGCAAATGTATCCAACACACACACCTTCCTCCTTCTATTTTCCCCACAACCACCCTGTGAAATGGGTTGGGCTGAGGGACTCGTCCAAGGTCAACCAGCAGCGGCGGGTTTCATAGCTAAGGTAGAACTTGAACTCATGGTCTCTTGTGTTCTAACCTGGTGCCTTAACCGCTAGACTAAACTGTTTTTGGCTTGGTCTCAACCAATGCATGCTTCCTAGCCTACCTATCATACCTGAGAATATTGATTTCACTAGAAAAATGGTTGAGGGTCTGTAAAATTAATGAGTTACGACCAGAATGTGTAGGTTCCATTATGGTCGTAACCCGAGGAATACCTGTAAAACAAAGTCAAGTCTAAATCAGAGAGGATCTGATCTGGGGATTTTTGGATCTACTCTGAGCTTAGATAGAGGCAGTCCTCAACCTACCACCACAATTAAGCCCCAAATTTCCATTGCTAATCAAGACAGTTGTTTGTTTTATGACCTGTCTTGCCACAGTTGTTAAGTGAATCATAGCAGTTGTTCAGTTAGCAACACAGTTGTTAAGTGAATAGGACTTCCTGCTTATCAGGTCACAAAAAATGATCACATGACACTGGGACATTGCAATTTTCATAAATATGAGCCAAGGGCCCGAATATTTATCTCGTGACAATGAGGATGCTGCAACGGTTGTAAGAGTGAAAACTGGTCAGAAGTCACTTTTTTTCAGTGCCGCTGTAAATTCGGTCTCTAAAGGAATGGTTGTAAATTGAGGATTATTTTACTACCTTGAGCATGGTGTCATTAAGTCTACAATGTTCCTCCAGGATGGAATTTCTTTTGGAAGGGAAAGTTGGACTTCCTTTTCTGGAAGTCTACATTTGGAAGAAGGCATAAATAGAAATGACTGTTGTAGGACGGAGAGTTTGGTTTTGCCAGATTCTCAAAAGGACATTTAAAAAGTTAAGTTCATGTAGTGACAATCACAAGGATGAAGAAGGCCGCGTTCAGCCTAAAAATCTTTCAAGCCTGGGAAATACAAGTCAACAGAACAGAATAACAGAATTGGGATCTTGGAGGTTTCTCCAGCCCCCAGCTCAAGCAAGAGATCCTATACCATGTCAGACAAGTGGCTATCCAGGCTCTTCTTAAAAGACTCTGATAATGGAGTATTCACAACTTCTGAAGGAAAGCTGTTCCACTGACTAATTGTTCTCTCTGTTAGGAAGTTTCTCCTTAGTTCTAGGCTTATTCTCTCCTTGATTAGTTTCCATCCGTTGCTTCTTGTCCTATCTTTAGGTATCTGGAGAATAGGTCAACTCCCTCCTCTTTGTAGGAGGCTCTTCAAATATTGGAAGACTGCTATCATGTCACCTCCTAGTCCTTCTTTTCATTAGCCTAGACAATATCCAATTCCTGCAACTGTTCTTCATGTGTTTTAGTCTCCAGGCCCTTAACCATCTTAGTTGCTCTTCTCTGCACTCTTTTTTAGAGCCTCAACGTCTTTTTTATAATGTGGTGACCAACATCAAACAGGATAGCGTCAAATGTCATCTACTGATCAGACAACTTTGGAGTTCTGCCCCCTGTAATTGAAAATGTTAAAAATATAAGATAAGAAATTTGTGAAGTCAGATTTCTTTTGCCTTTGGTACTGAACAAGAGACAAGCAAAATCAATTCAAAAAAAAATCAGAACGTTTGTACAATGTAAAGAACTAGGCTTTGTAAATGCCACAGATTATATTAAGTATCTACAGTCTTATATTCCTAAAAAATATTTCTAAATATGTGGAATGAAGTATGTTAAATGTTTCAGAGAACAGAGTTAATAATAAATGGATCAAAATCCCATTAAATTAGCAGGGTAAAATGAATGCCATTAAAATGAATATTGCCCCAGAATTAATTTATTTATTAAGAGGTCCAATATTAATGTCAAATGAACATTTTCTTTGGGTGGGTAAGTCATAGAGGAAACTTTATATAGGAAAATAGGATCTCATTATTTAGGGGAAGATTTACATAGGGTTTAAGAATTTATATTATTTACAGGAAGGCTATCTATTGACGGTGGTATTTTTAATTAACTAGATTAAAAAAATAATGTTGGGCTTATATTTTCTCAATAACATCTATGTGGAATGAATACAGAGAATCCGTGCTTCCTGGCTGCCTTGTTAAAAAACCATGTTAAATATCATGTTATGATGATATACTGTTTAAAATGAATAGCTTTGAACCAAATTTAAAATTGCCCACATTACCTCTAGTCACATTTCCCAACTGGCTTGTAACAAGCAAAGTTAATGGAAAATACATAGATTGAATTGCAAATCATGGTCATGTGATGTTTTACTTAACAACCACAGTGATTTGCTTAAAAACCAAATGGAAAGTAATGTCATAAGTCCAATGTAGTAATATGATTTTCCATTTAGTAACTATGGTACTTAGCAATGGAGTCGCTATTCCCAACTCTAGTCACTAAGTAAGGATTATCTATAGAATATTAACCGCTATGGAGCGGTTAACTTTTGGAAAGTTTTTCTGTATTCATTAAGATTATAGCAATTGCTAGGGTTGATATATAATAAAAAGGGTATTTTGTTCCCTGGTTTACAAGCAAACATATTTTAGTCTTGTTAGTCATAAATTGGAATTTTATGTTGTGTTTTATGAATATTTAACTTTATGGAAAATCTCTTATCTTAAAAATAGGGAGCCAAATATTGTATTAGAAACTGTGAGTGGAATCTGGAATATGTACTTTAAGACAATTACTTTGTAATAACTATTTTAAACTATTTTCTTGACTTCGAATGGAATGTTGCCATCCTAATTCACAACAGCCACAAATATAATCAACTCAAGCATGTTTTAATTCCTCAGTATAGACTGGATGCTTTGGCTCAGTCTGAGAAACCCAAGATGTCAATTTATTTGATGATGTCAGTGTTTGAAATTAAACATACAATCTTTTTATATCAAACAGTTAGAAAATAAAGGAAATATTAAGGACATTGCTTGCTTATGAATTAAAGAATGAAACATGAATGGCTGCAGGTCTTAAAAATCTGCTTCTCTGGATTTAATGTTAAAACTGCTTCATCAAAAGATTTCAGAACTGGACACCCCAAAGTATGTGCAGGAAATAAAACAGCACCTCAGAAATCCCATGTTCAGTTTTAGTTTTGGGGTGACTGAACACGTCTTTTATATCTTGATTGCCATAAACCTTCCATTTTAATTAAAACTAAAACACAGGAACCAGATCTTATTTCCCTCTGTGTAATATTAGTATTTTAATTCCCTTAGTAAAATAATCCTTTCCACCAATTTTTATATGTAGGCCTAATACGATTCCATCTGCTCTCAGTTTATTTTCCCTGTCAGCTCCCAGATTACGTAATATATTTCCAAGGCTAACGAAAGCAGACAAGCAGCAATAGAATAGGCTATTGAATCCGATACACCTCTGTTCCCCATTAAGAAATATTGAGGCAAAGGCTATTCCAAGTCCTTGAAAAAAAAAAGAAAAGTAATTGAAGTAATTGGAATAGACAGCATCACCACCAGATGGATTTGCAGTTGGCTGATCACTGCACTCAACATGTAGTCCTCAATGGATCTACATCTACATGGAGAGAAGCATGCAGTAGGATACCCCAAGGTTTTTTCTTGGGCCAAGAACTGTTCAAAAATTCTTCATAATTGATCTAGATCAAGGGATAGAACAGGAACTCTTCAAATTAGCAGATGACACCAAAATGGGATGAATTGCTAACATTCTGAAGGATAAGACTCAAGATTCAAAAGGATCTTTTGACAGATTTGAGCCTTGGGCCCTATCCAAGATGCAGCTGAATGGTGAGAAGAGTAAAATCTTACACTTAGGCAGGAAAAACCATAGGCAAAGTATGGAATAGGCAGTAGCTGGTTCAACTGTGGATCACCACTTAACTATGAGCCAGCAGTTGCTGCAGCTGCCAAAAAAGCCAAAGCAGTCCTGGATTACATTAACAGAGGGACAGAACCAAGACCACGAGAAGTGATAATACTGCTTTATGTCACACTAATGGGGCAACACTCAGAAGACTGTGTCCATTCTGGTCACAATATTAGGGAAAAAAACACTGAAATACTAGAAAACGTGCAGAGAAGAGCAACAAGGGATGATAAGGGGTCTGGAGGCTAAATTATATGAACAATTTAGGGAGCCTATCTAGTCTATATCAAAGAGAAGGAACAGAGGTGACATGATAGCTGTCTTCCCTTACTTCAGAGGCTGTCACAGAGAAGAGGGGATTGACTTATTCTCCAAAGCAACAGGAGGCAAGACAAAAAGTGGATGGAAGCTTGTTAAAGAGAGATCCAACCTAATTTCTGACAAGTGAGAAACAATAATCAATGGAATGCTTGCCTCCTGGATTTGTGATGCTCCATCACTGGAGGTTTTCAAGAACAGACAGGACACCCATTTGACGGGATGGTATAAGCTCTCCTGCCTTGAGAAGAGGGTTGGACTAATCAACCTTCGAGGTCTGTTTCAACTTTCTGAGTTCTATGCCCTTTGCTTACTCCAGAAAAATATTTAACTCAGAGATGAAAATTCATAATTTCAACTATCATTAAATTTGAGGTGTGAAAAACATTTCTAGGTAAAGGATGAAAGTGGACAACAAGGCCCCATCATCCCTACACCACTGCCTGGTGGTACAGAAAATCAAAGAAGATGGGTCCGTACTTTTATCTCATGTTTAATATTCCTAATGGCTCTATAGAAACTTTTCATATTTGAATCTGTGCCCTATATTTTCCAAACTTTGGACTTCAAAGAGGCACGAAGAAGAGCTGTTAAAATTAGTATACGCTCACAGAAGAGATAGGTCATGAATGCTCATAAATTAAGCAAAACCCCTGTCCTGAATTGAATGCCCCCTATCACATTATGACCCCATGCAAATAGGAAAACTGAGAGATTCTAAATTTGCTAAGTGTTGAAAATTACGCATGTTTTGTCCGATCCTTCTCCACCTTAGTTCTTAAATACTCTGGGTACACAATGTCCCTTATTACTTACTAGCAAGTGTGTCATTGTGGAGTCTCTTCACAGCGAGCATCTGGGGAGGAGGGAGGGAGGGGATCTCACTAAATAAAGTCGATATCTACTTGCCGCATGGTTTGGCTTCTTTTATTGTTAAACCGAGCAAGCTGAATTCTCTTCTTCAGCAGAAAAGGATGTTTAGATTCTATGGTGCATCCGCTGTTGAACTCTCCTTTTTCCGAAAGAAAGCTTTTTTAAGCTAGACCTCTCTCAGGGCGGGAAAGGAATGTAATGCATGTACAGACTCTGTAGTATTTCCTGTTACATTCCTGTTCCAAACCAATGTACTGGGGGGGGGGGGGGGAGATTCAGGGAGTGCAATCCAATCCTTGATCTATGAAAGATTCAAGCTCAAGATTTTAATCATGAACATAGGCTGAGAAATGATCTACCTATGGAACGGTCAGCTGTAAATTAATACCGAACGTATCTAGTTTTTTTTTTTCAAGCAAACCCGAGCAAACATTTAATGACCTAAGAATGTTAACGTACAGTTAAATGGCCGAGCTAGAGAAAGATTAACAATTTGTTTTTATCTCTTAGCATAAGCAGAAGAGCAGTCTTTTTTCTGAATCCTCCTTCAAAGAAAAGGTTGACATTCTACATGAAATCTTGAGAACCTTGGAGTAAAGATAGAATAAAGTCACTTGTCATATCAACCTCCCTGTTCCTTCTGATCTCTCTATACACAGATCAGAGAGGGGAGTGAATCTTAAATGCCACTGACCTCTCCTATTGCTTAATTCAGAAGGACCCTTTTTTTTTGGCAACCTAGAGGCAAAGTAGGGAAAATAATAATATCAGAACAAGATAAATTTTCAAGAAAGAAATGGTTGAAATTTCCAGGGGGTGGAAGGTTCCCTAGAGTACATTTATCTGAGGTACATATAGTCCTTGACTTACAACCAGAGTGAATCTCTGCAAATTATAACTCTGACTGTCCATCTGTCCATCCATCTATGTGAATCTAAATGAGGACCCAGATTGTTGGGGCAATTGCTGACTCTGTAAACCAATTAAAGAGGGCTTTAAAGCATTGTGAAATGGTATATAAGTCTAACTGCTATCTCTCTCTCTCTCTCTCTCTCTCTCCCCCCCTCCCTCCCCCTCTCTTTCATCTACCTATAATCATCTATCACCAGCCAGCCAACCATCCATCCAGCCAGCCAGCCAGCCATGTCTTAACTCTTTCATTGTAAACAGAATTGTGAATTCCAATAGAATAGCTTTATTTATCTAGTTCTTAAAAAGTAAACCAAGAGTTCAAAATCTTATTGGTCCTATCAAGCTAATTAAATGAGAGATTAACTGTAGAGGTTTCCTGGAGAATGTGAACATTAATTTTCCGGAATACTGACGGATCCACAATTGCAGCACAAGTTTGCCATCTGCTAGATTCAAAAGGTAAAAAAGTAAATTATAAAAACAAGACTTGTCAGATATTAGAGTTGACCAGTATTTTAGTCTTCAGATTTAAATACAGGCAGACCTCAATTTACAACCATTTGTTCAGTGAACATTTGAAGTTGTAACATCACTGAAAAATGCGACTTATGATGATTTTTCACACTTATGACTGTTGCAGCAGCTGGCATGTATTTATGTGTCCTGGGGTCATGTGATGCTTTTGTAACCTTCCCAGCAGGCTTCCAACAAGCAAAGTCAGTGGGAGAAGCCCGATTTGCTTAATGGCTGCATGATTCACTTAACAACTGCAGTGATTTGCCTAACAAATGTGGCACAGAAAGTCATAAAATGGCTTTTGCTTAACAACTGCCTTGCTTAGCAACAGAAATTTGGGGCTCAATTGTGGTTGCACCACCTGTATTTCCCACAATCAACCAAATATAGGCTTTGTTCCAGTCGGTCCACTATCTCATTAGGCATGGTTTCGTAGATCCATGAGAAACAGCCTTGATCTGGTCTTTCAAACGAGGCCCTCGTTAGTTTAGTTCTGCTACCAGCTGAGATAATAGCTCTGTAGGAGAACATTTGGTTAAATATTATTCTAAACCAAATGGTGGCACATTCGCTTGGCAGGTTTCAAAGATTTTGTTCTGTTTTAAAGACTATGTTATGCTGATTGCTTAAGCCTCTCAGAGCTTGTAGCACTGAAATAAAACAAAACAATGAGCAGAACGTACCATGCATATTAAGACATTCAGGTATTTCCTGTTCTTTTATTACAGGTAAGTCCTCACAACCACAATGGAGTCCAAAATTTATGTCAATAAGCGAGTTTTGCTCCTAATTTACGACTTTGCTTGCCACAAGACTTAAGCCACAAGACCTGCATTATTAGCAACCCTATTACTAGTAAGAGTTGTTAAGCGAATCTGGCTTCCTCGTTCACTCTGCTTGGTCAGTGACAAAAGAGGATCACATAACACTGCAATCATCATAAATAGGAACCAGTTGCCACGTGTCCAAATTATGATCATATGAAAGAGCCTTAGTGGTGCAGCAGCTCAAGTGGTGCTAAAGTGACACCAGCTGCCTGTAATTACTGTGAGTTCAAATCTCACCAGGCTCAAGGTTGACTCAGCCTTCCATCCTTTCAAGGTAGGTAAAATGAGGACCCGGATTGTGGGGGCAATAAGCTGACTTTGTATAAAAAAGAACACCGCCTGGTGGGGCCCAAAAAGCCCTACTAAGCAGGCATACACAAAAGTATGAAGGCTATTGCTTAACGCATTGTAAGCCGCCCTGAGTCTTTGGAGAAGGGTGGCATATAAATTAAATAAAAAAATAAAAAATAAAAAAAATATGACAATGGGGAGGCTGCAACCGTCGTTAAGTGTGAAAAACGGTCATAAGTCACTTTTTTCAGGGACCTTGTTAAATTTGAAAGGTCACTAAATGAATTGTTGTAAGTCAAGGACTATCTATATTTTGCACATGTGCAAGATGAAGGATGTAGTTGTCTAAATACATAAAGCATACTTTTTTTTAAAGAATAAGGTTAGGTTGAGTAGGGTTAGGCTGTCCACACAAAAGAATTTATTCCTTCATGTTTGGATTTGCGAGGACTTTATTAGTCATGGTCAGAGTTTTCAAAGTAGAGACACAAGCACCGGGTAGTCCTAGAATTACGACTACAATTGAGCCCAAAATTTCTGTTGCTAAGCAAGATATTTGTTAAGTGAGTTTTGCTCCATTTTTTGACTTTCCTTGCCAGTTGTTAAGTGAATCTGTGCAGTGATTAAGTTACTAACACAGCTGTTAAGTAAGACAGTTTTCCCCCTATCTTTGCTTGTTAGAAGGTCAACAAGAGGGGATCACATGACCCGGGGCATTGCAATCGTCAAAATTATGAGTCAGTTGCCAAGTATCTGAATTTTGATCAAACGACCACGGGGATGCTGCAGCAATCGTGTGAAAAATGGACATGTCACTTTTTTTCAGTGCCACTGTAACTTTGAACGGTCACTAAACGAACTGTTGTAAGTTGAGGACTATCTGTACATAATCGCTGGATATAAAGGCGACGGGACTTTCCTGAAATTGTAAAAAAGCTGTGGCAGCAGAGAAGCTAGGGGTACGTGAGTGGCAAAATCTGTCATCAGCTCATTGAGTTGGTCTGAAGAAACATGAAGAAGCCACCTTAAACCAGATGGCTGGGCTGACTAGTGAAATCTTGCAAAACCAAAGGAACAAATGCAATCATATTACGTAGAAAATGTTTATGGGAGGAAGGCAAAGGAACTTTTTAAGGGAGAAATATAAGAGTTCTGGGCTCTGGAACTTAATATCCAATATCCATGGACTGAAATGTTTATTATTCGTATTTTAGTTCTTCATGGATTCCGACAAATAATGATAGCCACCTGCACATACTTTCTAACATGGTGCAGATACTTTAATAACCGTATTATACTGCTCACTGCATCTAATATAAATCTGACAGATTTAACGTTATCCTTGACTGGAAAAAGAGCTTTAAATCATTTTTGAAAGTACACTTTTTTTTTAATACTACGGGAAGCACACACAGTTCAATATAGGTAGTCCTCCATGGATTACCACAATTGAGCCCAAAATTTGTTACCAAGCAAGACTGTTAAACGAGTTTTGCCCCGTTTTACAACCTTTCTTGCCACAGTTAAATGAATCGCTGCAGTTGTTAAGTTAGTAACAGGGTTGTTAAGTGAATCTGGCTTCCTTATGGACTTTTTGCTTGTCAGAAGGTCTCAAAAGCAGATCACAGGTCCCGTCAGGACACTGCAACCGTCATAAATATGAGTCAGTTGCCAAGGGCCTGAATTTTGAACACATGACCATGGGGATGTCATAAGTCACTCTTTTCAGTGCCGTTGCCTCTTTGAACAGTCACTAAATGAATTGTTGTAAATCGAGGACTACCTGTAACATTCTCCAAATGGTACAAATAATTAATGCAAGGAAACCTCATCTTCCTGCTCCTAACACTCCTGCAGCGTAATGTCTGTGATCCTGCAGCTCACACACAACTGCTGAAGCTGGGAATCACCATTTTTGTGTCTCCATGCATGTGGGTACTTTAAAAAAAATTCTAAATGGTTAGTGGTGCAGATGCTAAAAAACTTTTTTTTTTAAAAAAAATATGTTCCATTTTTATAACTGTTCTTTTTAATCATACTTTCCATAAATCTACTCAAAACAAATGTTATGCCAACAGTCGTGTAACTACTTGTTTTGTTTTTTTTAATTGGCACTATAATGACGAAGCTGTTGTTTTCCGGTAATGAGGCCAGTTTAAGGGACATTATATGTTTTGGGAGAAAACCAGCAGTTTGTATTTGAGTTTGTAAAACCTCTTGGAGAGATACCATCTGGATTTAGTGATCTGTTTGTTTTCAATAAATCAAAAAGTTCTAGAACTTCCCTCAATAGAAGATTAACAATAACAACAACAATCTTGGTTAGCTATAATAATTAATGCCAGAATTTTAATCAAAGAAAAGGATAAAAAAAATAATAGTGCAGGAAAACCTCAGCATGGTTTGGGAAACAACTAGGCAAGTACTTCTGTAAATGTTAAAAGGCTGAGATCATACCATTAAAAAGTACAGATGATTTGTTTTCAGCCTGCTAATCAAGAGAAGAACAGAAGAGTAATGCAGCTGCTGTTTGGACTGAAAAACAAATGTATTAGTTAAAAATGATGCACAGAGCTAAAACAGCTTTGTGTGCATTAAAGAAAAACATAAGTAAAATATTTTGATGGCTACAAAATATTCAAGCAATAAATAAATAAAGCCAAAGGAAGAAAAATTGTAACAAATAGCCAACATATTACAGTTACAAGTTTTTGTTTCTGGGTGGGTCAGGACGTGCATTTAGACATAAACTATAGAAAATAAACTTCAAAAGTCAAATGAAATGTATGCCAAGAAGACTTATGGGGGAGAAATTACAAGAAATGTTGCTTTGTAAGAACTGATCACAAACATCTTTCAAAAAAAGAAAAAGGACAGGTGAAGGGAGAGATCAGTAATAAAATAAAAATAATGGGAGTGTAGGTGAGGAGGACTGGGAAACAGGAATAGAAATTGCAAAAGCCCACAGATTTATCATGAAAACTCAGCCTGTGAGACATTTTTCTCCAATTTATGAAGAAAAGAAAAATAGCGCTGTTGCATGTTCCTGACTGGGAAAAGAAGAAAATAAAATTGCAACTATGGGGGGGGGGGGGAGAGGAGGCTTAAACTATAAATGAAAAGTTATGAAAATATATAGGGGTCTTGTGCCCAATCCAAGAACAAGAGTGAAATTATCACAATAATATGCTGGGTAGTGATTAAGTCAGGGATGGACAACAACGGCCCCTTTACAACCTGTGGACTTCCACTCCCAGAATCCCTGAGAAAATATGACTGGCTCAAGAGTTCTGGGAGTGGAAGTCCATAGGTTGTGAAGGGGCCATTATTGCCCACCTGTGGACTAACTGAAGAATGACAAGGGGGCTGGGGGGTGGTGGAAATATTTTAATTATTCGAACAGCTTCATTAAAGGAAGCAAGAACAGTTGAAAACAGAAGAATGAGAGGGAGAGAAAATAGATAAAAATCCCAAGAGATTCACAATTAATCAAATAAGAAATGTGGCGGCACAACGGTTGGAATGCAGTATTGTGGGCTAGTTCACTGCTCACTGTCAGCAGTTCGATCCTGACTGGCTCAAGGTTGACTCAGCCTTCCATCCTTCTGAGTTCGGCAAATGAGAACCCAGATTGTTGGGGGAGGGGGGGAGGGGAAGGCTGACTCTGTAAACCGCTTAGAGAGGGCTGTCCCGAAGGTGCTTTTTCAGGAGGCAATTGGACTTCCCTGTTTTTTCTTTTGAAGATGTTTCACTTCTCATCCAAGAAGCTTCTTCAGCTCCGACAGGATAGTGGGGAATGGAAGGATTTATATTCAAAAGTTGCGTCCTGAAAAAGCAGCTTTGGGACAATCATGACCTGGATGACTGAGAATCTCTATAGACTCTTAGAGAGGGCTGTCAAGCACTGTAAAGCAATATTTAATTGCTATTGCTGAAAGTAAGTTGAGGCTGAATGAAAAAAATCAAGAAGACTGAAAACAAATCATAGCAATACAAAGAATACAATGATATACTATCGGTATAATCCAACTGACCAAATAAACAGGACAGAAGAAATACTGCTGAATTTTGATATTGCGGAAGACTCCGAAGGATATTATGGAAAGCCAAGGAAACAAACCAATGGATCATTAAGTAAATCAACTCAGTTTTCACTTGGTTTAAATTTTCATATTTGGACACATTCTGGAAAGGTTACTTCTCTGCAGAAGTCTCTAATGCTGGGGAAAGTAGACGGAAAGAGATAGAAGGAAAGTAGGAAGTTGGAAAAAAATCTAAAAAGTGGGGTTGTTAACACTGACTGGATGACCCATGGTCACAATTTCCACCAATTTGCCATCTGAATGTACCATTTCAAGCTGCAGGCAAGGAATTAAGCTAATGCATTCATTACTTAACTTTTCCCTGAAGCTTCCTATCCCTTGTAGGAAGTACGATCACCAACATTCAATAATTCAGGGAGAACATCAATGGTTGCAACAGTAAAGAGAAGTAGGTTGGATTAGCCCCAGTCCTGTTGACTTTTCATACCAATTTGGTCTGTCAACAGACACAAGGGTTGGTACAAATAGCAAAGTCTGTGGGGTGGGGTGATGATGGGTGTCATTTTTTTTAACCTTGGCTGCCAATCTGTATTTATTCTGATATTGTTATATTATATATTTTAAATGTTGTTAACAATCCAGAATTATGGTGTTGACATGGGCAGCCATATACATTGAAATAAATACATAAATAAATAAATAAGAAAGAGACAAAATCATGTGCTAATGTTTGAATGAATAGAATTACCAAACAATGTTTGACTACTTGTTCTTAAAATCTTGACAGCTCCTCTGTCAGGATTCTGCTTCTCTGCCTAATTCTCTGATTTGTTATTTCTCTATACAATCGTTTTCTATTAAGTATATAAATATAGAAATCAATGCTAGGACTTCATCTCAACTCAGGAAGAAACCTTTACCACTTGTTGAGTGTATACATTAAAACAAGATAAAATTTACTAAATTAGATTAGTAACAGATTTATGTGATGAAAGGATACTTGTTCTTCATATAATATAATTTAAAAGGTTTGTTTCTAGTACATCTGACTTCTACAGAATCAGGCACTTTTAAAATGTGGTGTAAAACTACCTGTAAAACAGATTTTTAGACAGTCCTTTTCTATTTTCTAGATGGTCTACCCAACCTGGCGCTCACAATCTGAACTGCAACTTCCAGAATTTTCCACTGGTATCTAACGAGTACCCGAATGACAAAGGCTACATAAAGCAATATCCTGAAACACTGCAAGTATTTGTTCACTGTGTGAACACAACATAATCCCCACATAAATAATGTGGGAATTATGTATACTTTATGGTAATAATTATAAAAAAAACACATTATGATGTACATCAACATTTTGCTGGAATGCTTTTCAAAGCAATAGATATAAGAAACAGCAGCCATGCTACATTAAGCTCAAATACAACTTACAAAGTGACAAGTATTGAAACATTGGCCTCCTCAAACAACTCAAGCAGAATATGGTTGTGACAGCTATCACACGCTGCTGCTTTCCAGCACCCCTACAGAGGTACTCATCTCAGGACAATTTTGGACCTTTTTTCTGCACATACAAATCCTTATAATTACCAAACTACCTAAGTATGCTACAATGCACACTAAATTTAGCAATAACAACAACAACAAAGTGTTTTGACCTCAACATAATGTTCCTTACACTTAGCCTATGAATAAAGGCAGCCTGTTTATTTTTATTTTAACCTTTAAGATACATTTGTTTATTTTGTGCATTTTACACAGAATACTATATGCGATTGAACTGGCCAGCTGACCACCATACTCCAATTAATTTTATTTAACTCATATACTTTAATGCTTGCTGAGATATTCTAAAGTAGAGCATAGCATGAAATCCTCTGGTTTCCGAAATTTCTTAGTTTGGGAGCCTAGAAATAGTAATTTTCTATCACTTTTATATTTCAGATCCCCAACCAAGATCCAAAAATATTCCTACTTTAGTCACTTTTCAGAAAGCAATCAGAAGATGGCCTTTAATTATTTTGAAGTTTTATTGGTTGATTTTTAATCTGTCTGCAGATTGTATCAGCGTATAAATGTCATAAATACATACTGTATGAAAAAATGTACGTGGTGCTTTGCAATATATTCAGAACACAAAGCTATGGGTTTTTCAGCATGTTAAAACAAAAGCACAAACGTCTATACAGCCTCTACAAAATTATCTAAGTGACAGTATATGGATCAAAACTATCTGGCTACCCCGACTCCCCCCAACTAAATAATATAAAGATTTATGTGTTCACATTTATATAATTCATACAGGTAGAAGATGCTTTTATTGGCAGTGGAAGAATTTTTTCCAGCATTCTGCTAAAATGTCAGCTCATTTTAATCTCTAAAGCTCTGGAGCTGGCTACAAGATGTCCAGAGATTCCAAAGTATCTATTGATTTCCAAGATACAAAAATAAATTCGTTTAGAAATTGTTTTTTCATGCAACAGATCTCACAAAATCATGGTTTTTTTAAAATTTGAAATTGAAAGTTAACAACACTTTCTGGTGAGATTTGGGGCAATTATTTTTGATCCTTAGGACATCACGTAAGACCATATGACTGTCAGGAACAATTCTTGAATGACAAGTGGCAAAGCGAAAACAGAGTGCCAACACAGAAATGTCAAGAGCTGCACTTTGATACAGACAGAGATGCTAAACTCCAATGTTTCAACTTCTAAAAATGTCAGCTGCTGGTGGCATTTCTCCTTGCAAAGCAAAAATCCTTTGAAAAATACTGGAAAAAGAGCAATATCCTTACTCATACTATCTGGAAATGCAAATTAAAGCAATGTCCACTCCACCTGACACCCCCACTCCCCCATCCTTCCCACACCAACTGGCAGGGCAAGCTATATAAACAGGGAGCAAACCCCACACTCACTAATACTGATGACATTATCGAATCAGGTAATGAAACACCTGGAAAAAAACAACCAAGCTCAGAGAGCAGCCAAGGTCTCCACCAGAAAAACTCTTTATTAATATAAGCAGATGCATGTTCTAAAAAAGATTGTTCAGTATCAGGAATGGAAAGCAGCGAAGCTTTTAGACATGAAACGGCAATCGAATCTCAGGTAACTAACACCAACAGTACAAGGAAACACAATAAAAAGCTAATTTTGTGTGGAACAGAAAATGAACACAGCCAAGTAATTCTGGAGAATAGTTTCAATTGTGTATTTAATTTCCTCCCGAAGACAGAAAACAACACAATTCGGAATCACACAAAATGGTTCCAACTGAAGCCAAGGACTATAATCTTCTTGCCACTGTTCTAAAATGTATCCAGTTCCTTTGATCTATGTTACTTATTTTCTTCACATAAAAAAACCCCCTTCCTTTATACATCAAATAGAGGTTGTCAAGATTTATATGCAAAACTCCCACCCACATTCTCACTCTCTCTTTTTACACTAATAAAAGCAAATTGCTTTTGGAAAAATAAGCTAAGAAACATGATTATTACCTGAGCTCAATCAAACCATAACTCTACAGACACAAGACAAGCCTACTTATATCTCAGGAAATCTACTCAGCCCATACCTGGTCAACAATCCAGGGAATATTGTGCGTCCAATTACTCTCTCTCCTTTTTGCTTCCTTTGCTATTCACAAACATACAGTTCAATCTTGTTTACTGAAGAACTGCCATAGTTGGAGCGAGAATCAACACAACCACTACATCACACATACGATGTGGTGTGATGATGGAAGTATTGGTCTGGCACCTATAACACCAATCTCAACCATGGAAGATCTTGAGAAAACTTTGTGATGAGATTCACTTCCAGGGTTGTTAGAGTGGGGTAAAAACAAGAGGTGGTCTCTACAACTCCTGTTAAAAAGGTTTTTAAATTTACTAATGTAGAAAAATTTATTAGATTACATCTAGATAGATAATCACTCATGCTCTCGTCACTTCCTGCCTGGATTACTGCAATGCTCTCTACATGGGACTCCCCTTGAGGAGCACCTGGAGGCTCCAGCTGGTCCAGAATGCAGCCGCGCGGGTGGTTATGGGAGCGACGTGGCGTTCCCATATGACCCCCCTTCTGCGCAAGCTGCATTGGCTCCCGGTGGTCTTCCAGGTGCGCTTCAAGGTTTTTGTTACCACCTTTAAAGCGCTCCATGGCATAGGACCGGGGTACATACGAGACCGCCTTCTGCCACCAGTAGCCTCTCACCGACCAGTACGCTCCCATAGAGAGAGGCTTCTCAGGGTGTTGTCGGCCAAATAATGTCGACTGGCGGCTCCCGGGGGAGAGCCTTCTCTGTGGGGGCACCTGCCATTTGGAACGAGCTCCCCCCGGAGATACAGAGGATCCCCGATCTGCACACTTTCCGCCATGCCTTCAAAACATTCTTATTCCAGCAGGCTGGTCTGGCTTAACTTTTCCTTTTTAAATTGTTTTTTTAATTTGTTTATAAATTGGGGTGTTTTAAATTTGTTTGGGCCAAAATATTTAATGTATCTTAAATGGTTTTTTAACGTTTGTATTACATGTATTTTCTTTTAGCTGTTCACCGCCCTGAGTCTTTCAGGAGTAGGGCGGTATATAAATTTAATTTAATAATAATAATAATAATAATAATAATAATAATAATAATAATAATAATAATAAAAAAGCTGCAAATAAGCCTCATCAGTTCAAAGAATTTTACTCCATCTCCTTCACCTAGAACAAATACATTTGTATGTGTGTGTGTATCCATACCCCCTTTATTATTTTTACACATAATTCAAGGCGGCAAACACATCCAACACATCTCCCTCCTATTTTCTCCTCATCAACCCTGTGAGATATTGAGTTGACAGGGACTGGCCTAGCTGGCTTTCATGGCTAAGGTGGGACGTGAACCACTTTCTATCATACGTCTTAACCACTTACACCGGATTGTCTCTCTTGTTAATAGCTACAATGTGATTGGCTGATTTGAACAACCAATTCATATAGCCATCGTCATCTATCCAAAGCACGACAAAGGCCTCTGTCACATGTTTCCAACACACACGGTCCTGAGCTTTCTTTTGCCAACTGGGCCCGCAATACTTGCTGATGTCGTTGATACATCTTGTTTTAGGTCTCTTTCATGGATGCTTTCTATCAAGTGGGATCCATTTTATGTCTGCCATTGATTTCCATTTCAATTTTTTTACTCTCTCTTGTATTTTCGTTTGTTCTCTAGTCTATCTTGTCTTGTGATGCTGAGCATGTCTCTTTGAGCCGCTCATAGCTTTGTATCGGTTATGTGGGTAACGCCCATGTTTCGCCAGCATATGTTAGAGCAGGTAGCACCCACGGATCGAAAACTTTTCTCTTCAGGCATAGGGGGAGGTTGTTCCTGAAAATTACGCTTAGCTTGCATACAGTATAACTGCACAAATTCTTCAAAATAAGTTCTCTGCCTAAGATTACGTGGGAAGTATTTCTTCTCAACTACCCAAAGTTACTACATCACCCTACAAAAAAGAGGGTCTATATACAGTACATAGAATATATCCCACACATCTATATTAAAAGACCTGAATTATTTTAACCAGACCAAAAAGCAAGGCTAATTATCTTGAAGAACAACTAGTTTGATCTCACATTGTTTCACACTGTCCATGCAGTCAAGAGAGAGAAAAAAACCTCCCCTTTGCTATTTAGCAGGAGAATTTTAGTGTTGTTATTTAGCCATACAGAGAGCCTTCCTTGAACTTTGAATTTTGGTACAGTATTAAATAGGATCTCAAGTTGAATGTTTTTTTTTGTGATATTTTTTTTAAACAGAATTTTTCTTCCCCAATTTATAGCAATATCACTTCCCTAAATAGACCTAAAGGTCAGTTCAGCTATTTCAGTTATTTCCATCAATTAGATTTTTCCCTGAATCATCAGGTTTTGTATGAGTTTCCTTCTCTCTTTCTAAAAATTAACCCTTGGTACTTCAGTAATTGCAATATTTTGCATTATGTTGATTGTCTTGCTTGGATGTAGCAGAGGCATAATTCCATCTCTGTTGATGAATGAATTTAAGTCTTCAGCATTTGAAATGAATTTAAGTCTTACGCACCATTACTAAAAATCTAACTTAGGTCAAAACATCTATAGCCATCTCTATAGATATCTTTAAAAAAATACATAGGATCAAAATTATTAATATTCACAATGCTTATTTAACAGGCATTGTCAGATTGGCAGTAGGAAAAGATCTACAAGTGCTAAACTAAAGATCTCCAATTATCACCCATTGGCTTAGGACCAGGGTACTTACGGGACCGCCTTCTGCCACCAATTGCCTCCCACCGGCCGGTTCGCTCCCACAGAGAGGGCCTCCTCAGGGTGCCGTCAGCCAGACAATGTCGGCTGGCGACCCCCAGGGGGAGAGCCTTCTCTGTGGTAGCCCCCATCCTCTGGAATGATCTTCCTCCAGAACTGAGAACGATCCCGGACCTCCGGACTTTTCGTCGGGCTCTGAAGACTCATCTCTTTCAACTTGCCGGACTTGCCTGATCCCTTCTATTTTTTAAATATTTTTAAATTTTAAATTTTTTAGAGTTTTATTTGGTTTTATACTAATTTATATTGGTTTTAGTATGTTTTTAATGTTTGTGTATTGGTTTTTTAATTGGCTGTTCACCGCCCTGAGTCCGCTAGGAGAAGGGCGGTATAGACATCTAATAAATAAATAAATAAATAAATAAATAAATAAATAAATAAATAAATAAATAAATGTAAAAAAAATTAATTTTAGAAAGTTCTACACAGCTGACAGCCATCAAAGTGAATGAAGATTTTAGAGTTTCTCACTAGCATTTCATGCTGATACAAATATTGGTATTTATATTTATTTATCCCACTTCCAGGTTTCCTTGTAGATACCGTTTCCCCCAAAATAAGATATGCCCTGATAATAAGCCCAATCGGGCTTTTGAGCGCATGGCAATAAGGCCAAGCCCTTACTTCAGGGTTCAAAAAAAATATAAGACAGGGTCTTATTTTCAGGGAAACATGGTACTTAATAGGTTTCCAAAAACAAGGCAAATTATAGATGTCCTCTGCAGTGCATCCCACTGCCAAATCATGTGCCAATAGAGGATACAAGTTCAGTGAAATTTTTTAAAAGAAATCAATTCCGAAAATCACTCATATCAAATCATACTTGCACAGAGGAAGCCAACTTTCTTGGACAATCCAGCATAAGCAGATATAGATTTGAAATACTAACACCTATTGCTCAATGATACTACACCAAAGAAAAACATGCTGGTTACTAAAGATATACCTCACTGAAATCAAATCACGGCACATCAGATTACAATTTACGCATCCATGTGACTTGAAAACAACAGGAATAATATTGTCAAAAGAGTCATCTAAATATATAAAATATATAAATTGTTTCCCCCCCCCCCCCAAAGGTCTCACAAAACTAGTATTCTATGTCCTTCCTGTTGCATTCACTTCTACTACCGAACAATAAGCTCTGAGCACTGTTTTAATTAATTGCAATATCATATTGTTAAAAAAAATAGGTTCTGGAATTCTGAGTGTGATCCAGAATTCATACATTCAAGTGATACTATCACATTTGTTTTCCACTGATAGCCCAATTTTAACCTTTGCTTCAAGATATTCCATATATATACGTTTTGAACAGAGTACAATTATTTCCAGGTGTTAATTCCAGCAACAGCCCTGAGCAAGCATTGTAGCAATCATTTATCTTTATGAGATCCCAATTTAACCCATCAATTTTCTATAGAGGCAATTTGGCCAGCGAAGCAAAGTTTATGGAATACAATATTCATAAGCAACTAGTGAAAATATTTTTAAACAGTTTATCCATCAGCAAACCATAGTGATGCTTAAAATCTTGTGACTCTTTTGAATGTTCAATATTTCTGTATTAATATGACCTAAAATATATTGTTGTCCACAGAATTCCTAAAAATAGACAGGGAAGACAATGAAATAAATGAGTCAAAAACATGATGTGTTCTTTTACTTATTGAGAAAAATGTTCTGAAGCTACATATCTGTGTGGGGAAAAGGTATGTTAGTCTTTGCTTTGGGTAACTGTTCCTCTTGGGCAGTCCCAGGGTGCATTAACAGAGGCATAGTATCAAGATCATGTGAAGTGTTAATACCACTTTACAATGCCCTCGGAAGACCAAACTTGGAACAGGAGCTTTTATCTAGCTTTGGTTGTCACGATATAAAAAAGATGTTGAGACTCTAGAAAGAGCGTAGAGAAGAACAACAAAGAGGATTAGAGGACTGGAGGCTAAAACATGAAAAATGGTTGCTGGAACTGGGTATGTCTAGTTTAATGAAAAGAAGGAATAGAGGTGACATGATAGCAGTCTTCCAATATCTAAAGAGCTGCCACAAAGAGGAGAGGGTCAAGCTCTTCTCCAAAGCACCCGAAGGCAGGACAAGAAGCAATGGATGGAAAGTAATCAAGGAGAGAAGCAACCTAGAACTAAGGAGAAATTTCAAGACAGTGAGAACAATTCATCACTTGCCTCCAGAAGTTGTGGGTGCTCCAAAATTGGACGTTTTTAAGAGACTGGACAGCCACTTGTCTGAAATGATGTAGGATGTCTTGCTTGAGCAGGGGGTTGGACTAGAAGACCTTCAAGGCCCTTTCCAACTTTATTATTCTGTTAAGTCATAGCTTCAACTAGCAGTTTTTGATAATTGTTGATCAGTCCTGCATATCAACTTGGAAGATTTATCTATTTATTTACATAAATACATGCATACATAATACCTTTATAGTATTTACATAATACCTTTACTAATTTTACAAATAACTCAGGGTGGCGACATATTCAACACACCTTGCTCCTATTTTCCCCACAACAACAATTTTAGCTATTCCTTGCAGAACCATTTTAACAGAGAGATATTTTCATTTATTTAATTGGGTTCTCTTTATTTAGTTTTAGGGCAGATCACACTTTAAGTCATATTTATGAACATTCAAAAAGGTTTATGAACTTCTGAGAATCACTGTACCATCATTTCCTCAAGGAAAGAGATGAAGAAAAGATCAGTGTTAACTGAGCAGATTCTGTTAATAAGCATTCCTTCCATGGCTTTTAGGTTAAAGAAAACAATTAAGAGTGAGAATGAAAGATACAAAGAATTCTAGGTCACCTTCTGGTCAACTAAGGAAAAATGAAACCTTTGAAAAGGTAGCACCCATGATGTAAATTGCACGTAAAAGAATCTGATGGTATCTGGAAAAACGAAACAACAACACAGCCTAAAGTTGTGTAGAGATTTTTCTATCTATTGAAAGAGCCTTTTTTCCTTTCCAGAATGCTGCTTTGCAGGTATTTATTCACAACTCACTTTGTTCTGCAGCCTCGCAATAACAAATACAAGATAGTATCCACTGTATTTATGGTCTATCACGGGCTGTAGTCTGGTATAATTGCACAAATGGAAACAATTTTGAAGGTTATGTGTCCTTTATCATTTGTGGAGATTGTGGAGGAATATTGTGCAGCTGCATTTCTAGGATAAATCATACACACCATTGAAACTTTGGGGGTAGTGCTAGTTGTGAGGGAAGCTGTTACATTCATATCCGTGTACCAATCTAGCGGAGGTTAAATTTTAGCCTTCCGTCCACCAGTATAAAACCAGCCTCTCACCATGACCAAGGTGGAGAAACTACACTACAAAACCGTCGTGAATGTTCTGCTTATGAGCGCTTTCTCCCTGCTCTAAGTCAAAATCTCTCTCTAAATGTTGCAGAGCTAGTTCTACAACTTGAAAGACTTTCTCACAAGTATGGGTTACAATACCAATAAACTGGAAAAGGCATTAATTCAGCTGCATGTGGAAATCATGTTCTATTTTCGATGGAAATGTCCATGTCCTATTAAGGACAAAACAGTGTCACATATCAGATATCTAAGCAAGACTTTCGCAAAGTCAAGAAGGGAAAAAAAATCTAATGCAGATTGCTTAGGATCAGACTTGTCTCTTGAGAGGTTTTGTGCGTGTCTCTCTCTCTGTGTGTAGATAGGTACTGTAGATAAGGCATTTAATATCTGTAATTAATCAAACATCTAGAGCCATGCTACCCTGAAAAGGTCTGATTTCTTCTATTCTAGAAAGTTAAAGCAGCAAGGTAAGCACCTGGATGGGAGACTGCTTGGCAACACTGTATGCTATAGGTCAGGGGTCTCCAACCTTGGCAACTTTAAGCCTGGCAGACTTCAATTCCCAGAATTCCCCAGCCAGCAAAGCAAAGCTGTCTGGGAAATTCTGGGAGTTGAAGTCCTCCAGGCTTAAAGTTGCCAAGGTTGGAGACCCCTGCTGAGAGAACCAGTTTGGTATACTGGTTAAAGGCACCAGGCTAAAAACAGGGAGATCTATGACTTCTAGTCCTGCCTTCTTGGGTACAGAGTCAGCTATGTGATCTTGGGCCAGTCACTTTCTCTCAGCCCTAGGAAGGAAGAAACAGCAAACCATTTCCAAAAATCCTTGCCAAGACAATTGCAGAGACTTGCCTCTGAGAATCAAGGCATGAATGAATGATAGAAGAAAAAAATTAACCGAACATGGAAAGGCTCCAGAATGCAGTATGTACCGTATATCCAGACTCTAAGCCTTGCTATCAAGAAAGTTATGAATATATTGAAGGTAATAAATAAATAAAGTATCTTGTGGCAACACGCCAAACCTTCACAATGTTTGAACATTTTCAGCAAATGGAAAACTGATCAGGTAGAATATACAGACCTTATGGTTTTGAATCAGCAATTGCACAACAGTTTTACAAATCACGACCAGGATATTCCATCGTGGGTCACCACTCCCTCAGGGTTACCACTGAATTAAAGTCTGTGTTACAGATAACAATCACAATTTTAAGCCTATCCCTTAATAACCAATCATGCTTAATATTAAATAACTATAACACTTCCACAACTACTTTACATACCAACTATATTCACAGGTGTTATGATTACTGCTGATATCATCTAAATATTTAAATGCTTGGAAACCCTACTATTCTATACAACGAAAACAAGCAGGTCTGTGTTATTGCACAACCGTAAGATCGCATATAAATGTACACAAAGCACAGTGATTATGAGTATTTCCACAATAATCAGAACAGAAGCCTTGGGCATTAATTAAATAGAATTGTCTGTTCTCATCATCTTCCTGGAGAAGACCTACTTTTGAAGATATTATCAGACTTGGCTATTATGCCACTAGATTGAGATTAATACCCTGCCTATATATGCCTACAGTTGTGTCGTGATACTCAACTGCTTTGAAGCTCATCTCATTTGGTACTCAACACATTTTGACACTAAATTTTGTCACGGTACTCATTGTATGTTTAGTGCTCAATGCGCAAGCTAGAACTTGTTGTCGACTGCCTTGTGACTCACTACATTATACATAAATTTCTTAGGTACTCATCATTTTTGATACTCATCGTGCCACTCAGAACCAATTAATGTGTACTAAGGTGCTACTGTATTTATACAAAGCTCACCTTCAAAACACAGTTTGCAGAGAAAGGGACATAGAGATCTTTCAGACTGCCTGAGTAATTTAAACTTTGCTGCTGGACATACCTTTCTCATTTTGAAACCGAGCATGAAGTTTTGAGATCCTGCACTTATGCTAAATTGAACTAAAATAGCCGAATCTTGTCAAAGAAAGCAAATTTGCTCTGGTAGAAAATTGTCTATGTGCCCAAACTCAACCAAGTTTAACGTGTGATTAGCTCCAATTAAAACTTTTTTTCACATTAGACATACTTTTGAGTGATTCAGATAATTTTTTTTTAAATGTATAATCAGAACATTTGCCAACATTAAGCAAGAACATCAACAGGCAAGTATTAGATACAGCACAAGTAGCCACAATTCATCAAGAAACTTGGAAATTACTATCGGAAATAATAATGAACAAAGACAAATATTTTAAAGACCTGTTGTAGTCATTTCATGTAATCTACTAAACTGTTCTCATGAGGTGAAGGTTCAGTGAAATACATACAGCTCAATACTGTAAATTGAAGGGTTTTTTTGAAGTATTTATTTATATCCCATGCATGCTTACTTCTCTTCTGCCATGTTTTCATCATACACTAAATAAATAAATATTTTTTGTAAATAACTCAAGGTAGCAAGTTTAACCAATCTTCTTTCCTTCTCATTTTCCCTACAATCACCCTGTGAGATGATTTGGGCTGAGGGAGTGACTGACCCAAAGCCACCAAGCCAGCATTTGTGCCTAAGACACGACTAGAACTCTCCGTCTCCTGGTGAGCGGCCCAAAGTCCCCCAGCTGTCTTTCATGCCTAAAATGGGACTAGAGGTCCCTTTTTGCAATGGTCTGACAAGCAAAGTCAATGGGGAAGCCAGATTCATTTAACAACTGTGTTACTAATTGAACAACTGCAATGATTCACTTAACAAATGCGGCAAGGTCATAAAATGGGGCAAAACTCACTCAACAACTGTCTCAAGAACAGAAATTTTGGGCCCAATTGTGGTCTTAAGTGGAAGACTACCTTACCACTTCTTATTTACACTGAATCTGTACTACAGGTAATCCTCAATTTACCATCACAATTGGGCCCAAAATTTCCATTGCTAAGCAAGGCAATTAACTGAGATTTGCCTCATTTTGCAATCTTTCTTGCCACAGTTGTTGAAAGAATGACTGCAGTTGTTAAGTTAGTAACACGATTAAGTGAATCTGCTTGCCCACTGACTCCCCATTGACTATGATCACGTGACACACACACACATCCCAGACGCTGCAGCCGTCATAAAGATGAGGCAGTTGCCAAGTGTCTGAATTCTGATCACCTGACCATGGGGATGCTGCAATGGTCCTTAGGTGTGAAAAATAGTCATCAGTTCCTTTTTTCAGTGCTGTGTAACTTCAAACGATCACTAAAAGAATGGTTGTTAAGGTGAGGATTATCTGTGTAGTATCCAAACAATTTTTGCTTTTGATAACAATCTCTACTTCTTGACTTCAGCAGGAGTGTTTTTCCCTATAAAGTCTCAGAGGCTTTGCCTTCTATAAAGGGCATGGTGCGGTTCATCACTACCCATTTAAAATGTTAAGGGGGGGGGGGGAATAACAGGAAAGAAGAAAAAAAAATCTGTGCTCATTTTCTAAAAGCACAGGTAATTGGGAAGAGCAAATTAAGTCTTACAATATGTCTTGTAAATCATTACTTTGTATGTTGATATGTGATGAATTATCACCATGTTTGTTAAATGGAGAAACTATTAGAGAGAGTAAGAGAGCAGTGTTTAGTGGAAAATATCCAACTGCAGGCTTAAAATAAGAGATCTGTATTCATTTTTTTCAGGAGAATAGTTAGCAAGTTATCATCTTAAAAACATTTTGCCTAGAGATTCTGTCCTGAACGGACGATCTCAGACTGTCCACCAATATTGTTTCTGCTTCATTTCAGGAAAAATCTTGAAACACAGATATCTAAATAAAGAAAATAAATTTTTATCCTTCAGATTCAGCTCCTGAAATTTAAGTTTTTCCTGCTTGGATGTACAGGAGGCTAAGCCTTGCTGCAGGGGGCAAAGGACCTTCCTTTCAAGCTATGTTGGCATTAGCCTTCATTCTTCTTCTCCAACACAAAATAAAAGGAAATTACAGTGGGAAGCCTATAGTCATTTAACTACACTGTAGCACAGGGAAAACACTATCAGTCTCCTTCCTAGGAGATTGAAAGGAAAACAGATAATCAATATAGTCAGGAGATCTAAGGCATCTCCTGCTGGGCTTATATTACATTCTGCTGCTGTGTATACAGTAAGCTGAAAGCATTTCTTAGTATCGTTTAATCCATTTCACACTCTTGAAAAAGTGGCATAACTAGATGAAAAAGATGGCTGGAAAATGCAAAAGACCAAAGACCATACTTTCTTTCTCCCAAAGCAAGCCAAGTACTATGGTAAAAATGTATAGAAAATGAGGTAAGAATATTCTTAAATTCATTAAACAGGTAACAACTGTTCTTGAGTACAGGTAGCCCTTAACTTTAGGTGGCAATTGGAATCGGAATTTCCATCACTAAGTGATGCAATCATAATAAAGTGGCAATTCCTGCAGTCCCAACTGCCACTGTTAACAAATCCCACAGTTGTCAAGTGAGGCAACTTCTTGCCAGCTTATCATAACCACTGGTCAGTGGGGGAGCCAACATAAAACTGCAAGTCCCAGGGTGGCAGATAAACTCCAAATCTCAGGGTGGCAGGTAAATGGCTGCTGCTGGCTGGGGCAATGAGTGATGAGATATGCAAGGGAGGCACTATAAGAGTACAAGGGCACAGCACAGGTCAGAGAGGGTGTGGGTGCACTGGAGTGCAACGCAGATTGGAGAGGATGTGTGAACACATGAGGGGCTGGGGGAGGGCAGCAGGTAAGGAAGACTTATCCCAGCAACTTGTGGTCACCATCTATTTTCTGGAGAAGCCAGTAGGGAAGACTGCAAATGGAGATCACGTGATCACGGGGCACTGCAACTGGTCATAAATGTGAATAGGTTGCAAAGGGCCCAGATCGTGACCACATGACTTGTTTGGGGGGAGGGGGGGGGAGATTGCTGGGACAACCAGAACTCAGGACCGGTTGTAACCACCATTTGAGAGTGCTGTTGTAACTTTGAATGATTGCTAAATGAATGGCCATGGGTCAAAGACTACCTGAATTTAACTATTCTTAGCAAGAATTTTTCATCTTTTAAGATGAAAACCACATCAAAAAGACCCCATTACTGCTGGCTAACTTTCTTCCTTCAGTATTAGCCCTGGTGAGTAGTACCTGCCCCTAGCTGAGTAGTAGTAGTAGTTGTTAATAACACCACATAAAAGTACACCGTCAAAATTATAGAAATTACCCCGTGCACAATCAAGGCAGGGAAAACAACCATCCATTTCTCCAGGCACAACGTGTAGCTTTGGCTGGTTATTTCAGGATTTTTTAAAAAGGAAAGACTTCACCAGATTTTACCTACCAAATTAGATGCCTAGGGCAGAATTTGAAAGCAAGGAAACAACACAATTTCCCCATCCTTTAATCTGTAGAGGAGAGAGGTCAGAGTGCCACCACTTGTTAGATGCCTGGGAACAACAATTCATGGTCTATTAAGCATCTTTTAACTTGCTTCCTTGTATTTCTGAGCATACTGGAGCATAAAAGGGTTCTAAAACTTTATTCCTGCTTTCAAAATCAGGCTTATAAACAAGAAAAAAGAAATCATACATACGCAGAGCATAAATCTACAAGGCTATTGATAGGAAAAATGACTGAGAAGAATTTGAAGACCTCAATAGCATTGCTTCACAAGTTCCATCTACTGTAAAAATTTCCATGTCACTGCTGCTATACAATAATTCAGTGCCATTGGATTAACTCTGAATTTAGCTTACATTAACCTAATTGTATCATCTCAGCTACATATGGATTATATAATATCAACATACCAACCAAAAAACTGGCTATGCTTAAAGTCCTAGCACCTAATCACTCTTCAAAGCTCTTAATTATAGCAACATGAATCTGGAAGGAAATTATGATTAAGTATGTTTAAAGTTCAGGATGAATTACAAATATTAATCTAAAATAACTGTTACTAGAAGAAAAATGTATTTTCATTAATTTTACCATTAACCAGAATCATTACTTTTACTGAACGGAAACCACAAGCATTGTTCCAATGAAAAATAAAAATGACCTCAACTTGTATCACTGTATTAAAAGTCCATTATACAAACACTAATAAAGTCAGGTTAGAGAAAAATTCTACATAAATTTGGTTACAATTTTTTAAACATTTCAAAGCTTCCATGTATCTTACAATATTTTTGGTTTTTCCCCCCAAAAGTCACTACTACAGAAAATGTATTTACTTAAGACAGCCAATCAGCTTACCTGCATGTTAGCTCCAGGCAGGTCACAAAACAACACAAAGGAACATCTACACCCCTGTATATTTGTAGCTGAGGATGAATTATGGGGTCCTTGATGCAGTCATTTCAAGAAAACAACCAAGCTCAAAAATTCTGTTATTAAGCAAGGCAGTTGTTAAATAAGTTGCCCTTGTTTTTATGATTACTTTTTGCCACACCTGTTAAGCCAACCACTGCAGATGTTAAGTGAACTGCGGAGTTGTTAAATGAATACAGCTTCTTCCATTGACTATGCTTGCGGGAAGACAGCCGAGGTGGTTACAAATGGTGATCATATGAGCCGGGACAATGCAACTGTCATAAATACGTGCCAGTTGCCAAGTGCTCAAATTTAGATCACGTGCTGTAACAGTTGTTAGGTGTGAAAACAGGTTGCAAGTCATGCTGTACTAACTTTGAACAGTCACTAAACGACTGGTTGTTAGGTCGAGGACTACTTGTACTTTAACTATTCCTCCTTATACCAACATTCAATTTGAAGGTTAGGAGCCAGCCAGAATCTGAGATAATAGAATACTTTGAAAATCCCTTTGATCAGCAGCATCAAAACACCCCAAATGCAATTTATTGATACTTCCTTATTTGTGGAAAATTATCTTAAACATTCTTTTTGTCTTTTTATGCTTGACTACTCCCAAAAATCATACAATTATGAGATATCCTTATATGGCTGTTTAGAAATCATCCATTTCACAAAAAACACAGGTAAGATCAATGTAGGTAGAAGATTTATATACTACTAGGCTGCATTTTTATACTGAACAAATTATAATACATAGTTTGGACCGCTGAATTTCATTGCAAAACCAATGTAAATATAGAGTAGCAAAGAACCAGAAAATGCATACAAAACTTTATTTTATTTCTTAGTAGATTACAACCTCTTGTTTATTGAAGATAAGATTCCTGTGGTTACAAAATAGTTTGTGTGGGATTGACTGGATTAATGAAAAAAAGAAAAATATTGTTTTAGCTGTATATTTTGATCTTGGCAATGCACCAATTCAGATAAAGGATGGAATCTATGTTGTTTCACTTTGTAGGCCATTGCTTCTCAACTGAAAACTAGTTGCCAAAGAAATATTTACAAAGCTAAGGCTTCCTCAGGGAGCACCAGACCAGTTTGTCCAACTTGCTATGATGGTCCATCTAACTTTCTCTATTTGAGTGCCCACCATGTAAGCCAGGACCTTGTTTATCAACCGCTCATTCAGTAACCATTTATAGTTGTCACAGTGCTGAAGGAGTGGCACTTCAATCTTCGGAGTTCTGGCTGTCAGTGTTCCCATGGTCAAGTGATTGTAATCTGGGTGCTTGCAACTGGCTCACACTTATGACAGATCAAGTGCTTTGCAGTTACGAGATCATTTGCCACTTTCTCTGCCAGCTTCCCCAGAAGCAAAGTCATTGGGGAAAAAGGCAGAGAAAGTCGCATGCCACCCATTCTCGTGCCGTAACCCCGCCCCAGGCCTTTCTGGGCTTATGCTGCACCATCTGTGATCTTTCTGTACAGTTAGTCCTCAATTTACAACAGTTCATTTAGAGACCAAAATTACAATGGCACCGAAAAGTGACTTATGACTATTTTTCAGAGTTAACGATCTTTCCAGCATCCCCATGATCACATGATCAAAATTCAGATGTTTGGCAACTGGTTCATATTTAACTGGTTCATATTTTGACCATCCATGTCTCTGAGTCATGTGATCCCCTTTTGTGACCTTCTGACAAACAAAGCCAGATTCACTTAACAACCAGATTACTATTGATTGCAATGATTCACTTAGCAACTGAGGCAAGAAAGGTCATAAAATCAGGCAAGTGAATGTCCTCGCTTTGCAAGAGAAATTTTGGGCTCAATTGTGGTTGTAAGTTGAGGATTATCTGTATTTATGTGTGGCCTATACATGTCTTCTAAATCTTTCCCAGCCTACTTCAATTCATGGCCTCCCCTGGTTACCTCCTACAGCATCCGCACACCCCTTTCCTTCCAACACTTCCTGCTTAATGTCCTGCATGTCGTAAGATTACAATGGCAATAGGAACGGTTAATACTAAGTGATGCAGTTGTATGATGCTGTGCTTTCTGACTGCAATGCCCAACGACAGCAATCCTAATGCCAACTGCTGTCATACCCGGAGGACTACCTTTTTCAGTTAGAACAAATCCTTTGTTCTAACATCCTTAGACAACATCTGGTTGGAGAAAGCTGGGCTAATGTCCTCAGATTGGGGGAAAAACACATTCATATCTTTGTTTACTGATAAAACTCATAGTCTCCTGTTTTAGTAAACCCTCTCAGAGCTGTTATGAGCAAATATTTGTTGAGTTTTGCCCCATTTTATGATCTTTCTTGCCATAGTTGTTAAGTGAAATCATTGCACTTGTTAAATTAGTAACAGTTATTAAGTAAATCTGGCTTCCCCATTGACTTTGCTTATCAGGAGGCTGCAAAAGGGGATCACATGACCCTGGGGCATTGCAACCATCATAAATATGACTCAGTTGCCAAGCACCTGAATTCTGATCACATGACAATGGGGATACTGTATTGATTGTAAGTGCGAAAAATGGTGGTAAATCACCTTTTTCAATGATGTTGTAACTTTGAATGGTCTCAAAACAAACTGTTGTAAGTTGAGGTCTACCTGTATAACACGTTTAAAAAACAGTAAAGAAATAAGGTCCCTGATGTTTATTCTGTAGCCCCTTATTTCTTGAGGACACTAACAGGGTTTCCTCAGCCAACCCATTTTCTGGGATCAGAGACAGAAGTAGATTTGTATATGTCTTACTCTGCTGTATTGAAAAAAGTAATAAAGCCTTTCTCTTTCCAAACTGAAACACAAGTGAGAATTCTAGGAGAATTTTCTATGCATTTGGCATCTTGCCCACCAAAGGACATGGGCATTCCCAATTTAACATGTAAGTGCATTTCACCATGAGCACCAGAATGGGCTCTGTAGTCGAGCCTAACCTCCCAACCACTGCATCCTAGGTCAAGAGAAGGCCCTTCAAGCGAAGGCATGCAGTGACGGCAGCTGGCTCAAATTTTATAGGAGAGGGGGTTGCAAGAGAAGACTATCATGCCAGTTCCAGAGTAACAGTTAAATTTTATTACTGCAAAGCAGGCCAGAAAAAAAAACCTCTGTTTTTCATGGGCTGGCATATTACTGTACCTAGAAAGGACTACACCCAGCTCAAAACCTATTATACTCAGGTGGAAATAAACTCTGACAAACAAAATGGGACTTGAATTCACTAGACGAAAAAAGAAGGATCTTGAGAACCCAAATACGTGTTTAACACAAGTATCTCAAATTCTGGACCCCAACCAAGGGGTCTTTGAGTTGAGATGATTCCTTGTCACCTTACAGACACATAGTTTTCTTGGCATATTATGGAAAAGGTTAGGCACTGCCTTCTTTGAACTTTTTTTTTTTACTTCCCAGTTTAACAGCCTAGTGCCGTGATGGCAAATCTATGGCATGTCTGCCACTTGTGGCACACGGAGCCATATCTGCGGGCATGTGAGCGTTGCCCTAGCTCAGTTCCAGCATGCATGCGTGCACCGGCCAGCTGATTTTGGGGCCTTCCAGTCCCACCAGAAGTTGGGAAACAGGTCATTTCCCGCCTCCAGAGGGGTGGGGAAGGCCGTTTTCACCCTCCCGAGGCTTCAAGAAAGCCTCTGGAGCCTGGGGAGGACGAAAAAAGGGCCTACTAGGCCCACTGGTAACCTTTTTGCTGTTGCATGCCAAAAGCATGGGGAGTGGGGGGGGTCACGCACATGCACAGGGCGGCGGGGCATTGAATTATGGGTGTGGGCAGCACATGCGTGATCCCCCCCGTGCTCCCCCTACTTTTAGCACGTGACGGCAAAAAGGTTAGCCATCACTGGCTTAGTGATTTCCCACTGAAATCTAACTAAGCCCAAAGGTACTTAGCTTCCAAGCCCATCAACTTCAGCCATGTAATGACACTAGCAGTGGTCTCCAGTTATTTATTTGTATTTCATATTTATTGTAATGCAATTACAATCGTAGTTAATCAAGCCAAAGGCTAATATCCCACCTTGTAAACCTGTAACTGTCTTATAAGCCTGTGGGCATATGTGGAAAGATACAAAATAAAGAAACTTTAAGCGAAGAATAGCATTCTCTCCCCCCCCTCCCCTCACACACAGCATGAAATCAAATTATATCCAATATCAGGAGCTGAAAGATGATTTCTCTAATTCCTTAATAACTTTACAGTTAAATCCTCATCAACAGTTAACAGTTTCATCTAAGTTGGTTTTGGTGTCTTTTCTTAAATGTAAAGCCAATAGTGATCCATGGCACTCACCCCAATTTATTAATTATAGTTTAGAAATCAGGAGCAAACTCTCTAATTTTAATCATGAAAGCTGTCATTTTCTAATCAAGTATCAATTAAAAGAGAATTGTAGTTAATAGGACAACTGTTAACCTTTTTTTTCAGGAACAGCATTTTTGAGAGGGGAGGGAACTTGGCTTGCTCCATTTCAATCATGGATTTAAAAAGGTTAAAGAACATTATCAATCTGAGCCACTAGTATACAAAAGCTTTATCTCCAAAATGATAACTATTTTTCATTTCTATTTCTCAGAAAATATCCTATTATGAAAATAGCCAATAATTTCTCAAGTTTTGCGAACTTACCATTTTACCATTGTTACATCTGGAATTATATACTAAATGCAATAACTCTTCACCATATATGTTTTATATATGTAGGTAATCAGATTTCCACATATAAGTACCATAAGCAAGATTTTTAAAATATTGAAATCTCAAAATATTCCTTGCATATGGAGGGACTGAGAGAAGGAACCACAACTATTTTAAAAAATTAAATTCCGGTAAGCTATAGAGAAATTTAAACCTGCAGCAAAAAGTACCTTTTTCCATTATTTACACTATCAGCAGATATGGTAATTAAAAGGAAAAACCACAGAATTAAAGAGCAGAGAAACCAGAAAAATAAAATGTAGAACTCCAAACCCCTGCAGGATGCTCCAGCCTTCACCAGAATATTACTGGCTATTAACCTGTACAATCCCAGATCAAACAAGTACAGAACTGGAACAGACATACAGCATATTAAGCACAGCTCCAAAACTCAGTAAATACTTCTCTTGTATAAGGGGAAAAAAACATTTTTAGCCTCGGGATTATTTTAATTTTTTTTCTCAGGTAACTGCACATATACATCTGATTTTTTTCATCTCTTTAATTTTTTTCCACGGCCCCTATTCTCAAAACATATCTACACAGCTAAATCAATTGCAATATATTTCATATTTTAAAGATGTAGGACAGTCCTTATTTCTAAAGTTTTGCTCCATCAACCCTCCGAAATCTTAATCGAAGCCTTCCATCTGTTTAAGGGGAAAAAAAACATTAAAATAGCCTGTCCAGGTTTCCCACCAGAGGGAGGCTGCAAGGCACCTTCTATTTATTTTGGGATGAGATCTTAAAACAGCATGCGTAAGGACCCGTTCTGTTTTGCCTGTCTTTTTTGGATGTCAAATGCTCCCTCCGTTCTTCAATGACAGCTTCGGCATGTACCCTAAACAAAATGTCTCCATTGCTGACCCCCATTTTGAAGGGATCCTTAAAAACTGCCTCTCCCACCAAAATCCCAAATATCACACACACACACACACACACACACACACACACACGTGTCCTCACACGCACACACATGGCAAGATTTCAAAAGTCATCCTAATAAGCTCAATGAAGGTCTGGTCTGCTTGGCCAGAGCCTGGGGTTTAAAGCCCCGGCTGCCCATGCCGAAGCAAACAAACCACTTTACCAGAGTTGTACTTCAGCCTATAAAGGAGTGGAGACAAACACAGGCAGAAAAAACATGTTATTATTATTATTTTCAAGAGCTTCGTTTAATTAATTCATCTGTTAGGGATGCAAACCATTATTCCCGCAACGGGATGGAGAGGCAAACCATTATTCCCCCCCAAAAGTCCGCTTCACCACCAACCAACCACCCACCCCTACACAAAACCCCAACCCAACCCAACCCAACCCAGGATGGTGGTGGCTTGAATCACGGTTTAAGGTGACCCACCGAGAACACCAACTTCTCACCTTTATCCTGAGAGCAAGACAGGATTTCTTCTTCTTTGGGGTTTGTCACCTGGGTGATAATGGACGGGTTGTCCATGGAAACTGAGTGCGCTTTTTTTTTTTTCACCTGGCTTATTTTTTCCCTCCCAGAGGCAGCTTTGGTGGGCACTTTTTAATTTAAGCTTTCCTTTTAGGAAGCCGAGAGGCGGATTTATAAATGGGGCGAGGAAGAGAAGGGGGGGGGAGTGTGAAAGGGGAGGGGGGAAAAATACCACTCCTCCAAAACGAGCAAGCCAACCCCCCCCCAAAAAAAGGGGGGGTGAGGGAGGGAGGAGTAGCCACACACACACACACACACACAGGTCTCTCTTCGGGGCGGGGGGAGTCAAAAAAAAACCCCCAAAAACACCCCCTCCCCGCAGGGAAAAAAAAATAAAGAGGGGGAGGGGGTTTCTGAAAGTGCCCCCCCCCCCGCTCCCCGAGGCGAAAGGAGCGGCTAAAGGCGCAAAAAAGCCCGCGTGGAGACGGAAGGCCGGCGGAGCATCTCCCTTCGTCTTCCGCGGCCCAGCAGAGCCGCCGCCGCCGCCGCCGCCGCCTCCAATGCGAAGTTACGGCTGGGCTGGGACCCCGGCGGGGCTTGAGGAAAGGCGGGCGACCCCCGGGCAGCCCCCGGGCGCGCTCATGGCACCGTCAGGCGGCCTGGATGGCCCGGAGGAGGAGGAGGCTGAGGAGGAGGAAGCGGCCCCCTCACGTGCCGCCCCCCATTACCTCATCCCGCCCCCGCCGGCTCTTCCCCGCGGCCGCTGCCGCTGCGCCACAGCCGCCCTCAGCGCCCCGGATGCTCCGCCCGACGTCCGCCCCGCGGCCCCGACCAGGTGGAAGGGAACGGCAAGGAGCCCGCCGCCGCCGCCGCCTCCTCCTCTATCGCCGCCTCAGGCATCACCAGGGAGGCGGGAAGCCGCGCGGCGCCTGCTCACTCGGCCGCCTCACGGCAGCCAGCCGTCCCCGGCGGACCAGTAAACAACGGGGCGGGGCCTCTCCGCCGCCATCTGTCAATCCCCGACGAGGGCGGGGATTCTCCGCCGCGATTAGTCAATCCGGAGGGAGGGAGAGGGCGGGGCCTGTCCGCCTCGCCCTGTCAGAGAGCGGGAGGGAGAGCGCGCCTGTCTGTCTGTCTGTCTATCTATCTATCTATCTCCCGCCTTCCCATCACCATCAATCACACTGTCAATCCAGCCGAGCGAGGGCTTTCTTCGCCGCGGCCCGGAATCCATCCAATGGAAGAAGAGAAGCGAAAGGAGGGAGGGAGGGATTTTTCCTCCCGCCGCGGCTGTCAATCTCAGAGGCTGGAAGGAGGACTCTGAAGAAGGGGCGGAGTTTCTCCCTTCCGCACCCAGGGAAGGCTCTCCGCAGAGGGGGCGGGGTTTCCCAGCCTCGGCCTGCCAATCCGGTGGAGGGGGGTGGAGAGAGGGCGGGGCTGGCTGGGCAGCTTTAGGGGGCGGGGTCTCGCTGGCAGCGGTGGGAAAAGGAGCGGTTCGCTTAATGACGATGGCAAGAAAGATTGTAAAACGGGACAAAGCTCGCCTTTGCAAATGTCTGGTTTAACCACGGCAGTTTTGTCCTCCCTTGTGATTGTAAGAAGGGGCTGCTTCTCTTTAGCTGGCTTGTGGAAAGACACAGGGTAGTCCTCAACTTACAACGGTTCATTTAGGGATGGTTCGAAGTCAAACCAACCCTGAGAAAAAGCGAGGAGACTGTTTTTCACACAACTGTTGCAGCATTCCCAATGGTCATGGGATCGAAATTCAGCCATTCGGAGACTGGCACGGATTTAATGATGGTTACAATGACAAGCAAAATCAATATGGAAGTCAAATTCACTTAACAACCGTGTTACTAACTTTAACAACTGCGGTGGTTTGCTTAACAATTAGCAAGAAAGGTTGTAAAATGAGGCAAAACTCACTTAACAACTGTCTCTCATACCAACAGAAATTATGGGTTTATTGTGGTCATAAGTCAAGGACTCCCGGCAGCCCTGTTCAGGTATGGAAAGGAAAGTCATAAGGACATGACCTGCAGCCCCTCCATAACCTCACAAACCTAGGACCAGAAATACAGATAGTCCTCGGCTTAACAACCATTCCTGTAGTGACTATTTGAAATGACAACAGCACTGAAAAAAATTATTATTTTTCATGTAACCGTAGCGGCATCTCTGTAGTCACGTGATCAGAATTCATCCCCTTGGCAACTGGCATGTATTTATAGTGGTTGCAGTGTCCTGGGGTCATGGAATCCCCTTTTGCAACCTTCTGACAAGCAAAATCAATGGGGGAAGCCAGATTCATTTAACAGCCATGTTACCAATTTAACAACTGTGGTGATTCACTTAACAAATGATCCCCTGTAATGGAAGCGAAAGTTGGATTTTAGAGAAGCCAGGCCAGCCAAGTATCGTCACCTGTGAACTGTGGCGTTAGGGAAGAGACTTAAAAATAACATGGATAGTTAAGAAAACAAACTGATGGGTCATTGAGCAAATAAACCTAGAATTCTCAATTCGAGGTACACATGACCCGGGTTGAATTATCCTAGTTTGTGGATGTGGATGTGAACATCCAGCTCTCTGGAAAACACTGAAATGCTGGGAAAGATGGAAGGAAAGAGAAGAGGACAATTGTCCAGCTCCCTCAAAAAATCCACAATGGTGGAAAATGTTGAAGGAAAGAGAAGACGAGGATGGGAAGGTGGATGGACTCAGTTACAGAAGCGATGGGGGAATGTTTGTTTATGTTTATTATATTTATATACCGCCCTTCTCCCGAACGACTCAGGGCGGTGAACAGCCAGCAAATAAAATACAAAAAATACAAAATTCAAAACAGTATTAAAATCCAATTAAATCAATTTGGCCCATAGTTAAAACCCCTATATTAAAACCCATAATTTAAGCAATTTAAGTTAAAAACAATTTAAAAGAGTAGGTCGAACCAGCCCGGCTTGATGAAACAAAAACGTCTTTAGGGCAGTTCGGAAAGCGCATAGATCAGGGATCTGCCGTATCTCCGGGTGCAACTCGTTCCAGAGGGTAGGTGCTCCCACAGAGAAAGCTCTCCTCCTGGGGGCCACCAGCCGGCATTGTCTGGCCGACAGCACCCTGAGGAGGCCCTCTCTGTGGGAGCGTACTGGTCGGTGGGAGGCTACCGGTGGCAGAAGGTAGTCTTGTAAGTACCCAGGTCCTAAACCATGGAGTGCTCTAAAGGCGGTAACCAATACCTTGAAGTGCACCCAGAAGACCACTGGGAGCCAGTGCAGCTCACGCAGGAGAGGTGTTACATGGGAGCGCCGAGTCGCCCCCATAACCACTCGCGCGGCCGCATTCTGGACCAGTTGGAGCCTCCGGGTGCTCCTCAAGGGGAGCCCCATGTAGAGACTCATTGGAAGGCTTGAAGAACCAGGCTGAGGACAGTTGCTCTTGGAGAAGATCAACCCCTGTGGTCACTAGAAGTCAACACTGACTTGAAGACACACAATCAATTGTCTAGTTCCCTTGCAAAGTCCATAATTTATTAATCATATTTTATTAATCATATTTTTATGCCGCCCGCTCTCCGAGGACTCTGGGCGGCTTACAACAATTGACAGTATACTAAATAGCATATTGCTCCCAACAATCTGAGTCCACCTCAGAAGGATGGAAGGCTGAGTCAACCTTGAGCCGGTGAGATTTGATCTGCTGAACTAGCATTCAGCTGAAGTAGCTGCAGTACAGCACTCTAACCACTGCGCCACCTTGGCTCATAATGATGAAAGGAAAGGGAAAACCACCATCAACAGAGATGGTGGCATTGTTGGATCACGTCATCTTCTTCTTCACCCAAGAAGAAGAAGATGTCCAATAGGAAGGTGGACAGACTCAGTTCCGTAGTGATGTGGAAGCATTGTTGCCAGACCTGAAGGATTCCCTGGATGGATAGATTATCGTAGAGAAAAATCTATTTAACAGAATAACTAGAGTTGGAAGCGATCTTGTGGACCTTCCAACCCACTACTCAAGCAGGAGACCAATCTCTTTTGAAATCCTCCAGTGATGGAGCACTCACAATACAATAACTGAATAACAAACAGAATTACAGAATATGAGAAGAGTTGGAGGGGCCTTAGAGAGCTTCTAGTCTAACCCCCTTCTCAAGCAGGAGAACCTTGTCACTGCGTTTTTATATTTACCAGCAGAGCTATTATTTCTGGACTGTCAGACTCACCGTAGCTTGCCAAATTTCTTATCAGCACCTACTACGTATGTCCGCATTCCTTTGCACTTCTTCTAGAAACTTTGTTCTCCAGCCAGCTAAGGTCGGGCTGGGGATTCTTCGCCAATATGTAATCTAATTTAGATAGTGAGATGTCTTTATTTTCTTACAATAAATATGAGTTTAATTAGAAGGTGTATTCCGGTTTTATTGATCAAAGTATACAGAAGGATAAAAGTCATGATCCAACTCAAAATGAGGGCAATTACCCCATGCAAAGTAACGGGGCTGATTGTCGCTCTGACAAACCTATACCCGTGATGGCGAACCTATGGCATGTGTGCCACAGGTGGCACGCGGAGCGATATCTGTGGGCACGTGAGCGTTGTCCTAGCTCAGTTACAGCGCACATGTGCGCGCTGGCCAGCTAATTTTCAGGCCTTCTGGGCCCACCAGAAGTTGGGAAACGGTCTGTTTCCACCTCCAGAGGGCCTCGGGGGCATGGGAAAAGCTGTTTTCGCCCTCCCCAGGCTCCAAGAAAGCCTCTGGAGCCTGGGGAGGGTGAAAAACAGCCATACTGCGCCCACCGTTTTTTGCTGTCGTGTGCCAAAAGCTAGGTCAGTGCGGAGGGGTCGTGCGAGCATGCGCAGGGGGGTCGGGCATGGCGGGGGGGCTTGAATTATGGGTGTGAGCACACGTGCACGCGACCTCATGCACGCTCTTCCCGCTTTTGGCACGCGACGGCAAAAAAGTTAGCCATCACTGATCTATACCATTTCAGAAAAATGATATGTACAATCAATCTTTGGCATATCACCAATTGCTTAATGACCATTCAAAATTATGATAGGCCCCAAGAAAGAGATTCCAGAACCCAAATTTGAAGTTCTGCCCTCTGCAGTCCCCCCAATGGTCACATTCCCACATTTCGAGTGCTCACCAACCAGCCTGCATTTACAGCTGTTTCTAGCCTCCCATAATCGTTTTTATTTTTATTTTTTTGCTCCTGAAACTGGCACTTATTTTTGGTTTCCGGCAAAAAAAATGCCCCATAACAAACAATGTTATTTGCTTAACGACAACGATGCAAAAAGCTTTCCATTCTGGAGACTTAAGACTGCAGTTGCAACCTCAGTTACAATCATAAGCTGAGGACTACTAGGAATGAACATTGATCTGATGGCATACAGGTAGTCCTCAGCTTATGACCACCATTGATTGATTGAGCCCAAAATTTCTCTGGTTAAGTGAGACATTTGTTAAGTGAGTTTTGCCCCATTTTACGACCTTTCTGGATGCAGTTGCTAAGTGGATCACCGCAGTTGATAAGTTAGTAACACAATTGTTAAGTGAATCTGGCTTCCACTTTGATTTTGCTGGTCAAAAGCGGATCACATGATCCCAGGACAAAGCAAAGGTTGTAAGTATGAGTCAGTTGCCAAGCATTTGAATTTTGATGTCATGATCACAGGGATGCTGCAAAGATCGTTAAGTGTGAAAAACGGTCATAAGTCATTTTTTTTCATTGTAACTTTGAACGGATACTAAATGAACTGTCAGGAACTAATTGTAATTTCTCTGATTGGCAAATGTCAAATCCTCCTGTACTGAGTGCAATTATTCCCTTCCCAGAAAATAAAACTATAATTATGGATTATGATTCAGAGGACTGGTTCAGACAGTACAGGATCATAAAAACAAAGACAAATAGGCTGAAAAGCAGCTTCTAGACCAGGGCAGTAACTATACTGAATTCTACTGTATAGTGCAATGTTAATGCAATATCAGGTTTTCAATTCAATTGTATAGAATGCGAAGGACGTGTTTTTGTGTTTTATAATGTACACGGAAGGTGGCGTTTGATTTTGTTGTACGAGATGCAATGACAATAAAGTAAAACTAAACTATAAATCAGAAACTCGACTAGCTACATTCAGCTGGAGAATCCAGTCTGTAGCCCAAATAGAGGCCTCATTTCTACCTGTTGCCAGGTGTTTTAAAAAAAGGAGGATTGGTGGGGATTAGAAGCTGGAATGCTTTTTGTTTTTCCAAAACAGAGCCACGACCTATTATTCTGTTGCCTCTCTCTAAAAATAGATTAAAAGGAATATGTTTAGAAAACACAGAGCAAAAGGCAGTTGTGGCTCCTGTTTGCTTGGAGTGGGTTTTATCCTCCGGTGAACCCATAGCAGCGAAAAAGCCTCAAAGCAGCTGATTTTTGCACCTTGCAAACGTTCCCCAATCCTGGTTTAACTGTTGGGAAGTTGGCTTTGGCAATGTGCTTCAACTTGCTCCAGGGGAGATGTGTATCTGCACACCTCGGCACAGTTGCGTACAGAAAAACAGCCGGTTGTAAGGGTGTGGCAAGATAGAAGATGCTTTCTGCCTCTTGGGGGAAGAAAAAAATTGGTCTGGAACGCTTGACCACTGCTTCCATACAAACCAGGTCAAAATTTATGACACAGGTATAGTTCTCGGCTTACGACTGTAATGGAGCCCAAAATTTCTGTTGCTAAGCGAGACAGTTGTTACGTGAATTTGGCTCCGCTCTTGCTAAAAATTTTAAAGTGGAATCACTGTGGTTGCTAAGTTAGTAGCATGGCTGGTAAAATGAATCTGACTTCCCCAGTCGACTTTGTGATCTGTCCCCCTCTACATACAGCCACAAAAACACAGCCAGTCGAGGGTTAAAGAAGCACTTGGCACACACCACAGTTCTTATCTCCAACTTGGCAGCGATATGCACATCGTCTGCCAAGTGCTTTAATTGTTCACAGAAAGAAAATCACATACGTAGCTTTGCCAAAATCGGTTCTTTTAGCTCCAGTGACTACCAGATTGAGTTATTGTTCGTCACAGGGATTATTGACCACCACCCTCTCTTATATAGTCTCTGGGGTGTGGTCCAGTGACTCATTGGTCCTGTGACTCAAGTCCAGTGACTCAGGTCTATTCCCTCGCACGCCTCCTCAGCTGCTGCAAGCGCTTATCTCGCCTTCGTTGACGTGCGTCCAGGAATGACGTCTCTCCCTCACTCTCATCTGAGACACCTGTTTCCCCACTACTTTGCTCTCTTTCAACTGGCACCTGAGACGGTGCCAGAGGGGGGGGGGCTGGGAGATCTGGCTGGCTACTCTTCCTCATGCTCAGAGCTTCCTTCCTCCAATCGGATAGGCTCAGAGGACGGGGCCACAACACTTTGGTCCTCAGAAGGTGGCAAGAGTGGATCGCATGACCCTGGGACAGTACAACCATCGTAAAAATGAATCAGTGGCCAAGCGTCTTAATTTGGATCATGGGACCATGCCATGGTTGTAAGTGTGAAATATGGTCATCATTTACTTTTTCCAGTGCCTTTGTGACTTCAAGAGGTCACTAAATGACTAGTCGTATGGGTTGTCCTCTACTTACAACTGTTACATTTAGCAACTGCTCAAGGTTACAAAAATAATTCAAAGCCTGAGTAGCGTAGGGGAGTAATGCCTCCTACAAAGGCAGCATTTAAGATCCAGCTGCTGCAATTACTTGCGAGTTCAATCCCAGGCAGGCTCAAGGTCGACTCAGCCTTCCATCCTTTGTAAGGTGGGTAAATTGAGGACCCAGTTTGTTGGGGGCAATAAGCTGACTTTGTATAAATGTAACTATACAAAAGTATGAAGGCTATTGCTTAACGCACTGTAAGCCGCCCTGAGTCTCTGGAGAAGGGCGGCATATAAATCAAATTAAAAAAAAAAATTCTACCAGCCAGTCAATCCCCACCCCAATAAAGGAGAAATTTTCAAAACAGTGAGACCAATGGTGAAATCCAATTTTTTTTTACTAGCGGTTCTATGGGCGGGGCTTGGTGGGCGTGGCAGGGGAAGGATACTGCAAAATCTCCATTCCCACTCCACTCCAGGGGGAAGGATGTTGCAAAATCTCCATTCCCATCCCACTCTGGGGCCAGCCAGAGGTGGTATTTGAACTACACAAAATTTCTACTACCGGTTCTCTGAATGGCTCAAAATTTCCGCTACTGGTTCTCCAGAACCTGTCAGAACATGCTGTATTTCACCCCTGAGTGAGACCAATTAATCGGTGGAACGGCTTGCCTCCTGAAATTGCGAGTGTGCCAACAACTGGAGACTTTTAAGAAGAGGCTGTCTGGAATGGAATAGGGTCTCTTGCTCGAGCAATAGATGTAGTAGAAGACCTCAAAGATCCTTTCTAACTCTGTTAGTCTGTATTTATTATTCTGTTATCACGGCTCTGGACTGCATAAACAGAGGGATAGAATCAAGATCACATGAAGTATTAATACCACTTTATAATGCCTTGGTAAGCCAATACTTGGAATACTGCATCCAGTTACGATGTAAAAAAGATATGGAGACTCTAGAAAGAGTGCAGAGAAGAGCAACAGAGATGATTATGGGGCTGGAGGATAAAACATATGAAGAACGGTTGCAGGAACTGGGTATAGGAAGGACTAGGGATGACATGATAGCAGTGTTCCAATATCTGAGGGGACTGCCATGAAGAACGGGGGGTCAGTTTATTCTCCAAACCATCTGAAGGCAGGAGAAGAAGCAACAGATAGAAACTCATCAAGGAGAGAAGCAATCTGGAACTAAGGAGGACAATTAGAACAATTAATCAGTGGGGAACAACTTGCCTGCAGAAGTTGTAAATGCTCCAACACTGGAAGTTTTTAAGAAGAGATTGGATATATGGTATATAGGGTTTCCTGCTTAACCAGGAGGTTGGACTAGAAGACCTCCAAGGTCCCTTTCAATTCTGTTATTCTGTTCTATTCATTCTTTTTTCTCCCTCTTCAACATTTCTCACAGTGACCTACCAACTACCGACATGTCAAGTGCAGATATCAGTGTTTTTCAACCTAGGGGATTTCCAGGAAGGTGGACTTCAATTCCCAGAGTTCTTACCAGTGGTCAGGCCCACCTCATCTGAGCATCCTGATGAGAGGCAGATAAGTAATGCTGTGTCTTCTTTATCTCCCTGGCCAAAAAAACGATGGAGGCCGAGCTTTTCACTGAAACAGATCAGATTTTCCCGATACCGTCCTCCCACAACGCTCTCTCCGTTTTCTGAAGTTAGAGGAGTGTCTGCCAGAACTTAATTGGCTATTATAAAATGCCTTTTCTCGGGGACGTTTTAATTAAAGAGGCTACCCTTTCAGGAAGTGGAGGCGCAAGGCAGAATGCTGAACGCAGGGAGGAGGCCAACTGGCATGGTGGGAACGGAGAAAAGGAAGAGGATGAAGAAAGATAATAGAGCAAAGGCGGAGAAGGAATGGAATTCAGGACGAAAGCATCCAAATGCAGCTGCAGATTCTTCTACACTCCAAAAAGCAAGAAGGGTATAAATCAATCAGTTTGGTTCGCGTTAACTGCCCTTCTTTAATTTGCTGGGTTTTATTGTAATCGCTGTAGGAATTTTACCCATTGTAGGGTTCAGTCTTTGTAGTCACAATCCTTCCAACAACTGTAATTCAGGGATTTTTAGATATAGGGAACAAAGACAGCCCTTCATCGATCTCGGTGTTTCTCACTCCAGCAACTTTGGGGAGTGGGGGGGGGGAATAAGAGTTGAAAGCAATTTTGAGGTTTTCTAGTCCAACCCTTTGCTCAAACAGGAAACCCAACACTATTCTGAACAAAGAGCTGTTCAATCTCTTCTTGGAAACCTCCAGTTTCTGGAGATGTTGGGGAGGGAGAAAAAAAAGAATGAATAGAACAGAATAACAGAGTTGGAAGGGACCTTGGAGGTCTTCTAGTCCAACCTCCTGGTTAGGCAGGAAGCCCTATATACCATATATCCAATCTCTTCTTAAAAACTTCCAGTGTTGGAGCATTTACAACTTCTGGAGGGAACCTCTTCCACTGATTAATTGTTCTCACTGCCAGGAAATTTCTAGATTGGTTCTCTCCTTGATGAGTTTCCATCCGTTGTTGTTTCTTCTCCTGCTTTGGAGAATAGGTTGACCCCCACCCCCCTTCTGTGTGACAGACCCTCAAACATTTGGAACACTGCTGACATGTCACCCTAAACTAGACATACCCAATTTATTTCCAAATTCACAGTCCTTTTAACAACTGTAATGGAAGGATTTTAGATCAAGGGAACGAAGCAAATCCATCAACTATATGATCCACCATCTCTCACAATACTAGACAACACAGGTATCAACAGTAGAGACCTTCACATTTCTAGGTTCTACCATATCTCAAGACCTAAAATAGATACCTAACAATGTATATCAAAAACATGATCAAAAAAGCACAACAAAGAATGTTCTTTCTGCGCCAACTCAGGAAGCTCAAACTGCCCCAGGAGCTGATGATTCAGTTCTACAGTGGAACTATTGAGTCCGTCATCTGCACCTCAGTAACTGTCTGGTTTGGCTCTGCAACCCCAACAAGAGAGAGACAGACTTCATAGGATCATTAGAACTGCAGAAAAAACTATGGCTACCAACCTGCCTTCCATTGAGGACCTGTATACAGCACGAGTCAAAAAGAGGGCTGTGAAAATATTTACAGACATCTCACATCCTGGACATAAACTGTTTCAACTCCTATCCTCAAAACGACGCTATAGAGCACTGCACACCAGAACAACTAGACACAAGGACAGTTTTTTTCTGAACGCCATCACTCCGCTAAACAAATAAATCCCTCAATACTATCAAACTATTCATTAAGTCTGCATTACTATTACTATTAATCTTCTCATCATTCCCATCACCCATCTCCTCCCACTTAAGACTGAATTACTGCATTACTTTGTTGCTTGTGTCCTTACGATTTATATTAACTGTTTCCTAATATGATTTGATTGCTTATTTGTTCCCTATGGCTATCATTAAGTGTTGTACCTTATGATTCTTGATGAATATCTTTTCTTTTATGTAAACTGAGAGCATATGCACCAAGACAAATGCCTTGTGTGTCCAATCACACTTGGCCAATAAAAAAATTCAATTCAATTCAATTCAATTCAATTCTGTTCTGTTCTGTTCTGTTCTGTTCTGTTCTATTCTATTCTATTCTATTCTATTCTATTCTATTCTATTCTATTCTATTCTATTCTATTCTATTCTATTCTACTCTACTCTACTCTACTCTACTCTACTCTACTCTACTCTACCCTACCCTACCCTACCCTACCCTACCCTACCCTACCCTACCCTACCCTACCCTACCCTATTCTATATTGTTTCTCAACCTCAGTAACTTTAAGATGGGTGGTCTTAATTCTCAGAATTCCCCAGAATTCTAGGAGTTGCAGTCCACTTATCTTACTGCAGTTGAGGAACGGTGATCTGTCTCCATAGGTATTCACCTGGGTGCATATTGATTATTTGAAATATGTTGTTGGATGATGTCCTTCAACACGAGGGTCAAGCCACCATTCTTAGTCATAGATATCCTGTACTATTGGAAGCTGGCAATGTTCTAACAAGAGATGTAATCCAAGGTCTACCATCATAACCTGAGATTCACTTGTAGATTATTGTGGTTGTGAAGAAATATACTAGGAACTTTAGCAATAGCAGTAGCACTTAGACCTATGTACCACTTCACAGTGCTTTACAGCCCTCTCTAAGCAGTTTACAGAGTCAGCCTGTTGCCCACAACAATCTGGGTCCTCATTTTACTCACTTTGGAAGGATGGAATGCTGAGTCAACCTTAAGCCAGGTGAGATTTGAACTGCCAAATTGCAGGCAGCTGGCAGGCAGCAGAAGTAGCCTGCAGTACTGAACGCTAATCACTGAGTCACCACGGCTCTTAATCAAGTTAAGGATTTGAACATGTGTAACTTAGGCACAGAACACTGGATATTTCCTACCCAGCTCTTGCTGTGACTGGACAGCTAGCTGCAGGAATTGAGTCCTATTAAGAGGAATTTTGCATGGAGCAAAAATTTGCATGGAGTTATGAATTTCTAAATTCTAGACTACATTGCAGAGATAATATTGCTAGCCTTAACCTGGGGGATTTTGCCTTCAGAGTGATATTTGAATGAAGCAACCCAAAAATAAATTTCACCTCCATTGATTCTGTTGTTTACCAGTCATCCCGTGACCTGCTGGGTCATCGTGTCGGAGATATTTCTTGTGTACACAGAGGAACACAATCACCTTGCATGGTCAAAAAAGCAAGGGGAGTTGGAAAGATATTCAACCTCCCGCTGGCTTCCACACCAACTTTCCTTGTAGGAAGATGGCAGGGAGGATTAACATTAACAGAGTTGGAAGGGATCTTGTAGGTCATCTAGTCCAACCCCCAGGCCAAGAAGGAGACCCTACACCATTTCTGATAGATGGTAATCCAGTCTCCTCATGAAAGCTTCCAGTAAGGAAACTCCCACAACTTCTGAAGGCAACTTTTGTTCCATTGGTTGATTGCTCTCACTGTCAGAAAATTTCTCCTTATTTCCAGGTTGAATCTCTCGTTGTTTAATTTCCATCCATTATTCCTTGTCTGGCCTTCAGGTCCTTTGGAAAATAGCTTGATCGCCTCCTCTCTATGGCAGCCCTTCAAATATTGGAAGACGATTGGAAAATGTATTGGAAGATCATGTCTCCCCTGGTCCTTCTCTTCACTAGACTAGCCATGCCCAGTTCCTGCAACTGTTCTTTGTATGTTTTATCCTCCAGTCCCCTAGTCATCTTTGTTGCTCTTCTCTGCACTCTTTCTACAGTCTCAACATCCTTTTTTAGAGTATGGTGACGAAAACTGGATGCAGTACTCTAGGTGTGGTTTTACTAAGGCTTTATAGAGTGGTATTAGTGGCTCACTTGATCTTGATTGTATCCCTCTGTTAAGGCAATTTAGGATTGCATAGGGTTTTTTCAGTTGCCTCTTGAGAAAGGACCTTTAGAGGTCTTCTTGTCTAGCCCCCTGCTCAAACAGGAGATCCTATACCGTGTCAGACAAATAGTTGTCCAATCTCTCCTTGAAAACTTCCAGTGATGGAGAACCCACAATTTCTAGAGGCAAGCCATTTCATTGATGAATTATTCTCACTGTTAGGAAATTTTCCTTCCTTCTAGGTTGGCTGTCTCCTTGATTAGTTTCAAAGCAGTTGAATACCAAGGAAGCATTGGACTTCAGACCAAGCAACTCTGTTCCCTTAAACCACCTTGGCAAATCCCTTGGGACAAATTCCTTTTTATTTTTTTTTAAAATTTGATTTATTATTTCGCCCTTCTCTGGAGACTCAGGACGGCTTACAAGGCGTTAAGCAATAGCCCTCATACTTTTGTATATTTTATACAAAGTCAGCTTGTTGCCCCCACAAACTGGGTCCTCAATTTACCTACCTTAGAAAGGATGGAAGGCTGAGTCAACCTTGAGCCTGGTGAGATTCGAACTTACAGTAATTGCAGACAGCTGGAGTTAATTACAATGCATTAGTCTGCTGAGCTATCCAGGCTCCTTGTGAGCCTAATCACACTTGGCCAAATAAAGTATTCAATTCAATTCAGTTCAATTAACTTAGTCCTTCTACTTTACTGCTGACCATCATGTCCATTGTAAGGACGATGGACAGCATAAACATTTTAATAAAATAAAAGTAAGCAAATAAATAAATAAAACCTATCTTTTTGTTTCCTTCTTCATTTCCCAGCATCAGTCTTCTCTAGAATGCTGAGTCTTTGCATAATGTGTCCAGGATACAGAAACTCCTCAACTTACAACAATATAGTTAGCAGAATGACAACAGCATTGTAAAACATTGACTTGTGGTTGGCTCTTATGTTTATAACACTACTTGGCCCCTAGTCCTAGGATCAGAATTTGGGCACTTGGTAACTGGCATGTATTCATGACTAGAGTCTTGTGATTGTCGTTTGCTACCTTCCCAGCTGACGTCTGACAGGCAAAGTCAACGGAGATAGGCCACCTTTGCTTAACAACCATGTGAGTGGCTTAATAGCGGCAGTGTTTCACTTAACAACTGTGGCAAACAAGGATTATAAAAGTGGGAGTGGCTCAGTGGTGAAATCAATTTTTTTTACTACCAGTTCTGTGGGCGTGGCTTGGTGGGCGTGGTGTGACTTGATGGGCATGGCAGGGGAAGGATACTGCAAAATCCCCATTCCCTCCCTGTTCCTGGGGGAAAGATACTGCAAAATCTCCATTCCCTCCCCACTCTGGGACCAGCCAAAGGTGGTATTTGCCAGTTTGCTGAAAATTTCCACTACTGTTTCTCCAAACTGCTCAAAATTTCCGCTACCGGTTCTCCAGAACCTGTCAGAACCTGCTAGATTTCACTCCTGGAGTGACTCCTTTAACAACTATCTTGTTTAGCAATGGAAATTCTGGTTCCAATTTGTGTTTGTAATTCAAGGGCTCCCTGTAATCTGAGGCTGGTCCTTTTTGGCTTGAACGAAACATGGACAATCTTCTTTGTGATCAATCTCAGCCCCGAATCCATTCCAGTTTAAATCAAAATTCATTGATGCAGTCTATGACGGGGCTGCCCATCTCATGGCACACTTGCTCCTGGTAGAAACCGACACTGTGTTGTTTAGGAAAAGTTGGACATTTTGTCCAGCAGCAGATGCAAAATAAATAAATAAAAATTTCCCCCCTGTCGTTGCTATGTGATAAAACCGCAGGGCCTGGAGAGTTCAAGATAGGGAAAGCAGAACATAGAAAGCTGATAGAAGAAAATATCTGTAGTTCAGGGTTGAATTTGTGGGGTCTTGGTGCTCTCTGAGTTTGATTGTTTGCTTGCAAGTATTTCATTATTTGACTAGATAACACCACCTATGCCAACAGGGAGTGTGGGAGGAGGATTTGCTCTCTGTTTATACACTAGAAAAGTTTGTGGCATGACCTCAAGGTTTAGCCACACAAATCTGGATTCCCAGAATAAGAAAATATAGCATGCACCGGAATCGGAAGCCATAGAATTGAGAAACAATTATGGGAATAAGTGTTTCAAAGAAACTCCACCTTAACTCATGAAAGTAAACTGCTTAGGATTTTTTTCATATGCATCAACTCCAATGAAGAAGAAGGAGAAGGAGAAGGAGAAGGAGAAGGAGGAGAAGGAGAAGGAGAAGGAGAAGGAGAAGGAGAAGGAGAAGGAGGAGAAGAAGAAGAAGAAGAAGAAGAAGAAGAAGAAGAAGAAGAAGAAGAAGAAGAAGAAGAAGAAGAAGAAGAAGAAGAAGAAGAAGAATTATTTTATTTCTATACCGCCCTTCTCCCGAAGGACTTAGGGCGGTGTACAGCCTATTAAAAGCACAAAAAGAGACATCAGTTAAAAAATAATTAAAATTAATAAATAATTTAGGCTCAGATTTAAAATCAACATTTAAACACCCAATTTAAAAATCATCACATTGATAGCCCGGCCTGGCGGAACAGCAGGGTCTTGAGGGCACAGCGAAATACACGGAGGTCAGAGTTCTTACGAATTTCCGGGGACAGTTCATTCCACAGGGCAGGGCTTCCCACAGAGAAGGTCCTCCCCCTGGGTGTCGCCAGCCGACATAACTTGGCTGATGGCACCCTGAGGAGACCCTCTCTGTGGGAGCGGACTGGCTGGTGGGAGGCTACTGGTGGCAGAAGGCGGTCTCAAAGATACCCAGGTCCGATGCCATGGAGCACTTTAAAGATGGTAACCAACACCTTGAATTGCACCCGGAAGACCACTGGGAGCTAGTGCAGCTGGTGCAGGAGGGGTGTCACATGGGCACAATGAGTTGCGCCCATAACCACCCACGCGGCCGCATTCTGGACCAGTTGGAGCCTCCGAGTGCTCTTCAAGGGGAGCTCCATGTAGAGAGCATTACAGTAGTCCAACCGGGAGGTGACAAGGGCATGAGGGACCATACATATAATGTAGGTAGTCGTCGATTTATGGCCACAATAGACCAGGTTTGGCCAGGAAACCATGGGATGCTGCAAACTGCCATAAATTCAGACCAACTGGCAAATGCCCAAAATGTAGTCATGTGACCACAGGTGGGGATGTCAGACTTTTGAAAGTGGGACATGAATGGCTTTTGGAGGTCCATCGTAACTTTGAATGGTTGCAAAGTGACTCCTCGTAAGTAGTCTCCAATCTACAACCACAACTGAGCCCCAGATTTCTATTGCTAACCAAGGCTATTGGTTTTAAGGCAGCTTTGCCCCATTTTATGACTTTTCTTGCCACCGTTGTTAAGGGAATCACTACCGCCGGTTAAATTAGTAACACGGTTGTTAAGTGAATCTGGCTTCCCCATTGATTTTTGCTAGTCAGAAGGTCGCAAAAGAGGATCACAGCATGACTCTTGGACCGCTGCAACCCGTCGTTGAGTATGAATCAGTTGCCCCCCCCCCCAAAAAAATTGAATTTGGATCACATGACCATGGGGATGTCTGGAAATCGGTCTTAAGTCACTTTTTTTCAGTGCCGTTTTAAATTTGAACGGTTACTAAATGAACTGTTTTAAGTCGAGGGCTACCGGTATTGGCATACTTTGTGGGTGTTATTCGCTGAAGCTGCGTCTTTCAAGTATTTCTTGCTTGCTTGCAATTTACCTGTTTGAAATCCAGTCCTTGCTGGATTGTAATGGATGAGTGCGAATGCTATCAGGAGATCATAACCTTTGCAAAGCAGGAGATTTACAGCCATCAGGTCCAGGGGTGGGTTCTACTTAACTTTACTACTGGTTTGCAATGGGGCTGTGCGCACATGGTGACGTTGGGATTGGTGGGTGGAGCCTCCCGCTGGTTTTACTATCGGTTCTATAGAACTGGTCTGAATTGGGGACAACCCACCACTGATCAGGTCTCTTAAAGGAGGTGTCTCCAACCTTGGCAACTTTAAGACTTGTGGACTTCAACTCCCAAAGTTCCTCAGCCAGCAAAGCTGGCTGAGGAACTCTGGGAGTTGAAGTCCACAAGTCTTAAAGTTGCTAAGGTTGGAGACACCTGCCTGAAAGTCCCTGCGCTCAGGCCGCTAAGAGCTGGATGAAGAGGATCCCACCGAGGCCACAATGCCGTCCCAAAGAAGACCTACATTTCTCAGTGGTCCTTCTGCAGGATTGAATGGGGCAGACCTTTTAGGGAGGACCTTTCAGGACGATAGCTGCCTGTTAGCCTGAAAGGAGTGGGGTTTTTTGCCCCCTCTTGAGGGGCATCTACAAATTCTACCTCAAAGTCGAGATCAAAGGCCCTTCTGTTTGTGTACGTGGCAGATGCCCTGGGAAGCCTGAATGTGAATCAAAAGATAAAAGCTAAGACATAGTTCAGTAAAAATAATGTCCAAAATAGCAAATACCATGATTTGATTTGGTTTAGTATTCTGTTCTGTTCTGTTCTGTTCTGTTCTGTTCTGTTCTGTTCTGTTCTGTTCTAGTCTAGTCTAGTCTAGTCTAGTCTAGTCTAGTCTAGTCTAGTCTAGTCTAGTCTATCCTACCCTACCCTACCCTACCCTACCCTACCCTACCCTACCCTACCCTACCCTACCCTACCCTACTCTACTCTACTCTACTCTACTCTACTCTATTTTTATTCCAGAGTTGGAAGGGACTTTGGAGGTCCTCTAGTCCAATCTCCTGCTTAGGCAGGAAACCCTATACTATTTCAGACAAATGGTTATCCAACATCTTCTTAAAAACTTCCAGTGTTGGAGCATTCACAATTTCTGGAGGCAAGTTCTTCCACTGATTAATTGTTCTGTCAGAAAATTTCTCCTTAGTTCTAGGTTGCTTCTCTCCTTGATTAGTTTCCACCCATTGCTTCTTGTCCTACCTTCAGGTGCTTTGGAAAATAGCTTGACTCCCTCTTCTTTGGGGCAACCCCTGAGAATATCTGAAGACTGCTATCATGTCACCTCCTACTCCTTCTTTTCATTAAACTAGACATATCCAGTTCCTGCAACCGTTCTTCGTATGTTTTAGCCTCCAGTTCTCTAATCATCTTTGCTGCTCTTCTCTGCACTCTTTCTAGAATCTCAAGATATTTTTATATCATAGTTACCAAAACTATGGACGTAGTATTCCACGTGTGACCTTAGCAAGGCATTATAAAGTAGTATTAACACTTCACATGATCTTGATGCTATCCCTCTATTAATGCAGCCTAGGACTATGTTGGATTTTTTGGCAGCTTAATCACATGGCTGGCCCATCTTTAAGTGGTTGTCCTCATTTTACCAACCATGGAAGGATGAAAGTCTGAGTTAACTTTCAGCCAGTCAGGATCAAACTGCTGCAGCGAGCGGTGAGTTAGCCCTTCAGTACCGCATTTTAGACCTAGATAAATCTTCTAGATAAATAAACATTGAATACTCACTAAAAATGATTGCAAATTGTGGGCTGTCTGTATAGATCAAGATATACAGTTAGTCCTCAACTTATAACCTTTCATTTAATGATCGAAGTGTTAGAAGAAATATCCTTCTGGGTTCTGCTCCAAGTGGGGAAAAAGACACTGGAAACATGGACACTGCTTGGAAAGATGATTTAATGATGGACAGGATCACATGGTTTGAGTTCCTGAACAGAAAAGGGCAGAGATGCTGCGAGTCCCCTATGTTCTCTCTGGCTTTGAACTTCCTGGGGCCCAGAAAGAGTATCCTGATTGGTTGTCAGACTCCCAGGGGATGGGAGACTTAGCTAGCCTTACTGGCTGACGTAATCTTCCCAGGGGCCATGTGGGGAGTTTCTGTTGCTAGATGGCTCCTATTGTGTTCCAGATGATGGTCCATTGACAAAGATGGGTGGGAATTGAGTTTCTGCCTCTGGCCCATTAACAAAGGGTGGGGGCTAGGAAGGTGGGAGCTGCTTTGTCTTTAAAACATGCTTCTCTATTTCTCATACAGAGAAACATAATATTTGCCTTTTTAATATTTCCTAAAATATTTCATTCTTCTAGGAAAGGGGTGGGTGCTAACTTCCTACGGAAGTTACAATGGCACCGAAATCACACGACTGTTGCAGCATCCTGATTGGTCGCATGATCAAAATTTGGCCATTCGGCAACTGGCATGTATTTACGACGGTCACTCGGGGTCACGGGATTCCCCTTTTGCAAACTTCTGACAAGCCAAATCAGTGGGGGAGCCAGATTCATTTAACAACCCTGTGACTAAGTTAACAACGGCCTTGTTTGACAGCAGAAGTTCTGGGCTCAGTTCAGTGGTGGGTTTCAAAATTTTGTACTACCGGTTCTGTGGGCATGGCTTGGTGGGTGTGGCAGGGGAAGGATACTGCAAAATCCCCATTTCCTCCCGATCAGATGGGACTTGGGAGGCAGAGAATAGATGGGGGTGGGAATTTTTACTACCGGTTCTCTGAACTACTCAAAATTTCCACTACTAGTTCTCCAGAACTGGTCAGAACCTGCTAAAACCCACCTCTGGCTCAGTTGTGGTCCTAAGTCGATAATGTCCTGCATTGTATTGCAAAGCTCTAACTGCACGTCAGATTCTGTGTGTGTAGTAGGCATATCTCTCGCATGAGACTTTTTCTCTCTGCAAAGTGACTCTTAGCTGGAAGCCTTGGATAAACAAGAGATTAGACGGTTTTGTTTTGTTTCAGGGATTTAATTTTCTTTTTTTAAAAAAATAAAAACTATCTTGGCTTTGCACAGCTGCTGTTGCCACTGTTATTAAGATAGCAACAATCCGGACGACTGATTGCAGGAGAATATGCAAAGATTTCCAAAGCTATCTATCCCAAATAGGCCATTAATAAAATACCTTGTTATGCAATTTTTAATTATTTTCTCAGGGCACCTTAACAGATCATTAACTCGAACCTGGGTGGCACAGAAGGAAAGACACAGTTAACAGATGCCTTTTGCCACCAGCTTTCCTTGCGTTAATCCGTGCTGGAAAACTCGGTAATTAGTGATTTCTGCACACCCTGTCAGCTTAATTGTTTGTTTCATGCTCATAAACTGCTGGCATTGTTTGCTCTCGGATCTCTTGGGTTTGGGCCACGGGAAAAATAAGAAATGTAATTCTGCCATCAGGCAAAAAGGATCGTTCATGTTTGAGTTCTTAACTGGTGTTTTTATAATTTAGACTGGCTTGTATCACTCGAATGCTGGCGCCAGGACAAGATTTTAATGGGAAGGTTGGAAATCAAAATTTTAATTTTCAGATTAAATATTTGGATTTGGCCATCTGCAGGTATTGTTTGTTGTTGTTAGTTGCAAAGTCGTGTCTGTCCCATCGTGACCCCATGGACAACATTCCTCCAGACCTTCCTGTCCTCTACCATCTTGTGGAGTCCATTTAAGCTCACGCCGACTGCTTCAGTGACTCCATCCAGCCACCTCATTCTCTGGCATTCCCTTCTTCTTTTGCCCTCCATTGTTCCCAGCATTAGGCTCTTCTCCAGGGAGTCCTTCCTTCTCATTAGGTGGCCAAAGTATTTGAGTTTCCTCTTCAGGATCTGGCCTTCTCAAGAGCAGTCAGGGCTGATCTCCTCTAGGACTGACAGGTTGGATCGCCTTGCAGTCCAAGGGACTCGCAGGAGTCTTCTCCAGCACCAGAGTTCAAAGGCCTCCATTCTTTGGCGCTCAGCCTTCCTTATGGTCCAACTTTCACAGCCATCCATTGCAACTGGGAAAACCATCGCCTTGACTATACGCACTTTTGTTGGCAGGGTGATGTCTCTGCTAGGTATTCTTTACTTTTCCATTTTTTAAATAAATAAATAATACAAGTTAGAAAGTCACTCAGGATGAAAACCGTGAAGAATAAAATGAATTTCTCTCTCTGAGCTGTTCGTGAATTTCCTTACACTGTTTTTTCCCTGTGCTGGTGGGATGGCAGGATTATAGATCCTGTAACTGAACAAATTGTTTCATTTTTCAAATTGCTTAATTTATATATATATATGTATAATGTTTTTACAGGTGACACTCATAAAAAAGTAGGTGAAGCTTTGTCTGTAATGTTGTGACTTCCACCTTCACTTTTTTGAACTATGCCTGAGGTCACAACTTCACTTCTTCCTTTGCCATTGAAACAACAACCCCTAGGAAATATGAAATACAGATTGTCCTTGGCTTACAACCTTTCATTTAGTGACCGAAGTTACAATGGCACCGAAAAAAGTGACTTACGAACTTTTTTCACACTTACAACCATTGCAGCATCCCCGTGGTCACATGATCAAAATTGAAACACTTGGCGACTGACTCGTATTTATGACCGTGGCAGGGTCCTGGAGTCAGGTGATCCCCTTGTGCGACCTTCTGACAAGCAAAGTCATACAGGGAAGCCAAATTCACTTAACAACTCTGTGACTAACTTAACATCTGCGTTGATTCACTCAACATCTGTGGCAAGGAAGGTCGTAAGATGGGACAAAATTCCCTTAACAACTGCCTCGCTTAGCAATAGAAATTTTGAGCTCAATTATGGCGATAAGTTGAAGAGTTCCTATATACCAGTGATGGCTAACCTTTTTGCCATCACGTGCCAAAAGTGGGGGGAGTGCGGTGGGTTGCGCACATGTGTGCCCACACCTATAATTCAATGTGCCCCACCCCCCCATGCCTGCACACGCCACCCCCTCACGCTCCCTCCGCTCTTGGCACGTGATGGCATGGTAGGCCCAGTAGGCCTATTTTTTGCCCTCCCCAGGCTCCAGAGGCTTTTTTGGAGCCTGGGGAGGACAAAAACGGCATTCCCCAGCCCCTTGGAGACCCTCCAGAGACTGGAAATGGCCCATTTCCCAACTTCTGGTGGGCTCGGAAGGCCAGAAAATTAGCTGGCTGGCACACACATGTGTGCTGGAGCTGAGCTAGGGCAATGCTTGCGTGCCCACAGATATGGCTTCGCGTGCCACCTGTGGCACAAGTGGCATAGATTCGCCATCACGGCTATATACAATCAGTTACTTAGCAAACATTCAAAGTTATGACGGACCTCCAAAAGCTACTTATGACCCCATTTAGAAGTTCTGACATCCCCACCAGTGGTCACTTGACTGCATTTGAAGCTCTGGCCAATTGTTCTGAGTTTACAGTGGTTTGCGGCAGGGGTGGGTGGGTTCTATCTACCTTTACTACCAGTTTGCAATGGGGCCATGAAGAAACCAATGGCGTCAGGTTCGGTGGGTGGAGCCTCCTGCTGCTTTTACTACGGGTTCTATAGAATCGGTCCGAACTGGGGGCGACCCACCACTGGTTTCCGGCACCCCAGGGTTCGTACTCAAACTTGACCATTTGCAAGCAATGGGTTTACTTAATGGTTGTTGCGTTTGATATGGCCCAAGGGCAAATAAACAAACAAACAAATAAATAATGGTTGTTGTGTTTGCTTAACAACCACCATGTTCACTTAATGACTGTTGTAAAGGTCATGATACCCTGTTTTCCCGAAAATAAGACACCCCCTGATAATAAGCCCAATCGGGCTTTTGAGTGCATGGCAATAAGGCCAAGCACTTATTTCAGGGTTCAAAAAAATATAAGACAGAGTCTTATTTTCAGGGAAATACGGTAGTGAGCTACTCACATTGTGAATTGTTTTACGACCATGATTACCAGGCTTAATTACACTTATAAGTTGATGGGTACCTATAGATTGGACAGAGATGAAATGTTGGGCTGAAAAAAACCCAGAAATTCTGCGTTTAAGCAGAAACTGTACTGGTAGTCCACAATTTATGACCTCAATTGAGCTCAAAATTTCTGTTGCTCCGTGAGACATTTGTTGAATGCATTTGCTCCATTTTACAACCTTAACTTGCTACAGCTGTTAAGTGAATCACTGCCGTTGTTGCGTTAGTAAAATGGTTGTTAAGTGAATCTGGCTTCCCCATTGACTTTGCTTGTCAGAAGGTCGCAAAAAAGGATCACATTGACCTTGGGACACTGCAACCGTCATAAATACGAGTCAGCTGCCAAATGGCTGAATTTTTTTTTTTAATAAAATTTATTTCCATTTTTAAAAAAATGCTTTACATACAGTATATACATACAAACTTATTGCAACTAATGTACACAAATATGCGCCTATACTACTAATACAGAACATTTAATTTCCCTCTCTTTTTTTTCACCCAAATGTACCATAAATTCCACCATTCGTAATAATCAGAATCTTTTTGGTTCCTAAGTAATTTCATTAACTGGTATGCCTCTGCGCTGTCAGCACTTCAAGTTGTATTTACTCTAGTGCTGACATAAGAAGGAGAAGCGGAGGCATCTGGAAAGGGACGTTTGACTTTTCACCTACTTATTTTCCCTGGAGATAATATCCCCTAGGACATGGGATGGGAGGAGGGAAATTCCTTTGAGTTGGAGCAGTAGATTAGGGGTAGAGTGACTTGGAAGATGGCCAATGAGTGCAGAGGAATGGGGATAGGAAAGGGAGGGTTTTGGGTCAGGAAGTCAGTGTTGGCTACGATGAGTCGGAGTTAGAATGTCGTGCTTAGTAAATGAGCGATTTTCATCAAAGACTTCGTTTGAAATGCAATTTATTTGAGATGATCTCGGAACCTGACATGCGCATTCTGTAATTTCCCAAATCAATTTATTCTCTGTGGATATTAATTCATTTTTCCATTCTTGCGCGTATAATATCCTAGCTGCAGTAGTGATGTGGAGGATCAAGTACCATTTCTCCTTCGTTATTTTGTCTGGTTTCATTCCCAATAAAAAAAAATCTCTGCTTTCAGCTCTATATTATATCCTGTAATTTCCACTATCCAGTTCCGAACCTTGGATCAATATTTGCCTGCTTTGGGGTATGTCCACCTAAAAATGGCTGAATTTTGATCACGTGACCATGGGGAGGCTGCAACAGTCACAATTGTGAAAAGTGGTCATAAGTCAGTTTTTTCAGTGCCGTTGTAACCTTGAATGGTAACTAAGCAAGCTGTTGTAATTAATCAATGAAACGATTTGCCTCCAGAATTTAAGGGGGCTCCAACACCGGAGGTTTTTAAGAAGAGATTGGACAGCCATTTGTCTGAAATTTTACAGGGTTTCCTGTTGAGCAGGGGGTTGGACTAGAAGACCTCCAAGGTCCCTTCCAACTGCTATTCTGTATTCTGTATAAATATGTGGGGTTGGGGGGGGTCTCTGTCGTAATGCTCTGCCCCAGCTACAGACCCCAAAGAATGCAGCACACACAAAGTCTGTACAAACCTTAGTTTACTAAATTAAATCAGTCTTTTTCAAACAAAGGCTGTTAATGAACTTTCTTAACAGCCTACAAGAATCCAAAGAATAAATAATCGTAATCTTACTATGGTTGGCAGAAAGCCCAGAAGCAATTTGCAGAGAACTAAGATCAAGACGCGAAGGAGAGGGAACGAAGTTGTTCCCTGCAAATTGCCTCGGTCGACGTCCTTTCTTAAATAGGCTAAAGGAGTGGCCAATTAGCCCCAAGCCTTATTCTCGAGGAGATCTCCTCCTGAGGCACCACTCCTGCTTTTTGGCAGCTCTGCGCGCTCGTGCATCGAGAAGAGGCTCCTCCTCTTTGTCCTCTTCACTTAAAGGAGCTTCTGGAGGTTTTGAAGGCTCTGGCTGAATCTCTGCCTCTGGCACATCTTCTCCAGCTTCCTCAATGTCCGACTTGGGTGCCAGCTGCACAGGCTGCTGGCACAACACCACACCAGCCTCCTCGCTGTCGGAATCAGCTACTAGCTGCACAGGCCACGTACATGTAAATTCAAACATTCACTAAGCAATCAATTGTAAATTGGGGACTATTTTACTTGTAGGCTGGAGTGTCAAAAGGCATTTTCTACCCGTCTGCTATCTCAACATATTTTTTTCCAGAAAAATTAAAGAAACCTGTATAGGAAAATTAGCCAGGAGATGAGTGCAAATCTAAAATCATTAAAAGTATCAGTCACAGTGCTGGACTTGAAATCATGACAATGAGAAAGTTGGAAAGAATTCCAGGAACAGGAAATGAAGAGTGCTAACCTGTTGTCACTTTAATGAGCCAAAAATTCCCCTGAATTTCTGGAAAAGGGGTTTCATGATTTCCTCAAGCAGATGTAGAAATATCTGGGCATATATGAGAGGAAAAAAAGATATTTGCAGTTATGGGGTGTTTTTTCCCCCCTCCTCCTGTCCTCTTGCCTGTGTCATAATTTGAAAATAGGTGAAAGGAAATTAACAAACAGGGGAAAAAATGGAACAAGAAGAGGTAATTTTTGCCATGCATTGTCAGAAAAGAATGGAAAAACTAGTTTGGACTCCTCCAATGGCACAGATTTTTATTCCTTATTTTTTTTAACCACCATCGAACTTTTTTGGAGGCCTTTGGGAAGTTGGACTGCACAAATCCTGGAATGAGATCCTAAACAGGTTTCTTCTGGAAAAGAAAATGACAACACTGTATAGTACTGTGTTCTGCGGGATTAGCTCTTTTCCAAAGCAATTGCATTGTCAGCTTCATGGAAAAATTTGACGTATGCTCATTGCAAAATGCGCAAAGCTTAAAAGATATAAATCACAGGTCAGGGAGGATTAACCCAATGGTTCCCTTTGGGTCCTGCAGAAATCCAGCCAAATTGGTTTCTGCATCCAGCAGGAAAATTCAACAGGGGAAGTTTTTGAAAGTTTCCTTTTCCTGCTTTCCCTACACTCTGGCCCATCATTACTACTTTTTTTAAAAAAGTTTCCTATTCAGCTTCATGGTTTTTTCTGCAGATGTTTCATTATCCAAAGTAGGTAACCATTGGTGTTAGAAGAGAGTAGGGTTTGCAGGATGGAGGAGGAGAAGGAAGAGGAGGGGAATGGGGAGGGGGAATGAAGAGTCCTCCATTCCTCTAACCGCAATAAAATACCTTAGGCCACCAGACTCCAAATTTTGGGCTTAGACAACTTAGAACTACGCCGACTTCAGTCTGACCTAAGCATAGTACATAAAATTATCTGCCACAATGTCCTACCTGTCAATGACTACTTCAGCTTCAACCACAACAATACACGAGCAAATAATAGATACAAACTCAAGGTAAACCGCTCCAAACTCGATTGCAGAAAATATGACTTCAGTAACAGAGTGGTCAATGCCTGGAATGCACTACCTGATTCTGTAGTTTCTTCCCCAAACTACCAAAACTTTAACCTTAAACTGTCTACTGTTGACCTCACCCTGTTCCTAAGAGGTCTGTAAGGGGGCGTGCATAAGTGCTCCAATGCGCCTACCGTCCCTGTCTTAATATTCCTTTTTACTTAGTTTTTTCATGTATTCAAAGTATGTTTATACTTTCACCTGTTATATTTTTTTAAAAATTTTTTTATTAAATTAAAAACATACACATATAAAAGAATACAGACAAAATACATATAAGTACAAATAAAACAATACACAACATATAAACATTTAAGCATGGCATCTTGTTTCGTAAGATATTACTTCGGTAAATTGCATTTCTAAATATATTTTCCACATCTAACCTTATATAGCTTAGATGTTTTGTATAGTTTTGTACAGTTGTTTTGTATAGTTTGGTTGTAGTTTTATTGTTATCTCATTTGGTACGCAATTTGATTCAAATCGTTTGGGATCATTTTTTTATTTGGTTTTCCTTTCCTTTCCTCTCTTGATGCAACCTAGGATTGTGCTGGCTATTTTGGCCCACATCTGGCTCATTTTTTTTTTAAATTTGATTTATATGCCGCCCTTCTCCGGAGACTCAGGGCGGCTTACAATGCATGAAGCAATAGCCTTCCTACTTTTGTATATTTATACAAAGTCAGCTTATTGCCCCCCCCCAAACTGGGTCCTCAATTTACCCACCTTAGAAAGGATGGAAGGCTGAGTCGACCTTGAGCCTGGCTAGGATTGAACTCAGAGAAATTACAGGCAGCTGGTGTTAATTGCTGCCTTTAGTAGGAGGCATTAGCCCCCTACGCTACACAGGCTCATTTTTAAGGGATTGTCCACTAGCATTCCAAGCTCCCTCTCTTAGTTACTTCTACTGAGCCAGATTTCACTTGATCTGTACCTGTGCCTTTGGTTTTTCTTGCCTAAGTGTAAAACCTTACTTTTCTCTACACTGAATTTCACTTTGTTAGATAGTAACCTGGCTGGGGAATTCTGGGAATTGAGCTCCACCTGTCCATAAGTTGCCAAGGTTGTGAGAGATGTAGCTGTAGGAGAAAAACCAGAACCTACAAGAGGCTGAGCCTTGCCTTCTTCATGCTAAAATAAGTACAACCTGCAACCACAATTGAGCCCAAATTTTATGTTGCTAAGTGAGAAATTTCTTGAGTTTCGTTCCGTTTTATGACCTTTCTTGTTAAGTGAATCACTGCAGTTGTTAAATCAGTAACACGGTTGTTAAGTGAATCTGGCTTCCCCGTTGACTTTGCTTGTCAGAAGGGCGCAAAAGCAGATCGCATGACCTCGGGGCACTGCGACCTTCATAACTATGAGCCAGTTGCCAAACATCTGAATTTTGATCACGTGGCCTTGGGGATGCTGCAATGATCCTAAGGGTGAAAAATAGTCATGCCACTTTTTTAAGTGCTGTTGTAACTTCGGTCACTAAGTGAACTGTTATAAGGACTAACTGTAGAGAAATAAATGTCTACATCAAATTCCTACTCGTATTGAGTTTTTTCTTCCCCATGCCAGTTCTGGAGAATACATTTGAATCTCAAAAAAGAACAAATTCTGTGCAAACCTCCAAACCTTCCCTGTAATATAATTTTGCAAAGCAAGGCCACTCTCTGTGTAAACTCCCTTCTTTGCCATTCATTTCCCTTCCTGCAAAGATTGTACATCTGAGGGTTACAGCATCCCCTTCGCATCTAAGGAGTAGTTTCTATCTTGCCTTTAAAGTCACAGCCAGCCGTTCACCTTGCCAAAGATTTATATCTCTCACCGCCACCCTCCCCCATTGCTCCCCACTGCTTGGCCTGGAAAATAGACCTCTGCACTTCATTAGTCCGTAGCTTTTCATCCATTCTCATAACACGTTGGACTACAGGAATTCTTGGCTGCAACCTCATCCAGAGATAAGGAGGTTAATTTGGCCTCTTGCCATCTTCTTGATGGTCTTAAGCCTCATTATTCATTTTGGTAGGAAAGGATTTATGTTTTGCCTTTTAGCTGTGGCATCTCGTGGAAGCAAGCAAAGCGTAGCCTCATCATAGATTCCATAAGGTGCTTTTTAGAGTGGGGGAGGCGGCACAACTCTTAGCAGAGGAACTCTTTCCGCCATCTATCCCGACACTTGTAGGGCTGGGGACCTATAAGGAGGGCTCAGCAATTGGCAGCCCAAGATTCCTCCCAGTTCTTAAATTGTGGGGTCTGTAAATCACGAGGAAGCTATTACAGGTAGTCCTCGGTTTATATTCGGGGCCTGGTGGTTCAGCAGACTAAAAGCATTGTGATTAACTTCAGCTGTTTGCAATTACTGTAAGTTCGAATCTCACCAGGCTCAAGGTTGACTCAGCCTTCCATCCTTTCTAAGGTAAGTGAGGCCCTAGTTTGTGGGGGCAATAAGCTGACTTTGAATAAAATATACAAAAGTATGAAGGCTATTGCTTAATGCATTGTAAGCCGCCCTGAGTCTTCGGAGAAGGGCGGCATATAAATCAAAATTAATAATAATAATAATAATAATAATAATGATAATAATGATAATATTCATTTAGTAACCGTTCAAAGTTACAATATCACTGCAGAAAAAAATAATTTATGACTCTTTTTTTCACTTACACCCGTTTACAGTATCCCCCCATGGTCATGTGATCAAAATTCAGATGCTTGGCAACTGACTCATATTTATGACGGTTGCAGTGTGCTGGGGGTCACGGGATCCCCTTTTGCGACCTTCTGACAAACAAAGTCAACGGGGAAGACAGATCCACTTAACAACCAGGTTACTGACTTACCAACTGCAGTGGTTCACGTAACCCCTGGGGCAGGAAAGGGGCAAAACGTAACCACTGGGGCATAAAATGGGGCAAAACTCACTTAACAAACATCTCACTCAATTGTGGTTTATTATTTATTTATTTATTATTTGGAATTATATGCTTGTAAGTTGAGGATCACCTGTCTATGGAGATTCTCAACCACCCGGGTCGTAGTTGTCCCATGGGTGTTTTTTTCCAAGAGGCAACTGGACTTCTCATCCAAGAAGCTCCTTCAGCTCTGACTGGATGGTAGGGAATGGGAAGCTTTATGACCAGCTGTCTGCAAGGAGTATCAATCCTTCCATTCCCCACCATCCAGTCAGAACTGAAGAAGCTTCTTGGATGAGAAGCAAAACGTCTTCAAAGAAAAATCAAGAAAGTCCAGCTGTCTCTTGAGGATTATCTGTACTCACTGTGTGAAATCTATTTTGCAGCTTGAAGACATAAAAATTTGTTTTCACTAATTATTTCCCTGAACTAAGAGAAGGGAAGCTTCAAGTAAACCCTTTCCCCAAACTCCCATCCCTAGACTCAAGTATACCTGTGTTTCCTAGATACCTGGACTTTCTGGTCCAGAACAGATTCAACCTTGCAAGTAATGCAATTGCTTAACCTATTGTAAGCTGCCGTGAGTCTCCGGAGACTCAGGGCGGCATATAAATGGAACCAATAAATAAATAAATAAACAAATAAATATTTCACTTACCAACTATTTGTTCAGTGACCATTTGGAGTTACATCACCACTGAAAAAAGTGACTTAAGGCCGTTTCTCACATTTACAACCATTTATTTATTTATTGGTCGCATTTCTGTGCCGCTGAACTCCATAGGGACTCTGGGCAGCCTACAGCAAAAAAACGATGTGAACAATATCCTGTAATTTTTTTTAAAAAGAACATTAAAAACCCATACACTCCACTCCATGGTTGGATCTCACAGATCGCCGTAGCGAGATCAACGGCCCCAGGCCTGCCGGAAAAGCCAGGTCTTCACCACTTTCCGGTAGGCCAATAGGGTGGGGGCAATCTGGACCTCAGGAGGTAATTAGTTCCAGAGAGCCGGGGCAGCCACAGAGAAGACCCTCCCCCGCAGGCCCGCCAACCGACATTATTTAGCTGACAGGACTCAGAGGAGACCGACTCTGTGGGATCTTACCAGTGGATGGGAGATATGCGGTAGAAGGCGGTCTCGCAGATAGGGCATAAAAATGCCCTATCTGCATCCCAAGGTTATCTGATCAAAATTGGGAGCTTGGTAATTGCCCTAATTACAATAGTTGCAGGATCCTGGGGAACTAAGTGATCTCCAACTGGGGACTTTCCCCAGCTAGCTTCCCCCAAGCAAGAGGGGGAAGATGAATTCATTTAGAATACAATAGAATAACAAGAGTTGGAAGGGACCTTGGAGGTCTTCTAGTCCAACCCCCCTGCTTAGGCAGGAAACCCTACACCACTTCAGACAAACGGTTATCCAATCTCTTCTTAAAAACTTCCAGTGTTGGAGCATTCACAGCTTCTGGAGGCAAGTTGTTCCACTGATTACCGTATTTTCCGGCGTATAAGACGACTGGGCGTATAAGACAACCCTCCTCAGAGCCATTTAAGGCTCGTCAGAGCCTTATGGGCTGGTCTGCCTGGTTACAGGAGAATGAGACCCGGCATAATAAGACGACCCCCAACTTTTGAGAAGATTTTTGTGTGTTAGAAAGTAGTCTTATATGCAGAAAAATACAGTAATTGTTCTCACTGTCAGGAAATTTCTCTTTAGTTCTAGGTAGCTTCCCTCCTTGATTAGTTTCCACCCATTGCTTCTTGTTCTACCCTCAGGTGCTTTGGAGAATAGATGGACTCCTGCTTCTTTGTGGCAGCCCCTGAGATATTGGAACACTGCTATCATGTCACTTCTGGCTCTTCTTTTTATTAAACGAGACATACCCAATTCCTGCAACTTTTCTTTGTATGTTTTAGCCTCCGGTCCTCTAATCATCTTTCTTGTTCTTCTCTGCACTTTCTAGAGTCTTTAAAACAGAAGACTGATTCACTTAACAACTGCAGTGATTTGGCAGAAAATTTGGCATGATTCACTTAACAACCATCTTGGTTAACAATGGAAATTCTGGTCCCAACTTTGATTGCAAGTCAAGGATGACCTGCATCTCTCAATGTCCGACTGAACCAGGAAGATTTGTGCAGGTAAAGGGCCATTCGGATACCTACAAACAGTATCTGACACTGAAGCCTTCAGTAGGAGCTTCCCAAAGCTGGATAAATTACTGAACAATGACAAAGAAACCCATTACCCACCCCAAGAGATGTTTTTAAATTGACTAAAAGGTTGACACATGTAAGTAATATGTATTAGGAAATCTTTAAAAGTATTCTTGCTGACAAAAAAGTACCAATGGGAATTTAAACAAATAGTTATGTTGTGATGGAATTGTCCATCATTTCCTTTTCTTTCCCTTTTCCCTTTGTGTCTCTTTCCTTTCCTTTCCTTTCCTTTCCTTTCCTTTCCTTTCCTTTCCTTTCCTTTCCTTTCCTTTCCTTTCCTTTCCTTTCCTTCCCTTCCCTTCCCTTCCCTTCCCTTCCCTTCCCTTCCTCTTTCCTTTCCTTTCCTTTCCTTTCCTCTTCCCTTCCCTTCCCTTCCCTTCCCTTCCCTTCCCTTCCCTTCCCTTCCCTTCCCTTCCCTTCTCTTCTCTTCCCTTTCCTTTCCTTTCCTTTCCTTTCCTTTCCTTCCTGATTGCAGCATTCCCCAGGGTCACATGATCAAAATTCAAATCCTGGGCAACTGACTCATATTTATGACGGTTGCAGTGTCCTGGGGTCACATAATCCTCTTTTGAGACCGTCTGACAAGCAAAGTCAATGGGGAAGAAGCCAGATTCACTTAACAACCACGACACCAACTTAACAACTGTAGTGATTCATTTAACAACTCTGGCTAGAAAGGTCGTAAAACGGGGCAAAATTCACTTAAATGTTCCACTTAGCAACAGAAATGTTGGGCTCAATTATGGTCATAAGTCGGGGACTACCTGTATATCCAGTGGTGGGATTCAAGTAATTTAACAACCGGTTCTCTGCCCTAATGATTTCTTCCAACAACCAGTTTGCCACACTGCTCTTAACAACCAGTTCTCCCAAAGTGGTGAGAACTGACTGAATCCCATCACTGTGTATATCCCTTTTTTGCTATCAAATCAAAGGCTTGCTTTTAATTCTGAAATCTAAGGATTTATTTGTTTGTAAAAATTTATTAGCTACCCATTTACCCCACGGTAGCTCTGGGCGGCTTACAATACTAAAAAGATAAAACTGAATAAAACCTAATGATATAAATACAGTACAGCCCAAATTTCCTCTCTTCTTGGAATAAATTGTCTCTAAATTCCTGGAACTGGTTAAGTTTCTTTTTCTAAAAAAAAAAAAAATTAAAAAATTGAGGGAGAAAGAGAGAAACAAAACAACTTTGCACAATTGTCGAGAACAAGGGGATTCCTGTCAAAATTGGACAGGTGCCCAAATGAAAACACGGGAAAGTGAAAGGAGCACGAATTTGATGGGTTTTGAACTCAGCCACATCTCGACTATGCACCAAACTTAATTGAATTAAAAATGAGTGTTATTGTTCTTTTATTTCCATATCTAAGCTGAGATTTTCCTACTGGGGTACTAGGAAATTTTCCTTAAATGGGATCGTGTGCTGTTTGATCTCAAAGATGATAGTGATAATATTGATAGGGATGATTATAATAACTAGATTATAATAACTTCTTCTTCAACTTCTTCTTCTTCCTCCTCCTCCTCCTCAATGATGGGATTCAAATAATTTAACAAGCAGTTCTCTGCCCTAATGACCAGCTGAGTGGGTGTGGCCATGATGGGAGTGTGACAGGCAGCACTCGGCCTCCTGCAGCCTCCTGGGAGCCAAAATGGGCCGCAGGGGGAGCACGCATCCCCTTCCACCCCGTATTTTGGGCCTAATAGACCTCCCTGGAAGCAAAAACGGGCCACAAGGGGGCCGTGTTGCACCCCCCCACCATGTTTTGGGCCTAGTAGGCCTCCCTGCCTACTAGGAGCCAAAACGGGATGCTTGGGGACTTCTGGAAGGGGTGGAGAGAGGAGGAGCCAGTCAGCAATTTAACAATCGATTTGGCCAAAATGGTGCAAACCGGTTGAATCCCACCACTCCTCCTCCTCCTTTTTTCTAGTCATTATCTATCCAAAGCAGGACGAAGGCCTCTTCCACATGTTTCCAACCCATACGGCCTTGAACTTTCTTTTGCCAATTGGACCCGCAATACTTGTTGATGTCGTTGATACATCTTGTTTTAGATCTCTTTCATGGACACATTTTTTATCCAGTGGGATCCATTCTATGACTGCCTTGGCCTACCTGCCGTCGATCTTTTTGGCTATGTGGCCAGCCCATTTCCATTTCAGTTTTTTTACTCTCTTGATGATATCATATACCCTGTTTCCCCCCAAAATAAGACATCCCTTGATAATAAGCCCAATTGGGCTTTTGAGCGCATGGAAATAAGGCCACCCTCTTATTTCAGGGTTCAAAAAAATATAAGACGGGGTCTTATTTTCAGGGAAACACAGTATTTTTGTTTGTTCTCTAATCCATGTGTGGGTCCTTCTATCTTGTCTTGTAATGCTGAGCATGTCTCCTTCCATGGCCACTCACAGCTTTTGTATCGTGTGTGAGGTGACCATGTTTCGCCGGCATATGTTAAAACAGGTAGCACACACGGATCTTAAAATTTTTCTCTTCAGGCATAGTGGGAGGTTGTTCCTGAAAATTACACTTAGCTTGCCAAATGCCCACCAACCACATTTAAGACGCCATTCAATTTCCTTTATTGTATCCCCTTTCATTGAGATCCACTATGTATCCAATGTATACATAGTGGTCTATGGCAGGGGTGAAATGCTCCCGGTTCGGACCGGATCGCCTGATCCGGTAGCGATGGTGGCGGGTGGTTCAGAGAACCAGTAGCAAAATCCCTGCGCTCCCCCACCCCTGCCCAGCTGAGCCGCACGATCATCAGAAGCTTTTTTTTTTTACTTTTAAAAGCATTTTTTCTACAACCTCTTCCAACAAAAAAATGCTTTTAAAAGTTAAAAAAAAAGCCTCTGATGATCCCAGCCGAGCCACGCGATCATCAGAGGCTTTTCAAAGCATTTTTTTCTGCAACCTCTTGGCCGAAGAAGTGGTTAAAAAATGCTTTGAAAAGTCTCTGATGATCCCAGCTGAGTTGCCTGATCGGCAGAGAGGTATTTTTTAAAAAAATACCTCTCTGCCGGATCAGGCAACTCAGCTGGGATGGTCATAGAGGCTTTTTAAAAAATACCTCTCTGCCGATCAGGCAACTCAGCTGGGATCATCAGAGACTTTTCAAAGCATTTTTTAAGAGTCTCAGATAGCTCGACGGGCTAGATAGCCTGTTATTAACACCCAGCTGTCTGCAATTATGCGAGTTCAAGGCTCAAGGTTGACTCAGCCTTCCATCCTTTCTAAGGTAGGTAAATTGAGGAGCCAGTTTGTGGGGGCAATAAGCTGACTTTGTATAAATATACAAAAGTATGAAGGCTATTGCTTAACGCATTGTAAGCCACCCTGAGTCTCCAGAGAAGGGCGGCATATAAATCAAATTTTAAAAAAAAACTCAGCTGGGATCAGCAGAGAGGTATTTTTTAAAAAGCCTTTCTGACTATCCCAGCTGAGTTGCCTGATCGGCAGAGGCTTTTCAAAGCATTAGAAAAAATGCTTTGAAAAGTTAAAAAACAAAAGTTGGCCACACCCACCCAGTCATATAACCCCCCCACACCAAGCCACGCCCACAGAACCCGTAGTAACAAATTTTACATTTCACCCCTGGTCTACAGTACTACGTCTTCTCCAGATCTTCTCCAGATTATCACCCACATTATCAATACTCATCTCTTCTGAAATACTCAGAAAATGCTAGTATTTTTTAGGCCAATTCCAACCTGTTCTCAAAGCTTAAGAATTACAGGTAGTCCTTGACTTATAACTATAATTGGGACTAGAACTTCCTAAATTACTAATTTCGCTCATTTTACAGGCTTTTTGTTGTTGCCACAGTTGTTTAGTGAATCACATGATTGTGAAATGAATCCGGCTTACCTCCGTTGGCTTTGCATCTTGGAATTCCCTCCCATGCGATTCATATAACGACCTTGATAAAATGGTGGCAAAAATCACGTGATTTACAGCCGCGCTGATTTACGACTGTCATCATTGTGGTTGTAAGCCGAGAACTACCTGCCTTGCAAACGACTTTCATGGCCGCTGGTGGAGAAAGTATACCCGAAATCTTTTCCTGCCTTGCCCCAGTTTGTGTTCTGCCAAGGGAGAAGGATCCCTATTCAACATTCTGCCCAAGGTGTATTTTTAGATGGTTTAAATGTGCTTGTCACACATTCCTCAATTGCAGTGATATATCCTGACCACGAAATAGAAAACATGCTGACTGCAGAGAAAGCACCCTAAATAGGATTCCCCTCACAGTTCCTTGCATATATTTTGGGCCCTCTTGGGAAGAAAATTCGACGCAATCAGTTTTCCAACAGTCGTGTGGATTTCACAGTAAGTCCTTGACTTACAACAATTCACTGAGTGACCATTCAAAGTTACGTCAGTGAAAAAAGGGACAGATCATTTAGTGACTGTTTATAAAGTTACCACGATGCTGAAAAAAGTAACTTTTCACAGTATTTTTTTTTAAAATTGGATTTATATGTCACCCTTCTCTGGAGACTCAGGGCGGCTTACAATGCGTTAAGCAATAGCTCTCATACTTTTGTATATTTTATACAAAGTCAGTTTATTGCCCCCACAAACTGGGTCCTCTATTGACCTACCTTAGAAAGGATGGAAGGCTGAGTCAACCTTGAGCCTGGGGAGATTCGAACTTACTAATTGCAGACAGCTGGAGTTAAATTACAGTGCATTAGTCCGCTGAGCTATTCCAGGCTCTTTGCTGTTATGATCTTTGCAGCATCCCCAGGATCGTGTGATCAAAATTCAGGTGCTTGGCAGCTTTTATGACCTTTGCTGTGTCCCAGGATCGTGTGATTCTCTTTTGAGACCTTCTGACAAGCAAAGTCAATGGGGAAGCCAGATCCACTTAACAACCAGATTACTAATTTATCAACTGCAGTGATTCACTTAACAACCAAACAAGGCAGGAAAGGTCATAAAACTCACTTAACAAATGTCTCACTTAACAATGGAAATGTTGGACTCCCTTGTGGTCATAAATCGAGGTTCCTGTCAGAAGGCAGTGTTTTTACACACTGTGCACAACTCAACTGCGGAATGGCGCTGGTGTGGATGGCCGCCAGTTGGATGGTCTTAGAAGGAATAGGAACAGCCTATGAATTACAAATATGTGATACTTCTTCAACAAGACAGCAGGACATAAATGTTGCTTGCTGAGAAGTAGCTGCGGGAAATAGCTAATGACAATCTGGAAATTGTGAGCTTTCCATGTGCACTACAGTTGGCCACTTTGGGACACAAAATGTTGAATGCAGGGGTGAAATGCTCCCGGTTCGGACCGGATCGCCCGATCCTGTAGCGATGGCAGCGAGTGATTCAGACAACTGGTAGCAAAAATCCTTGCCCCCCCCCCACATGCCCAGCTGAGCCGCGCAATCATCAGAGGCTTTTTTTTTTTAACTTTTAAAAAAAAATTTTCTACAAGCTCTTCGGCCGAAATAATTTATTTATTTATTATTTATTTATTTGTTAGATTTATATGCCGCCCTTCTCCGGTGACTCAGGGCGGCTTACAATACATTATGCAATAGCCTTCTTACTTTTGTATATACCTGCTTAGTAGGGCTTTCGGCCCCCCCTAAGCAGTGTTCTTTTTTATACAAAGTCAGTTTATTGCCCGCACAATTCTGGGTCCTCATAATGCTTTTAAAAGTAAAAGTAAAGAAATAATGTTTTTAAAAGTAAAAAAAAAGCCTCTGACGATCAGGCAACTCAGCTGAGATCATCAGAGACTTTTAAAAGCATTTTTCCTACCACCTCTTTGGCTGAAGAGGTTGTAAAAAAATTGCTTTTAAAAGGCTCTGATGTTCTCAGCTGAGTTGCCTGATCGTCAGAGGCTTTTAAAAGCATTTGTTTTGCAACCTCTTCAGCCAAAGAGGATGTAGAAAAGGTGCTTTAAAAAAAAACAACTTAGCCGTGCCAATCCAGTCACATTAACCCCCACCAAGCCACACCTACAAAACCAGTAGTAACAAATTTTACATTTCACCACTGGTTGAATGAGTCTACCTAGCTTTACACTTTTTCTTCTCCTATCTTATGAAGGGTACAGGAATCTGAGTCAGTCACAAGGACCAAAAGGTTTATTCTTCAAAACTTTCAGCCCCATGCTGGAGCCCTTCCTCGCAGAAATTCTCTCTCTCCAGAATATGTACATGGAGGTCAGGGGTGAAATGCTCCGAGGTATGCTACCGGTTCGCTTCACTACCACTACTCTGTGTGTGTGCATGCATGGTGCGCGCTAAACATGCGATTCACACGCAAGTGCACTGCAGGCACTACCATGCAGCGCTGAAAAAGGAGGCTTGACAAGCCTTTTCTAAGGTAAGTAGAATAGGGAGGGCGGGGAACAGCTGTTCCGTACGATTTAGATTTGCTAGAAAGCAGGATTTCCTGAATATAAATCGCGCAGCAGAGCTGATCGTCGGAAATATCAGTTTATCCGAATCGGTAACATTTTTTTACTACTGATTTGCCCAAACTAGTCCAAAGTTTGGGGTGGTAGCATTTCACCCCTGATGGAGGTGTTCCAACTGTTGTGTGTGTGTGTGTGTATATCTATCTATCTATCTATCTATCTATCTATATCTATATCTATATCTATATCTATATCTATATCTATATCTATATCTATATCTATATCTATATCTATATCTATATCTATATCTATATCTATATCTATCTATATCTATCTATATCTATCTATCTATCTATCTATCTATCTATCTATCTATCTATCTATCTATCTATCTATCTATCTATCTATCTATTTATATGTTTTCTGAGGTTTTCGCGGGTGTTTGTATGTAGGTCTTTGGTTATTCGGGTCTTCTCCTGCATAGAATTGGAAGTATCTTGGCGACGTTTCGACGAAGTCTCATTCGTCATCTTCAGGCTGGTGTTCTTGCACGAAGCCAAGAACACCAGCCTGAAGATGACGAATGAGACTTCGTCGAAACGTCGCCAAGATACTTCCAATTCTACGCGGGAGAAGACCCGAATAACCAAAGACCTACATATATACATATACATATACATATACATATACATATACATATACATATACATATACATATACATATACATATACATATACATATACATATACATACATACATACATACATACATACATACATACATACATACATACATATATATATATATATATATATATGGTGCCTGGTTGTGTATGGCTTTTAGTTGTTAATTAGGGTGTTGATGACTCTCTATTAAATCATTAATTGTTGTTTCCTTGAACTGCCGCAACCTCGACTCTTAAGAACCTGGTAAGCTGTAGATAAATCAGCAATCCTATTGTCTGTCGAAGGGCCCATTTCTAGGCTTCAGTCACTTCTGTGGCTATTTTTGTCCCTGCTCAGCCAACAATCGTAGTAGCTGCGAAATTGAATGCGTCTCCTAATTCATTGCGATGTAAAGCTATCAATGAGTTCGGGTCTCCTCATCTAACCACTCACTCGTGTTTCCACAATCTGGTGGTTAGCTTCCTACCCATCTGTTTACATAATCACAGGGGCAATCCATGCAGAGAATCCGGTAAATTACATTAGAAAATATTGTTAAGAGTAGGACGAAAACAAAATGACAAAACTATTACATCTCCAAGGCTCACCAGAAAGGGGAAAGTAGGGCATGTTACCGAAAGTACACCTGGTGGGACTAGGGGTGAAAGCTACTTACCTTCCCTACCGGTTCGGAAGGGCATGCGTGTCACAAGCGATTTTGGACCCTCTGCCCATGAACAAAGTCTTCTTGGTAATTCCCGGTTAAAACCAGGAAGTAACAATGTCCGGACGGGTGAGCGGAGCCTTGCACTGCCGCCGCTACCGGTTCTCCGAACTACCCACTTCCGCCGCTACTGATTCGCACGAACTGGTAGCATTTCACCCCTGGGTGGGACCATGTAAAAGGACTTTCTTAGTGGTAGTCCCTTCTTTATAGAATATCTTCCTCCCTGGGGTTCAGTTGGAAGGACAGAGTAGGGGCTTTTAATTGGTTTTAAATTATATGGTGGATTTTTTAAAATGTAAGCTGTCCACTCTCTTCTTAAAAACCTCCAGTGATGTAGCACCTATAATTTCTGAATTGTTCCACTGGTAAAAAAGATGTTGAGACTCTAGAAAGAGTGCAGAGAAGAGCAACAAAGATGATTAGGGGACTGGAGGCTAAAACATATGAAGAGCAGTTGCAGGAATTGGGTAAGTCTAGTTTAATGAAAAGAAGGACTATGATCAGTGGTGAAATCTAAAATTGTTACTACTGGTTATGTGGGCGTGGTTTGGGGGGGTAATGTGACTGGGTGGGCGTGGCCAATTTTTTTTTAAACTTTTAAAACCATTTTTTCTACAACCTCTTCGGCAAAGAGGTTGTAAAAAAATGCTTTCAAAAGGCTCTGACGATCCCAGTTGAGTTGCCTGATTGGCAGAGACTTTTTTCCTTTTAAATGCCTCTGACGATCCAAGCTGAATTGCCTGATTGTCAGAGGCATTTAAAAGAAAAAAAGTCTCTGCCGATCAGGCAACTCAGCTTGGATCTTCAGAGGCATTTATTTATTTATTTATTTATTTTATTTGGCTTATATGCCGCCTTATCTCCCAATGGACTCAGGGCGGCTCACAATGATCAAATGCACAAGCCACAATACAAAGTTAAAATCTAAAACCAAATAAATTTAAAATTTAAAAAATCCTTAAAACCCCATCAGTCCAGGTCGGGGAGCTTGAAACACCAAGAAAAAAAAGGGTTTTTTTTCTTTTAAAAGCCTTTGATGATCCCAGCTGAGCCGTGCGATCATCAGAGGCTTTTTTTTTTTACTTTTAAAAGATTTTTTTCAGCCGAAGAGGTTGTAGAAAAAATGCTTTTAAAAGTAAAAAAAATAAAAAGCCTCTGATGATTGTGTGGCTCAGCTGGGCAGTGGGGGGGGGGCAGGGATTTTTGCTACCGGTTCTCCGAACCATCTACTTCCATCGCTACCGGATCGGGTGATCCGGTCCGAACCGGGAGCATTTCACCTCTGACTATGATGATATGATTTCAGTCTTCTAATATTTGAGGGGCTGCCACAAAGAAGAGAGGATCAAAGCACCTGACCGTAGGACTAGAAGCAAAAAATGGGCACTAATCAAGGAAAGAGGCAACTTTGAACTGACAGTTAAAGCAATTAATCAGTGGAAGAATGTGTTTTCAGAAATTGTGAATGCTCCAATACCGGAAGTTTTTAAGAAAAAATTGGACAACCATTTGTCTGAAATTGTATAGGGCTTCTTGCCATTTTAGGGGTTGGACTAGAAGACCTCCAATGTCCCTTCCAACCCTGTTATTCTATTAATTGTTCTCACTGTTAGAAAGTTTCTCCTTAATTCCAGATTGCTTGATTAGTTTCCATGCATTGTTTCTTATCTGGTCTTCTGGTGCTTTGGAAAATAAGTTGACCGCCTCTTCTTTGTCACAGCTCCTCAAATATTGGAAGTCTGCTATCATGTCACCCCCAAGTCTTTCTTTTCTCTAGACTGGCCATACTCCGTTCCTGCAACCGTTCTTCCTATGTTTTTGTCTCCAGGCCTTTAATCATCTTAGTTTTTCTTTGCATTTTCTTTCTTCCAAAGTCTCAACATCTTTTTTTGTAACGTGGTGACCAAAACTGCATGCAGTATTCCAGGTGTGGCCTTATTAAGGCTTTATAAAGCGATATTAATACTTCACATGATTTTGATTCTGTGCTTCCGTTTATACAACCAAGGACTGTATATTAGCTTTTTTGGCTGCAGACTTAATTGCTCTTCTCTTCGCTTTTTCCAAATTCTCAATGTTATGTCCTTATAAGGACATCCGCCGGGGGATTGGTAGATTCCACCGGCGGGAAGTTTAAATGATTGTCATTGGCCGGTGGGCATGCCTGAGCAGGATATAAGGAGGCTCAGCAGGCCAGCCGGCGTTCAGTTTCACCCATCTAATAAAGGTTCTGAACGGACAGCTGAGTCGCGTTTCTTTCCAGCGCCGAGCTAACACTGGCGACGAAGGACTGAAGAAGAACCGACGACCTGCAACACAACGCTACCGCCTCAGGAGCTGAATCACCGAGCTAAGTCACTGAACCATGTCTGGACCACAAATTTCCCTGGCTCCATTCAATCCAAGCCAGGAAAAATGGAAGTCCTTCATGGTGAGATTCAGACAATTCCTGGCGGGCAGCGGCTTCACAGAACTAGACGACAACAGGAAGAGGGCTCTCTTCCTGGCTCACTGCGGATCCGAAGTCCTGGAAATGGCGATGGACCTCGTGGCACCCAGGGACATCGAGCAGATGCCATGGTCCGAGCTCCAAGACGTCCTTCAGGAGCACTACGCGCCCACGAGCACCCCCCTAGCCAACCGTTTTGAATTCCACCAAAGGAATCAGAACGAAGGGGAAACGTTCAAGGACTTCGTATCGGCGCTCCGGAAGATCGCGGCCAGCTGTGAGTTTGAGAATGTGGACGTCCAGCTAAGAGACCGGATCGTATTCGGCATGAGGGACTGCTCAGTCCAGAAAAAGTTCCTCAGCCGGAAAAAGATCTCACTAAAGGACGTCATAGAAGAAGCAACCGCGGCGGAGATGTCCGACAGAGCGGCAGCAGCAATGAGACGCTCAAAAGGGATCCACAAGATCCACAGAGAACAGCCACAGTCATCCGAGGACCTCTCCACGTGCTCGGAGTCCGAAGGGGAAATGGCCGTCCACAAGGTCACGAGGCCCCAAAGGCGGGAAAGTCAACAAGATGGCACCCGAGAGGACAGATGCGCCAGCTGCAAGGGAGATCACCCTCGCGCCAGATGTCGCTGGCGAGATGCAACCTGCCGCCGATGCGGACGGAAAGGCCACATCGCCGAGGCCTGCAGGGCGGCAGAACCAACTTTTGAGAGGCAGAGACCTGGGGACCGCGAATACCAGAGGTCATCCAGACGGTCCCAGCAACCGAGGCGACAGGACGAGCGGCAAGCAAACGGCCGGCAGGTCAACAAAACGACCATCGCCAACACCGCAGCCGAGGGAGCCGAAAAATTCCACGTGACCGTCCACGTGGACGGGGCACCATGCCCCATGGAGATAGACTCTGGCTCACCCTTCTCCATTATTGCCTGGCAGAACCTTAAAAGACTCCAGCCCAACATCTCGAAGGGACACCTGAAGCCAATCCAGGCGAAGTTAGTAGACTTTGGCGGCCACCCCATCGGCATCCTGGGACGAACGAACATCAGAGTGACATACAAAGGGTTCAGCGGAGACCTCCCCATCGCCGTCGTCAAGGACGCCCGACCGACCCTACTGGGAGTGGAGTGGTTCAGGCCACTAGGGCTCACAATCGGAGGAATTAATCAGATTAGGAATAGTCAGCTCGACAAACTCCTAGAAGACTTCCAGGACGTCTTCGACGGGAGCTTAGGTAAATTCCTGGGGAAACCCATCTCTCTAAATTTAGATCCTAAAATCAATCCGATTCGGCTAAAGCCCCGCAGAGTCCCGTTTGCCCTTAGACCAAAAGTGGATGCACAATTGGATAAGCTAATCGCCCAGGGCATCCTCGAACCAATCGATCATGCTGCATGGGAGACTCCCATTGTGACCCCCATGAAGCCTGATGGATCAGTGCGCATCTGCGCCGATTATAAATGCACCATCAACCGCGCGTTGCAGCAGAGCGCATATCCGGTGCCAGTAGTGCAACATCTGTTGCACTCACTGGGCAATGGATCAATTTTTGCCAAACTGGACCTGGCGCAGGCTTACCAGCAACTGCCAGTGGACCAGACAACTGCGGAGGCGCAAACGATTGTCACGCACCGGGGCGCATTTAAATGCAACAGACTCCAATTCGGGGTCAGTGCCGCCCCGGGGATATTTCAATCGATGATGGAACGCCTTCTCCAAGGCATTCCAGGGGTGGTGCCCTACTTCGATGACGTTCTAATCTCGGGGACATCGGAATCCCAACTAATGGAACGGCTCAGGCTTGCCCTGCAGCGATTCCAGGCGAAGGGACTTCGGGTCCGACGGGACAAGTGCGTGATCGGAGTCAGGGAAGTCGAGTTCCTGGGCTATTTAATTGATAGCCAGGGCATCCATCCCACCAAAGACAAGGTAAGGGCTATACACGAGGCTCCAGCCCCAAAAAACAAAACGGAGCTTCAGGCTTTTCTGGGATTACTTAACTTTTATAGTGTATTCCTACAACAGAAAGCCACCGTCGCTGAACCACTGCACCGACTCCTAGGGAAGGCGGCACCTTGGAAGTGGGGGAGCGCAGAAGAGGAAGCCTTCCAGAAAGCCAAAAGACTCCTGTCCTCCGACAGCCTCCTCATCCAGTACAACGGGGAGCTACCGCTAACCTTGACCTGCGACGCCTCACCCTACGGGGTCGGGGCCGTCCTAAGCCACCAACTCCCGAATGGAGAAGAAGCACCAATTGCTTTCTTCTCCAAGACAATGTCACCAGCCGAAAGGAACTACGGCCAAATAGATAAGGAAGCGCTAGCCGTGGCAGGCGTCAAGCGCTTCCACGAATACGTATATGGCAGAGCGTTCACCATCATAACGGACCACAAACCATTGCTTGGCCTCCTCGCGGGGGACAAACCCACCCCAACCTTCATGTCGCCCAGGATGACACGCTGGGCCATCTTCCTGTCGGGCTACAACTACCGCCTAGCCCACCGGCCCGGTAAGGTCATTGGAAACGCCGACGGCCTCAGCAGGTGCCCGCTGAACGAACGGATCGAGGATCCCGCACCCACACTCGGACTCCACCACATCGATGATGACCAGTCCAGCCCGGTGTCCTCATCCACAGTTGCACAGCACACCGCAAAGGACAGAATCCTCAGGCAAGTGCTATCCTGGGTCTTACGGGGATGGCCAGAAGAAGCCCAGAGGGAAGAGCTGACCCCATTCCACAGAAGGCAGCAAGAACTCACCACGATGCAAGGCTGCCTCCTCTGGGGCGACCGCGTGGTCATACCCACATCACTCCAAAAACGGACTTTGCAAACCCTTCACTGCGGCCACCCAGGGATCGTCAGGATGAAGGCCCTAGCAAGGAGCTACGTCTGGTGGCCCGCATTAGACAAAGACATCGAGGCGTGGATTGCCAGATGTGACCCGTGCCAGGCAACGAGGCCAGCACCCCCGCAAGCGACACCGTCAGAGTGGGAATCACCATCCGGACCCTGGTCGAGAATCCACATCGACTTCGCCGGGCCGATGAACGGTAAATCCCTCCTGATCGTGGTCGACGCGTTTTCCAAGTGGCTGGAAGTCATAGCCATGCCCTCCACCACGACGGAAGCCACCATCAAGGCCCTACGACGTCTATTTGCCACGCACGGCCTCCCGGACACCCTCGTCTCCGACAACGGGCCGCAGCTGACAGCGAAGGCGATGGAGGAATTCCTGGCGGGCCACGGAATAAGGCACGCGCTCACCGCCCCGTACAGACCGGCCGGAAACGGACAGGCCGAGAAAATGGTGAGGCTAACGAAAGAGACACTAACCAGAATGGGAAAAGGGGACTGGCAGGAACAAATTGACCGGTTCCTCTTGACCCAACACATCACCCCTCACACAACGACGAGAAAGAGCCCGGCAAAACTACTGATGGGACGGAAGCTGCGCTCACCGCTAGACCGCCTGCACCCGCTGTATAACCCAAAAGACAGGCCGAACAAACCTCCGCCGCCTAGGAACTTCGCGTGCGGGGATTTGATTTTCGCGCTAAATTTCCAGGGCGATCCCAAATGGCTCAAGGGTCAAATCATGCGAGTGACCGGCCCGAAGTCCTACGAAGTCGAGCTGGTCGACGGCCGCATCTGCAGGCGACACATCGACCAACTCCGGAAAAGGTGGAGGGGAACCGAGGAGTTCGAGGAAAACCACCCAGACGAGGTAGGCCTACCCCACCCCGACGAGGTAGGCCTCCACCGACCAGACGAGGTAGACCTGCACCACCCCGACGAGGTAGGCCTGCACCGACCTGACAGGGTAGGCCAACCACACCCCGACGAGGTAGGCCTACCCCACCACGATGAAGGAGGCCCACCGCACCCTGACGAGGAGGGCCGGCAACACCCCAGCAGAGGAGGACTGCCTCAACCCGGCAAGGCAGGACACCGACCATCCTTCACGAAGGAAGCAGCAACCCAGAAAAAGGCGAGCACGGTAGACCGGGACCTGCTCCACCAGCGAGGGTGCCCACCGGAAAACCAAGGGGGCACCCGACAGCACAACCCCCGAGACCGACACAACTCGGAAAGGGGGTCGGAACAACGAGGCCGGGCAACCCAACACCCCCCAGACGAGGTCGACCGCCAAAATAAAAACGGCGAACACCCACCCGGCAGGGGAGGACAACAACGACCCGGCGAAGAAGGCCTCTCACCGCCCGGGGAGGAGGACCAGCCCATCCCCGACCTGGGAGGACGCCACCGACCCGGCAGGGTAGGACAACAACAACCCCGGGAGGGAGTCCTACCCTACCCCGGCGAGGTAGGCCGACCCGGAGAGGCCAGGGAGAGACCGTCGCACCCACCACCACCCGGGGGTCGACCCACCGTGGAGGTCCCCACGCCCTCTGACCCGGGAGCATCTAGGACACGGGACGAGGATTCGGGGACCTTACCGAGGTTCAGACGACCGTCTACCAACCGTGGCGACTGGAACAGCCCGGAGGACCACCGGACCTACGGCGACGCGCCCAGAGAACGGCCCAAGGAGACGACTTCAACTCCTGCCGGAGACGCCAGGGCAGGCCCCGCGCACTCGACGGCAGGGTCCAGAGACTCCGGGACGGAGGGACAGGAGCCAACCGGGGCTCGGCCCGTCCGGAGCAGCATCCACCCACCGACTGGGCCGCGCAGGTCCAGTAGAACTGTCAGGCGTCCCGCCTACCTGCGCGAGTACGTGATCGCGCACACGGATTGACGGACTAAGGACTAGGAGGGGAGGGGTGTTATGTCCTTATAAGGACATCCGCCGGGGGATTGGTAGATTCCACCGGCGGGAAGTTTAAATGATTGTCATTGGCCGGTGGGCATGCCTGAGCAGGATATAAGGAGGCTCAGCAGGCCAGCCGGCGTTCAGTTTCACCCATCTAATAAAGGTTCTGAACGGACAGCTGAGTCGCGTTTCTTTCCAGCGCCGAGCTAACACTCAACATCTCTTTTTTTTTTTTTTTTTTTTTTTGCAATGTGGTGACCAAAATAAATAAATACAGAAACCAACAAGACACAAATGGCATGAAATGTGAACTTAAAAGCCACACAGCTCACTGGACCTTCCTCTGATGTCCACCAAATGTGAAATCCTTTCCCTTGTTTTGCATCAAACTTTGCAAGTTGTGTGAAAAAACCTTTGGAGGTGCTGTGAGGACAGCGTCCAAGATGCATGGCGGGGTGTGGAGGCCATTGGTGACCTGAGCTTTCATCCTGCGCAACTTTTCGTGAAAGACAAAGCCAATTATTATTGCAGCTGACGCTTCTCTGAGTCGGTAAGAATTGCTGCTCATCAATGCAGGTTGCGTGCGGGTTGTTTTCTGACGCCAAGTAGCAATTTAGACCGGAGCCCTGAAAATTTCCATCAAATGCCTACGCCTGAATAATTTCTCTTGCGCACTGATTCTCTCTCTCTCTCTCTCTCTCTCTCTCTCTCTCTCCTCCACTCTTTATTTTTTTTCCCAGCTCAAGCCACCTGGCAGTAGCTGTATCCATTTTCTAATTCATTGGTTTAGTGAGTGTTTATTTGGCAAAGGTCTTATGCAAACTGAACATGGACCTGTTTTCTCACCTTTGCAGGAATAGTTCTTTGAGAAGCAACCCCACAAACTGCAGGCTGCAGCATCATGTTTGTTGAAGCAATGAGGAAGAGGAGGATGAGGATGAAGATGAGGATGATATCCATTCAGTCGTGTCCGATTCTATGGGCCAGGTCTCGTCACATCTTCCGGATGTGCAGTGCTTTTTTGAGTTGTTATGTGCTTTGATGGCGTCCAGTTATCATGTTTGTGGGAGGCCTGGTTTTCTTTTACCACTAACTCTTCCACACATAATTGCTTTCTCCAGTGAATTTGGTCTCTGCATGACGTGGCTAAAGTGAGATGCAGTTTTGTGATTTTTGCTTTCCAGTGACATGCCTGGTGTTATCTGCTCCAGGACTTGCTTGTTAGTCACCTTTGCTGTTCAAGGAATATGCAGGAGACTTCTCCAGCACCACAACTCAAAACAAGTCAATTTTGCTTTGTAAGGTTCAACTTTCACAACTATAGGTAACTATGGGGAACACAATAGAGTGGACTAACTTTCAATCTGGAGTATATCCCACAACCAGACTAAACTCTTTTCAATCTGCTCTTGAATCCTCAGAAAACAAAATTGCGTAAACGTAGTGACACCCATTGCAGTTCTCTCACATGCCTTGATCGTCCCTGTTCCTAGTCCTTGCCAATCCATTGGCTTCTTTCCAAGATGTTGGAAGTACTACAAAGAAAAGGTTATCAACAGAAGGCAGGACAAGAAACAATGGATGGAAACTAATCAAGGAGAGAAGCAAGCTGGAATCAAGGAGAAATTTCCTGATAGTGAGGACAATTAACCAGTGGAATGATTTGTCTCCAGAAGTTATGGGTGCTCCATCACTGAAGAGTCACCTGTCTGAAATGATATGGGGTCTCTTGCTTGCGGAGAGGGTTGGACTACAAGACCTTCAAGGTCCCTTCCAGCTCTATTCTGATTATTATTGATTATTATTACTACCTAAAACAGGACAACTAGGGATGACTAACTTCGATCTTGCTCAGGGGCTGGGAATGAGATGAAGGCCATGTCATGAAAATGTAGCACCAAAGAAGAAGTTGTCGCTGCATGTGTGGGTTGTCAATGCATGCAGTGATGTACCGGCATGTGAGAAGGACCTTGGGGGACAGGAGAAAAAACTCCAAAAAGGCACGGATCCGATAAAAGACATCCCAACCCACAGAAGGAAACCAACTTATCCACTGCAATGATTCGCTTAACAATGGTGGCAAGGTGGTAAAATGGAACAAAACTCACTTAACAACTGTCTTATTTAACAACAGAAATTTTGGGCTCAGTTGCGGACATAAGTTAAGGACTACCTATATTTGTATCACGAGATGACAACCCGAATTTTCCATTCTTGTGTCCGATGTCAGAATGCAAGCCCAGAAGAGCAGGATTTTATTAGATTTTTATCCTGCCTGTTAGTCAAAAATTAGTACTTTATACCGACAATAAGTGTAAAATAATAATACTTATTATTTTTATAGGTAACTGGCGCCTTGGGCATAATTCTATGACAAAGCCAATGTTGAGAGAATTATAATCTGTTAACATCTGAAGGACTGTCACATCCTTCTGTATTCCCAGCTGAGAAGGTGACTCATTCTCATTGTTTTATTTCCCTGTCATTGTTTATGAAAAGCACATTTCCAACCCCACATTTAGATTTGGATTCTGGAGACTTTTAACTGAATATAACAGAAGAACAGAGTTGGAAGGGATCTTGGAGGTCATCTAGTCCAATCCTTTGCATGAGGAGGAGACGCTATATTTTATTTTGAATGCTGTATACTTCCCACAGTCATTTCTTGTGAGATGGGTGGCCATATCCATTTAACAAATAAATGAAATTAGAATTCAGCAAAGCCTCCCTTCATTTACATTCCCTGCTATCTACTGTAATCTAAATTTTTATCTCGTAAAGCTGGAGTCACCGAGAGTGACTTGGGCAGCCATATAAATTTTCTTAAATAGATAAAATTTAAAATTGCCTTGGAGAGATTTCTAGCAAATTATTCAGGTTCCTGCTTGGTCTTTCTGCTATTCGTTCTTTAATGATGTGGATTTCCCATTTCCTTGAGGGAAAGGAGTGAATGAAGGAATGTTTTCATTTATGTTTCTTATACTACATCATGTTTTTATTGTTAGTTGTCCAAAGTCAGTTAAGTGAGATTGGGAGAGTGGTGTAGAAATAGGAAAGATAGACAGATAGATAAAACGTCATCAGTAAAGCATAACAGAGAATGTTCTTTCTGCGCCAACTCAGAAAGCTAAAATTGTCCAAGGAGCTGCTGATCCAGTTCTACAGAGGAATTATTGAGTCTGTCATCTGCACCTCCGTAACTGTCTGGTTTGGCTCTGCAACCCAACAAGACAGAAACAAACTTCAGAGGATCATTAGAACTGCAGAAAAAACAATGGCTACCAACCTGCCTTCTATTGAGAACCTGTATACTGCACGAGTCAAAAAGAGGGCTGTGAAAATATCTACAGACCTCTCACATCCTGGACATAAATTGTTTCAACTCCTACCCTCAAAACTACGCTATAGAGGACTGCACATCAGAACAACCAGATGCAAGTTTTTTCCCGAACACCATCACTCTGCTAAACAAATAAAACCTGGAACCAAGGAGTAATTTTCTGACAGAATAATTAATCAGAGGAACAACTTCTCTCCAGAAGCTGTGATTGCTCCATCACTAGAGATTAGACGACCACTTATCTAAAATTGTATAGGATCTTCTGCTTGAGCTGGAGGTTGGACCTCCAAAGCCCCTCCCAAGTCTGTTATTCTGTTTAATAAGCAACAATTTATTTATTTAGTCAATTTATCTAATTCCAAGATTACAAGAATATTTGATATACACAGGAATCTTTTACTGCAGACCGAGATGCAACCATGATGGCCTGGGAAAAGAATACTTGTTAAAGCCAACAAATCCATTAAGTCTGGGTTTTGGGATGTTTTAAACGTTTTATCTTTGCATGAAATGCCAGATGTGGTTTTATGCCAGCAGAACAGCAGAAGTGTCTGAAAACTGGTCAAAGAGTGAGGCTGGAGATGGGACAATTAAAAAAAAGAATCAAGAATCGATAGGACTGCCAGCTCAGCCCTCTCTCTCTATATGATGTCAACCCCTTGGTGAAAGGGGAATGAACGGCATGGCACAGCTGGCATCCCTCTGCCGAGAGGCCCCAATGCCAGAAGCAGGTATTTCGTGGACCAGTTTTGGCCTGTTAAACGGAGAATTCGCTGAAGTGAAGATTTACCGTATTTACATTTTTAAAAAGAGTTTAGTTTTCTTAGGATGCGTAGGTCAAATATCATGGGAAATTTATAATCTTCAAACTGAAACCATAATTCACAATTTTTCTGCAATGATCTCATGACCTGTGAGGAGGTTAAGATGTCTATCATTAGATGTGTGACACATAGCTCCAGATTCTGAAATGAGGGCGTTTGCATTTTATGTTATTTCTGACCCTTCCTCTCTCTTTCTTTCTTTCTTTCTTTCTTTCTTTCTTTCTTTCTTTCTTTCTTTCTTTCTTTCTTTCTTTCTTTCTTTCTTTCTCTTTCTTTCTTTCTTTCTTTCTTTCTTTCTTTTTCTTTCTTTTTTCTTTCCTTTCCTCCCTTTCTTTTTCTTTTTTCCTTTCCCCCTCCTCCCTCCCTCCTTCCCTCTTCCTTCCTCCCTCCCTCTTCCTTTCTGACTTCCTCCTTCCCTTCCTTCCTTCCTCCCTTTCTTTCTTTTTCTTTCTTTCTCTCTTTATCTTTTCCTTTTTCTCTTTCTTTTCCTCCCTTTCTTTCTTTTCTTTTTTCCTTTCTCCCTCCTCCCTTCCTCTTCCTTCCTTCCTCCCTCCCTCTTCCTTCCTCCCTTCCTTCCTTCCTTCCTTTCTCCCTCCCTCCCTCTCCCTTTCTTTCTCTTTCTTTCTTTCTCTTTCCCTTCCTCTCTTTCTTTTCCTTTTTCTTTCCTTTCCTCCCTTTCTTTCTTTTCTTTTTTCATCTCTCCTTCCTTCCTTCCTTCCTTCCTTCCTTCCTTCCTTCCTTCCTTCCTTCCTTCCTTCCTTCCTTCCTTCCTTCCTTCCTCTTGTATGAGTACACACGTTGTTTTTCTTAGAAAGAAGAATAGGAAATACGTAAAATTGCAAAGGTCACTAAACATAGGTTGGGTCGAATGCAGTCTATTTGCTTGGCAGTTTCTGGTGTCCAAGGAAACCTCGGTGGATCAGCCAGTCGGAAAGCGTGGGAGAATGAAGACATAATGATATTAAATTAGTGGCTGAGGTCCTTCAAGCACAGGAAGAATTGTTGTGAATTGCTCAGAAGCATCACAAGTATTCCTTGTTCCTTCAGATGCAATGGTGGCTCCTGGGGCTTATGGAAAATGTCTATAAATTATGTTTTGTTTTCAGCAGTATGGCGTGTTACAAAGAGTTTAGAGAAACATGTTCCTTCTTTCCAACATATGGGAGGAGGGGTGTTACACGCGTGCTCCCACGTTCCAATTATGGTCATTCACTCACAAATCACATACGTAGTTTGGAAAACAGCTACACACGTAGCACTTTCCACAAACAAGGCCCAGCTGGTTCTTTCAAATACAGGAGTACCAGGGAATTTACAATAACAGCAAAACCTTACTGGTTACAATGCAGATAGTCCTCGACCTACAACAGTTCATTAGTGACCGAAATTACAACGGCACTGGAAAAAATGGCTGTAATTCACACCTACAACCGTTGCAGAATCCCTGTGCTCACTTGATCAAAATTCAGGCAGTTGGCAACTGGCTCGTATTTATGACGGTTGCAGCATCCCGGCGTCACGTGATCCTCTTTTGAGAACTTCTGACAAGCAAAGTCAACGGGGAAATCAGATTCATTGAACAATTGCGTTACTAACTTAACAGTGATTCACTGAACCCCTGTTGCAAGAAAAGTCGTAAGATGATTCTAAGTTAACTTAACAACTTTCTTGCTTAGCAACAGGAATTCTGGGCTCAATATGGTCTTACGTTGAAAGCTACCTTTATATATGTATATTTGCTCTTTATCACATGTGCAATAATCCACAATGATCCATGTTCTTCTCAGAACTTCGCAGGCATTAGCCTGAAGGACAGAAGTTGCCGAATCTGATTCTGAATGCGACTTTAAAGAGTTGAGTGCGCTTTAGGACACCTTTTATCCCCTGAATTCTTGCTTTGTTGATTCTTGGTCGTTGATGTGACTTGGGGAACTACCGTATGTTCTATGGACTTTGCAAGGGACCTTGGAGGTCTTCTAGTCCAACCCCCTGCTTAGGCAGGAAACCCTCTACCACTTCAGACAAACGGTTATCCAACATCTTCTTAAAAACTTCCAATGGTGGAACATTTACAACTTCTGGTGGCAAGTTGTTCCACTGATTAATTGTTCTGTCAGGAAATGTATCCTTAGTTCTAAATTGCTTCTCTCCTTCATTAGTTTCCATCCATTGCTTCTTGTTCTGCCCTCAGGTGCTTTGGAGAATAGTTTGACTCCCTCTTCTTTGTGGCAGCCCTCGAGATATTCGAAGACTGCTATCATATCTCTTCTAGTCCTTCTTTTCATCAAACTAGACATACCCAGTTTCTGCAACTATTCTTCGTATGTTTTAGCTTCCAATCTCCTAATCATCTTTGTTGCTCTTCTCTGCTCCCTCAAACATTTCTTGTACTATTCAGCCTCCTCCAGACCCTTGAATGTATTTGTTCTTCTTCTCTATACTCATCCTGAGGCCTCTGCCTCTTTTTTTGTACAGATAGTCCTTGACCTACGACCACAATTGAGCCCAAAATTTTTGTTGCTTAATGAAACATTTGTTAAGTGAGTTTTGTTCCATTTTACGACTTTTCTTGCTAGATTTGTTAAATAAACCGACAATATAAAAACCAAGTTATAAAAACACAAATTACCATTATAAAAAATGAAAACATTGGGAAAAATTAAAATATACAACCTCAAAGCATCAAGAGAGCAAGAATATCAATCATGTAGGAAGACATAACATATGATCTATGCACAGGCAGTTCTTGATTTATGACTGGCCACTTGCAAGTCTTCGAATTTAATGAGTGAATCCAAAAATGGGAATTGGGACCAGGGGTGAAATGCTCCCGGATCGAACCGAATCACCTGATCCGGTAGCGATTTTTCCCTGTGGTTCGGCGGTCCGGTAACAATCGTCACCCAGGTGTCATTACTTCCTGGCAGTAATTACTTCCTGGCAGTAATTAACCAGGCTGAACTGGTAAAGATGGTAAGTAGGTTTCACCCCTGCTTGGGACCCACTTTTAAAGTTCTGGCATTGATTTCCCCCCTCCTCACGGTCATGTGACTATATTTTGGTCAATTAGCAAGTGGCCTCCATTTTCAACTATTTGTGGCTGTTAAATGGGGCAAAACCCATTGAACATTGCTTAGTCATGGATATCTTGGCCTCAGTTTGAGCTTAAATTCAGGATTATGTGCAATTTCATTTTACAAGACTTTCTCTTTTGACCCCCTAGTCCTGAAAATAGAGGGCTCCCCCAGCCATCTCTGCACTAAATCCTCATAGTTTCGACCCTCCCTGCTTTTTTTGTAGACCCAAGATGGGCTGGTTTTAATCTCCAATGACCCACTGACAGATTAGAGGCATTAAGGCTGATGTTGACTCTTAGTAATCGCATAGACAGATTTTCTCCTCCCACCGTCAACATTTCAGGCGCTAAAGGGAAAAAACATGTTTCACTTTTTAAAAGAAAACACTCTGTAGCCTTCAGATGCAGGCATCCTCTATCTTCCTCAAAACATCTCCTTCCAAAATAATTTTCCACATTGAAGACATAACATTTTTATAGTAGTGACAAGTTATTTCTTTCTTGTCTTGTTTGAAAAACAATGGCACTTCAGCCTGTATGATAAGGAAAGCAAAAGAAAAAAGTTTTCTCTCCTGACTGATGATGGTATGCTCACTTCTGAAAATTTAAAAAAGAAAGAAAGAAGAGACAGTTTTGCTGTCTTGCCATTGAATAATAAAATACATTTCGAATACAAGTGCGGGCACAAACCTCCAGCTTTGCATAATGAATTGGCTATAATGTTTTAAATCCCCACCTCCAGCTAAAACTGTTATATGACAATGGATAATGAAAAATAATATTCGGGACAATGTATTTTGGAGATGTGTGGGAAGACAGAACTTGATCATGGCTGAAATGAAATTTATTCAACACTTTTTAGTCAGGAGGGCTAAATAACTTCAGTTCCTTCCTTCTCCATTAGGAGGGTGGCGTGCTGAGGAGATACGAACGTCTCAATCTCGTCAACTTTAAAATGGTGGACTCCATTTCCCAGAATTCCTCAGCCGGTATGGATAAAATTCCAACTCTCAGGATTCCTTAGCCACCATGGGTGGACTTCAGCTCCCAGAATTCCCCAGTCAACACAGGTTAGAATAAATTAGAATTATAGGGCTGGAGCAGAGGTGGGATTCACATAATTTTACCACCAGCTCGCTGTGCACTGAAAATCAGGGCTGTGGAGTTGGGAGATAAATGTTCCGACTCCGATTCCTCAGTTTTTTGTACTTCCAACTCCGACTCCGACTCCAGATACCCAAAATTTCCTCTGACTCCGACTCCTTGAGTCTGACTCCGGCTCCGGCTCCTCAGTTTTTTGTACTTCCGGCTCCGACTCCGACTCCGACTCCTCAGTTTTTTGTACTTTCGACTCCGACTCCGACTCCAGGTACCCAAAATTTTCTCTGACTCCGACTCCTCGAGTCCGACTCTGGCTCCAGCTCCTCAGTTTTTTGTACTTCCGGCTCCGACTCCGACTCCTCAGTTTTTTGTACTTCCGACTCCGACTCCGACTCCAGGTACCCAAAATTTCCTCCGACTCCGACTCCTCGACTCCGACTCCACAGCACTGCCAAAAATGTGAGCGTGCGCATGTGCATGCTTACTTTGCTTACACGCATGCCTTCTGCACATGCACATGATCTTCGCTTTGCTGGCGCGCACGGCTTGCACGCCTGCACATCAGTGGTGGGTTGCCCCCAGTTCGCACCGGTTCTATAGAACTGCTGGTAAAACTGGCAGGAGGCTCCGCCCACCAACCCTGACGTCATCAAAATGCTTCTGCGCATGCGCAGAAGAGCGCGCACGTGGCTCCCTTGTGAACCAGTAGTAAAGGTAAGTAGAACCCACCCCGATGCACGTGGCTTAGAAAACATGGCTAAATAGAACGGCATAGTGCCAGGGTGGGTGGGCAGGCCCACCTGCAGTCCGCCACTACCGGTTCACCTGAAGCAGTCCAAACCGGCTGAATACCACCACTGGGAATACCACTGGCTGAACACCACCACTGGAAGCAAACTTTACCCAAGGCAGGAGATGCCAGTCATGGCTAACCTTTTTACCATCACGTGCCAAAACTGGAGGGAGCACGGGATGTGTGTTGCATGTGTGCCCACACCTATAATTGTACGCGCCCCACCTCCACACATGCATGTGCGAGCCCCCACTTTTGGCATGCAATGGCCTGGTGGGCCCGCTAGGCCCATTTTTCTCTCTCCCCAGGCTTCAGAGGCTTTCTAGGAGCCTGGGGAGGGCAAAAACTGCCTTCCACATCCCCCTAGAGGCCTTCCGGAGGCCGGAAAAGGCCCGTTTGCTGAAGGCCCGAAAATCAGCTGGCCAGTGTGCTTATGCGTGCCAGAACTGTGCTCGTGTGCCCACCGATATGGCTACGCATGCCATCTGTGACATGCGTGCCATAGGTTCGCCATTATGGTCTTATGGCATTCTGGACAAATGGCTGTCCAGTCTCTTGTTAAAATGAAGCAGCCACAACTCCTGGGGACAAGCTGTTCCACTGACTCAAAAAAGGAAATTTTGCCTTGTCTCTAGGTTGGATCTCTCTCTTTAGCAAGCTTCTACCCATTACTTCTTGTACTGCTCTCTGGTACTTTGGAGAATAAGTCGGCCCTCTATTCTCTGTGATAGCCCCTCAAGTACTGGAAGACAGCTATCATGTCCTCTTCATTGGGCTACTATCACGTCTCATGATCTTGATGCTGTTCTTTTGTTGATGAAATCTAGGACTGCATTGGCTCTTTTGGCAGCTGCCACACCCTGCTGGTTCATCCTGAAGCGATGGTCCACTAATCCCTCTCATAGTTACTGCTGTTGAGCCAGGTACTGCCTATTCCATACCTGTGTATTTATTTATTTTTTCTGCCTAATTGTAGGATTTTACTTTTCTCACCATTGAATTTTGTTTTGTTAGATATCATCCAATGCTCAAGTCTATTGAGATCTTTCTGGATCTGTAGCCTGTCCTTAGGGATATTGGCTGTTTCCAACAGCTTGGTGTCATCCAGTAATGTGATGAGTTCCCCTTCTATCCCCTTGTCTAGATAATTTATGAAGATGTTGAAGAGTTCTTGGCCCAAATCAGAAACTTGACGTAGCTCAGTGTATGCTTCCCTCCATGTAGGCGTAGTTTCTTTAAGGACTACGTGCTGGGTATGGTTGGTCAGCCAACTGCAAATCCATTGTGGCACAGTTTATCCCACATCATTCTATCTTAGCAAGAAGTAGGCTGTGGTCTATTTTGTCGAATGCCTTATTGAAATAGCCTGTGGTCTACTTTGTGGAATGTGTAGTTGAAGTCCCAGTATACTATGTCCACAGCATTTCCCTGATTCATTAATTTAATCAATATTTCAAAGAAAGCAATAGGTGAACTTCCACTCCCAGGATTCTGCAAGTACCATAGATGGACTTTAGCTTCCCGAAATTCCCAGGCAGCATGGATGGACTTCAGCTCCCAGAATTCCATTTCAGCATCCCCACAGTCACGTGATCAAAATCTGGTTGCTTGCAACAGAGCAAGTTTCTCAAACAGGGTAACTTAGCCATGCGGACTGGGGGATCCTGGGAGTTAAAAGTCCACACATCTTACAACTTTCAAGGGGGAAAAACTCTTCCTTTTGGTGGTACGTTATCTTCAAAATATTTTATTTCTGACATATTTTATTGATTTATCCAATTTATATGACCACCCAATTCACAAAGAGTGACTTTGATGTCAGAGACAGCAATAATCTAAAAACAGTCATTTTAATAATATAACCAGGAAAAATTTAAACTTTACAAAAAATTAGCATATACAACCCCATAGAATGGGCAGAACCCCAAAGAATATCAGTTGCACAGGGGAGGCATTTAAAGCCTGAGTGGCGTAGGAGGCTAATGCCTCCTACTAAAGGCAGCATTTAACATCCAGCTGCCTGCAATTACACCAGTTCGAATCTCACCAGGCTCAGGGTCTACTCAGCCTTCCATCCTTTCAAAGGTGGGTAAATTGAGGACCCAGTTGTGGGAGCAATAAGCTGACTTTGTATAAAATAATAAAATAAAATAACAAGAGCCTGTATAGCGTAGGGGGCTAATGCCTCCTACTAAAGGCAGCAATTAACACCAGCTGCCTGTAATTTCTCTGAGTTCAATCCTAGCCAGGCTCAAGGTCGACTCAGCCTTCCATCCTTTCTAAGGTGGGTAAATTGAGGACCCAGTTTGTGGGGGCAATAAGCTGACTTGGTATAAATATACAAAAGTATGAAGGCTATTGCTTAACACATTGTAAGCCGCCCTGAGTCTCCGGAGAAGGGTGGCATATAAATCTTATTTAAAAAAAAAAAGATCTGTGTATGGCTAGTCCTTGACTTATGAATGGTCACTTAGCAACTCTTTGAAGTTATGGCCAAATCCGAAAATAGAATTTATGATCCTGTTTAAAAGTTCCAACATCTATGCCTCTGTCTCAAAGTCATGTGATTGCATTTTGGGCACTCAGCAATTAGTCCTCATGTACAACCATTTTGCAGCATCCTATAGTCATGTGACTGTGATTTTTGTGTATGTGATGTTTTTGCTGGAAAAGAACATTTATTTACTTCTCCTATCCAGCAGAAACCACCCTATAGCAAGCAATGGGTTGATTTAATGACAGTTGCATTCAGTTAACCATTGCTGCAAAAAAAGGTCATAAAATTGGGTCTGGTCACATGGTGATGCGCTTAACGACTGCCACGAACTATAATTGCGGATTCAATTATGGTCATAACTCGAGAACCACCTGTATAAGGCCATCTAAAGGAACATCTCTCCTGCAATTAATTCTGCCCCTCTCTATATGATTAAGCACGTGGGCAGGTTCTGGTCGTATCAACAAAATACAGGTGGTCCTTGACTTAGAACCTTTCATTTAGTGACCATTCAAAGTTACGACGGCATTGAAAACAGTGACTTATGACCGTTTTTTCACACTTAGGACCGATCAAAATTTAGATGCTTGGCAACTGGCATGCACTTATGACAGTTGCAGTGTCCCGGGGTCACGTGATCATCTTTTGTGATTTTCTGACAAGCAAGCTCAATGGGAAAGCTAGATTCCCTTGACAGTCATGTTACTAACTGAGGAACTGCGGTGATTCATTTAACAACTATGGCAAGAAAGTTTGTAAAATGGGGCATAGCCCACTGAACAATTGTCTTGCTTAGCAATAGAAATTTTTGGCCTCAACTGTGGTCATAAATTGAGGATTACCTGTAATTTCATTTTATGGGAGTTTCTCTTTTGATCCCGTTGTCCCCAGCCCCCTCCCCATTGTAGTTTCACCCCTCCCTGCTTTTCTGCAGACCTGAGACAGGCAGATTTTAACCTCCGATGACTGACTGACAGATCAGGGTTATTAAGCTGATGTTGACTCTTAGCAATCTCGTAGATAGATGTTTCATTTTTCATTTTATTTGATTTATATACCGCCCTACTCCCGAAGGACTCAGGGCGGTGAACAGCACAAGATAAAACACATAAAATACAAAAGAGCAGAAGTAAAATCGAATTAAATCATTTAGCCCAAGACAAATTTTAAAACCCCAAGTTAAGAGCAAATTAAAATTTACTTTAAAAAGAGAAAGGGAGAGGTTAGGCCAGACCAGCCTGGTGGAATAAAAAGGTCTTGAGAGCGCAGCGGAAGGTGCGTAGATCCGGGATCCTCCGTATCTCCGGGGGGAGCTCATTCCAGATAGTAGGTGCCCCCACAGAGAAGGCTCTCCCCCTGGGGGCTGCCAGCCGAAATTGTTTGGCCGACGGCACCCAGAGGAGTGCCTCTCTGTGAGGGCACCTACTATCTGGAATGAGCTCCCCCCAGAAATACGGAGAATCCCAGATCTACGATGGGAGAGCTGTTTGTGGCAGCAGGTGGTCCCGTAAATAATCAGGCCCTAAGCCACGGAGAGCTCTAAAGGTGGTAACCAAAACCTTGAAGTGCACCCGGAAGACCACCGGGAGCCAGTGCAGCTCGCACTGCATGTTCCGCACCCATTGCCAAATATTTCAGGTTCTAAAAGGAAAAATTACTTTTTGAAAGAAAACACTCTACAGCCTTCAGACACATACGTCCACTATCATGCTCAACTCCCTCTATTCTCCCCGCCTCCCGGCCAAGAAGCCATAACATTTTTTAAAAATAGGAGATAAAAGATAGCTCTTCTTCTGTTTTTTTTTAAAAAAGCGACAAGAGCACTTCAGCCCGAATGATAAAGAAAATAAAAGCATAAAGCTACTTCAGGAGATAAGCTTTTCTATGTTGGTTGATTACAGGATGCTTGCTTTGGAAAGTCCACACACCTTAAAAGTTGTTGACATGCAGATGTGCTGCGCTAGAGATAGGAAAGCGTAAACCACGCAGCACAATGTCATCTGCAGCCTAGACCAGGAATGTCCAAACATTTGCAGGAACCTGTTAGTTTGAAAAAAAAAATGAAGACACAACCGTACCAGAAGCCCTGATCAAGAGGCAAAAGAACAGTGACAAAAAATGGGAAGCATTTGAGTTATCATCTCTCCTCCTCCATGCCCCATTTCGTTGCTATTGCAGACAAACGGTTGTCCAATTTTTTCTTAAAAGCTTCCACCGTTGGAGCATCTGCAACTTCTGGAGGCAAATCGTTCTACACTGATTAATTGTTCTAACGATCAGGAAGTTTTTTAGTTCTAGATGGGTTCTCTCCTTGATTAGATTCCACCCATTGCTTCTTGTCCTGCCTTCAGGTGCTTTGGAGAATAGCTTGACTCCCTCTTCTTTGTGCAACCCTGAGATATTGGAAGACTGCTATCATGTCACCCTTAGTCCATCTTTTCATTAAACTAGACATACCCAGTTCCTGCAACCGTTCTTTATATGTTTAAGCTTCCAGTCCCCTAATCGTCTTTGATGCTCTTCTCTGCACTCTTTCCAGAGTCTCCACATCTTCTTTATATTCTGGTGACCAAAATTTGTAGCGGTAATCCAAGCGTGGCCTTACCTTACTTTGCTTTGCTGGCTGGGGCATTCTGGGAGTTGAAGTCCTCCAGGTTTAAAGTTGCCAAGGCTGGAGACCCCTCTTCTATGCTGCATTCAAAGCAGTTTCATGTCCACTGACCAAATTCAGTGATTATTCATTCAGAATGGAATTCAGTTTCCGAAGGATAGATTGTTTATAGCTTCTGTGTTCAAGCAATGCCTCATTCCCTCTTCTCGATTGCTACTCTGAGTAAAAAATTTCCCGTCCCATTTAATGTATCAAAAATCACGAAGCTTTTGTGAATTTCTGGCTGCAGGATTTTTTAATGGCCTATTCACGCTTTCTGACGGTGATATTTGGGCTCATTATAGCTCAACAAATTTAGACACAGAAGTCCGAAATTTCTCTGCTGTGGCATTTTAAATCTGACCTGTTTCTGTTCAGCCTGAAATTAAATATTTTTTTAAAAAGCATCTTGTGATGGAATGTACACGAAAATACAAATAATCCTCGATTTACAACCACAAACTAAGGCCCAAAACAAAGCAAGATAGTTGTTAGGTGAGTTTTTCCCCCATTGTAAGACTCAGAGGTGGGTTCTAAATTTTTTTACTACAAGTTCTGTGGGCGTGGCTTATTTTGTGGGCATGGTTTGTTGGTCATGTGACAATTCTTTAGAATTTAGCAGAGGTACTGGTCTACCAGGCTTTTAACTGCTTGCAGAGCTGACCAATCTACCCCTTTATTTTTTGCAGGCACTGATCTACTCATGTATTTTCGCAGGCACCGGTCTACTCATTTGTTTTCTTTTAACAGTGATCAGCTATAGGGCGGCCCTTTGAAGCCCCATGGCAAGAACAGTTTTTTCCCTCTAGCCATCAGCTGGGACTCAGGAGGCAGCAAAAGATTGGGGGTGGGGCCAAATAAAAGGTAAGAATAAAGCAGGGGGCGGGGGGGCACCGGGGGGCAGAACCAGTTCGGTGACGTCATATCGTCACCGCTACTGGCTCAGGAGAACTGGGCCAAACCGGGAGGAACCCACCACTGGTATGACTTTCCTTGCCATTGCTGTTAAGTGAATCCCTGCAGCTTTTAAGGTAGTGACACGGTTGTTAAGTGAATCTGGCTTCCCTGTTGACTTTGCTTGTCAGAAAGTCCCAAAAGGCAATTATGTAACCCCGGGACATTACAACCAGTGGTGGGATTCAACCAGTGTAACAAACGGTTCGCTGAGTGCACCAGCACCAAACACACGCTCCGTGTACAAGCAGTGCATTTGAAAACGGCTCTAAAATTTACCTTTTATTGCAGCCCCAGTGAATAAAACAGCTGAAGCATGGCAATCCGCTCTGCCGTGCCTATCAGCTGGGCTTCAAACAAAAGAAATATAGGTTGGTATAGCACAGGGTCGTGCGGGCCCAGCTGATCATCACAGTGAACTGGTTCACTCGGAATCCGCTGAATCCCACTCTTGACTACAAATCATAAATATGACTCAGTTTTTTTGCTCAAATATCAAATTAAAAGTTTTTGCACAAATCCTGCTGTTTAAAAGAACAAATTTTTTTTTTCTCTCGCAAAGTCCAGCAATGACCACAGTTCACCCCTAAAAGAATGCATTTACAAATCCTTGAAAGTAAGTTTGCAGGAGAGCGTTTTTTGATGTCACCTTCTAAATATTTTGTTTACGTGTTCCCCTCTGTCTGCAGAAGAGGCTCGGATGCAGAGAGATAACTTTTATTTTGTGGAGGCCACGCTTCCTAATATTAATATAGGAGGACCTGAGTGGGTTAGTGGTTTTGTGAATAATCCATAATCCATAATCCACTGCAGTAGTTGTCTCTTTGAACTTGAGTTGTTTTGATGAAATTCAGCACTCGCTCTGACCCACCTTGTTTTCCCTCACAGATATTTTAGAATAGAATAGAATAACAGAGTGGGAAGGGACCTTGGAGGTCTTCTAGTCCAACCCCCTGCCTAGGCAGGAAACCCTACACCACTTCAGACAAATGGTTGTCCAACCTCTTCTTAAAAACTTCCAGTGTTGGAGCATTCACAACTTCTGGAGGCAAGCTGTTCCACTGATAAATTGTTCTCATTGTCAGGAAATTTCTCCCTAGTTCTAAGTTGCTTCTCTCCTTGATTAGTTTCCACCCGTTGCTTCTTGTCCTGCCCTCAGGTGCTTTGGAGAATCGGTGGCCCCCCTCTTCTTTGTGGCAACCCCTGAGATATTGGAAGACTGCTCTCATGTTCTCTCTATAGGTTCCCCATGATGGCGAACCTATAGCACGGGTGCCACAGGTGGCATGCGGAGCCATATCGGTGGGCACGCAAGCTCAGCTTTGGCATGCATGCGTGCACCAGCCAGCTGATTTTTGGGCCTTCTGGGCCGACCAGAAGTCAGGAAACATACTGTTTCTGGCCTCTGGAGAGCCTCTGGGAGGTGGGGAAGGCCATTTCTGCCCTCCCCAGGCTCCTAGAAAGGCTCTGGAGCCTGGGGAGAGCAAAAAAACGGGGCACGGGGGAGCGGGATGCATAAAATTATGGATGTGGGCATGCATGTGTATGACTCCACCGCGCTCCCCCCACTTTGGCACGCGATGGCAAAAAGGTTAGGCATCACTGCTCTACTCCTTCTTTTCATCAGACTAGACATATCCAGTTCCAGCAACTGTTCTTCATATGTTTTAGCCTCCAGTCCCCTAATCCTCTTTGTTGCTCTTCTCTGCACTCTTTCTAGAGTCTCAACATCTTTTTTTACATCGTGATAACCAAAACTGGATGCAGTATTCCAAGTGTGGCCTTACCAAGGCAATTATAAAGTGGTATTAACACTTCACATGATCTTGATTCTATCCCTCTGTTAATGCAGCCCAGAACTCTGTTGGGTTTTTTGGCAGCTGCTGCACATGGCTGGCTCATATCTAAATGGTTGCCCACTAGGACTCAAAGATCCCTCTCACAGTTACCAAGGTATCACATATACAGTACCTGTGTATTTTGTTTTTCTTCCCTAAATGTAGAACCTTTTGTCTTCTGCCTTCCGCTGACCTTCTCTTTCCCCAACAAGGACTGTGTCATTCAACCTCTGATGAAATCCACTGTGGTCCCTAAAACCTTCTTTGAAAAGAATACAGGTGGTTCTCAACTTACAACCATTCATTTAGTGACCCCTCGAAGTTACAATGGCATTGAAAAAAAAAAGGTGACTAATTATGACGAATGCAGCATCTCTCCGGTCATGAGATCAGAATTCAGTCACTTGGCCTGAATTTACGACGGTTGTTTGTCGTGGGATCATGTGATCATCTTTTGCAACTTTCCAATAAACAGGAACTAGATTCAATGACAACAGTGTTACTAATTTAACAGCAGGGATTCACTTAACAACTGTGGCAAGAAAGGTTGTAAAAGGGGGCAAAACTCACTTAGCATCTGTCTTGTTTAACAAAGTTTCAGTTGTGTTCCTAACCATTGACTGGTTATTAGTGGCCACTTAGAAATCTCGCCGCTGAAGGCTAGATTGGGAAGTTGAATTAAATATCTCAAAATTAGCTAAATAAACTGCCAGGGAAGAAAAATAAAGTATTTTGTGAAAAAAAATTGAAGACATACATGGATTTTCACTGAAAGAAGAAAAGACCGAATTAATGACGTATAGATTTGGGGATTAAAAAGAGTTAAAGAGGACAGGGGGGAATTTAAAATGGCAATAATTTGATTGAAAGAAGGGAAAAAGTCATACTTCCATTTTTTATTTCTTTTCTCACTTTTTCCTTTTCTCTCTCTCTTCTTTTTGTTCTTACTGATGTAGTTGCTTTGATGAGCATTGATTTATTCTTTATTTATTTATTGGTTCAATTTATATGCCGCCCTTCTCCAGAGACTCAGGGCGGCTTACAATGTGTGAAGCATTGAAACGTCTCAGATTTACAAAGTTGCTATGATTCAAGCTTTAGAACCCAGGAGATTGTGAGTTCTAGTCCTGCTATAGTTGGGTGACTTTTTTTTTTTAATTAGATTTATATGCCGCCTTTCTCCGGAGACTCAGGGCGTGTTGGCTTGGATCAATTTGGGGCCCAATAATGTACGAAGACACGCTGGATTATTCTTCAAGTACAAGTCTTTATTTATTTACATCTGTCTCATTGCAGGTATCATCAGGAACAACAGAGGCAACAACAGGGGAAGATCTTAAATACCCGGGAGGTGGAGTTACAGGTAATGGGAAGGGGAAGAATGAGGGGTTTGGTTCGTTTAGGCTGGTTAACCCTTGGCATGCCAAGGTACTGTGCTGGACATGCCCAGGGAGAAGATTTACTTGTAACAGGGCGGCTTACAATGCGTTAAGCAATAGCCTTCATACTTTTGTATATTTTTATACAAAGTCAGCTTCTTGCCCCCACAAACTGGGTCTTCAACTTTGATGCGGTTGCTCTCCCTCAAGAAGACGATAAAGGCGAACCACACATCCAAAATTTTGCCAAGAAATCTTCAGGACTTCTCTATGAATAGGTCATCTTACCTGGAGCCTATCACCAGGAGACAGTGAGTTCTAGTCCCTCCTAAGGCATGAAAGCTGGCTGGGTGACTTGGGCCCAGTCCTCCTGCCTCAGCCCAACCCACCTCACAGACTTATTATTTTAGGGAAAATAGGAGAAAAAGTCTTACATACATTATGATACTCGAATATGAATCTTGTAAATAAATAGCAGCCATAAGACAAATAGTCAAACTTTTGATCCAGCAAGACATTTCTTCTACTTTTACACTTCTTCTACTAAACTTTACTACCGGTTCGCAACGGAGCCGTGTGCACGCTCTTGCTTCGCTCACGCATGCACGCACACTTCTGTGCATGCACAGATCATCATTTATGACATCCAGGTGGGTGGATGTCATAAGGGTGGAGCCTCCCACCGATTTTACTACCGGTTCTATAAAATCGGACAAAACTGGGAGCAACTCACCACTGTTTTACACACACTTAAACATATTTTTTTTTCACATAAACTATTTTTAAAAACCTTTTGTGAAGTTGCTTATCATCTTTACAGCTAGATTGTACAGGTAGTCCTCGATTTACAACCACAATTGACCCCAAAATTTCTGTTGCTAAGTGAAACATTTGTGAGTTTTTGCCCCGCTTTATGACTTTTCTTGCCATAGTTGTTAAGTTGAATCACGACAATTGTTAAATAGGTAACCCGGTTGTTAAGTGAATCTGGCTTCCCCCATTGACTTTGCTTGTCAGAAAGTCGCAAAAGGGGATCCCGTGATCCCAGGACACTGGAACCGTCATAAGTATGAATCAGTTGCCGAGTGCCTGAATTTTGATCAAGTGACCATGGGGATGCTGTCATGGTTGCAAGGTGCAGAAAATGGTCATAAGTCAATTTTTTCAGTGCTGTTTTAACTTTGAACTAAATGAATGGTTGTAAGAAAGGGATTACCTGTATTTAGTATTTATTTATTTTACTTCCAAGGAATTTATCTCTCTCAGTTTCATAGCTGAGGATAGGATTAGACAATCAAGTTTTTTCATTTGTCTTTCATATAACTGAGACAACAAGTAAATTAGGGACTCCTGATTTAACTTCTTTTTTAAAAATCACTTTAAACACTTTTATATGTAACCTGTTCTCCAGTCCAGCTTTAGAAGCAGGAATGAAGAATCAGAGATTTTTATTCAACCCTTCCATTGTTGATAACCGTTATTGTCGATGTTGGCTTTATTCTGATATTAGAATGAAAACGAGAAATACATTAATTTCCCTACAGATTTAGCATTTTATTCCTAGGATAATGTTCAACAAGATTAAAGGGAATCTTTGAGGGAAAACAGGGGGTTTTGTTCTATAATGTATGCTCTACATATCCCCGGTTAAAAGAAAAAGAAATCTAATTAGCACTTTTTTGGCAGATAGGAAACACAATCAACACCGTAATCAAAAGTTTTATTTCCTTCTGGGAGAGAAAAACCATTCCCCCCCAAAAAAAGAAAAAAGAAATGAGCTAGTTGTGAAAAAAAATCTTCTTGAATGTTTAGGAGGTAAACTTTCTCTCCCTTCACACACACACACACACACACACACACACACACACACACACACACACACACATATACAGAGGCACTAAAATGCACACCGATGCACAAAAGTTTTAGATATGCTAAACAATTAATAAAAGGAGAGAGAACTTTGGAATTTTTTTTAGAGCTGGCATAACAAATAGAAACATTTTTCGGAGGAAGTGAAATTAACCACAAAATTCCTAGTACAGATAATCCTCGCCTTACAACCAACCATTCATTTAGTGGCTGTTATAAAGGCACTCAAAAAAGTGACTTTTGACTGTTTTCCACACCTATGACCTTTGCAGCATAATCACGTGATTAACATTCGGACTCTTGGCAACTGACTCATATTTATGACCGTTGAAGTGTTCCGGAGTTATGTGATGACTTTTGGCGACCTTCTGACAAGCAAAGTCAATGGGGAAGCCAGATTGATGCAACAACTGTTGACAACTGAAGTGACTCACTTAACGATGGTGGCAAGGAAGGTCTAAGAATGGGGTAAAGCACTTAGCCAATCACTTGGCAACTCTTTTCATATTGCTGTGTCCTTCTATCTGTATAGCTCTGTATAAACAGAGTCGTCCCGGATCCGAAACTTCAGTGAGCTGACCGGGGAGCCCTCACCCTCCAAGCCTCTGGAATTATTCCAGAGAGCTTTTGGGGGGCTCTACCCACCCTCACTGGCTCTTCTCTCCTTCTTCTTTTGATGGAGAGGTTTTCAAGCTGCCAGACAGCCGTTTTGCGCTGTCAAAGAGGCTTTTAAGGAATCGCGGGGCTGGCGGTCCGGTGAGATCGTCCACAACACTGGTGGTGCCAACCGGAAGTCCTGATAGGACCATCATTGAAGGATATTAATTTATTTCATATATTAACTTCGGAAGCTATATCTCTGTACAGGCAGTCCTTGACTTACGACTACAATTAGAACCAGAATTGTGCCTGGTTTTACAACCTTTTCTGCCACAGATGATAAGCAAACCTGGCTTTCCCGTTGATTTTGCTTGATTCCCAGAATCTGGGAAGGTCACAAAAGATGATCACATGATCCCCAAAAGGCTGCAATGGACATAGCTTCGTGCCAGTTGGCTAAATTTTGATCACATGACAGAGGGAAGCTGCGGACATTCATAAGGACGAGGAATATAGATGTAAGTCACTTTTCTCAGGGCTGCTGCAATTTTGAATGGTCGTTAAAGAAATGTTCAGAGAGTACCTTGTAAATTCTTAAAGTGACTTTAAGTGAAAATGAGGATGGCTGAAAGAATGGAGCGGAGCGGAACAGAACAGAACAGAACAGAACAGAACAGAACAGGAGTAACAGAGTTGTAAGGGACCTTGGAGGTCTTCTAGTCCAACCCCATATTCAGGAAGGAAACCCTATACCATTTCAGACAAATGGCTGTTCAATCTTAAAAACTTCCAGTGTTGGAGCATTCACAGCTTCTGCAGGCAAGTTGTTCCACTGATTAATTGTTCTCACTGTCAGGAAATTTCTCCTTAGTTCATGGTTGCTTCTCTCCTTGATGAGTTTCCACCTGTTGCTTCTTGTCCTACCTTCAGGTGTTTTGGAGAATAGCTTGACTCCCTCTTCTTTGTTGCAACCAGTGGTGGGATTTAAATTTTTTTTACTGCCGGTTATATGGGCGTGGCTTGTTGGGTATGGCAAGGCTTGGTGGGTGTGGCTTGGTGGGCGTGGCAGGGGAAGGATACTGCAAAATCCCCATTTCCTCCCAATCAGCTGGGACTCAGGAGGCAGACAATAGATTCTATTCTATTCTATTCTATTCTATTCTATTCTATTCTATTCTATTCTATTCTATTCTATTCTATTCTATTCTATTCTATTCTATTCTATTCTATTCCATTCCATTCCATTCCATTCCATTCCATTCCATTCCATTCCATTGTAGTATTTTGGTATACCTAAAATTCTTTGCTAAACTATCAAGGCCCCATGCCTGATAGCAAAGCCTTGTTTTTAATGCCTTGGCAAAGAGGTGGATGAAATCACGGGTCCTTTTCTATGGGTCTGATGCTGTGTGCCTGCCTAAGAATTTGAACAATTGCACGAAGCAGAGATCTGAGCATTAAGGCATCAAAGCAAAGCTGTAGCATTCGACAGCAAAAATGGAGCGTATGATTGCAAATTATTCAGAAATGACAACAAAACTGCTAGGGCAAGAAATCGGTGTTCTTTGGTGAAATGTTTACCAGGCAGGATAATTAGAGGGTGTGATATACTAACTCTCAAGACTTTGGGGGCGAAATGTTTGCAAGGCAGAGGAAAATGGATGGAGACATTTTAAGATGTGCAAAGGCTGGTAGAAGATTAGTGGACAGCATGAGGTCTTTCATAAGGAAAGAATGACGGCCAGAAGAAGTGAAAAGAGCCTTTTATAAGAATGGGATTCTGCCCGCTTGGGAAGTGAGAATGGAGAGTGTGACGGGGTGCATCAAAACAAGTTAAATATGGTGGGAATGAGAACTGAGTGCGGATAACAAGAAGGAGCTAAGAATGAATTGGTATTTAATAAGTAAGGATTGAACAGATCAGATCAGAACAGAACAGAACAGAATAGATCCATCCATCTATCAATCTACCTACCTACCTATCTATCTACATCTATCTATCTATCTATCTATCTATCTATCTATCTATCTATCTATCTATCTATCATCTATCTATCTATCTATCTATCTATCTATCTATCTATCTATCTATCATCTATCTATCTATCTATCATCTCTCATTTACCTATCAGTCTATCTATCTATCATTTCTCTCTCATCCATCTATCCATCTCTCTCTCTCTTTCCCTACCTACCTATATCTATCTACCTATCTGTCTGTCTGTCTATCATCTCTCTCTCATCCATCTATCCATCTCTTTCTCCCTCCCTCCCTATATCTATATCTATCTGTCTGTCTGTCTGTCTGTCTGTCCGTCTACTTCCCTACCTACCTACCTACCTACCCATTATCATCTCTATCTATCTATCTATCTATCTATCTATCTATCTATCTATCTATCTATCTATCTATCTATCTATCTATCTATCTATCTATCTATCTACCTATCTACCTACCTACCTACCTACCTACCCACTATATCTATATGTCTGTCTGTCTGTCTGTCTGTCTGTCTGTCTGTCTATCTATCTATCTATCTATCTATCTATCTATCTATCTATCTATCTATCTATCTATCTATCTATCTATCTATCTATCATCTCTCTCTCATCCATCTATCTACCTATCTATCTACTTACCTACCTACCTACCTACTTATATCTATCTATATCTATGTCTGTCTGCCTGTCTATCTACTTACCTACCTACCTGCTCACTAACATCTCTCTCTCTCTTTCTCTCATCCATCTGTCTGTCTGTCTGTCTGTCTGTCTGTCTGTCTGTCTGTCTATCTATCTATCTATCTATCTATCTATCTATCTATCTATCTATCTATCTATCTATCTATCTATCTACTTACTTAGCAGTTGCCAAGGCTGAGGCACCATGGGCTAGTCCAACAGAAAGCAAATAGAAAATTATTCTGAGAAACCAGGAATTGCTCGGTAGTTCATTACCATCATCAGTGACCAACAGAGCGGTTAGTAATTTAGCAGGCTGGAATTTCTCCAATCATCGGGGAGATTGTGGGCTTGAGCATGGGATTTTCAGCATGCAAAATTAATTCTGCCACTCTGCTACGCAGGGGCTGGAGTACAAGTAGTCCTTGACTTACAACACCTCATTTAGTGACTGTTTGAAGTTACAACACTGAAAAAAAGTGACATGACTCTTTCTCACACTTAAAACCATTGCAGCATCCCTGTGGTCACATGATCAAAATTCAGAGGGTTTGGCAACTGGCTTGTACTTATAACGGTTGCAGTGTCACGCGATCCCATTTTGCGACCTCCTGACAAGCAACGCCTATAGGGCAAAAACCGTGGCAAAAAAGGTCACATAATGCGGCAAAACTCACTTAACAAATGTCTCTCTTAGCAACAGAAAAGTTGGGCTGGATTGTGGTCGTAAATCGAGGACCACCTGTATTCTGTAGGTCTACAAATCTTTCAAATTGCTGAGGTTGAGAAACATTGTTAAAACAGTTGTCTCCAAACTCATTTAATTTCACACCTTTGTCTGTAAAAAAATGTTTGAGCTCACATTACCAACACATAAATGCTTATTTCTGTATAAATTATATGCATGTATTTCGAAGCGGGGTGGGGGGGTGTCTTCAAAGCAGTCTTAAATATTGCAATTTCCTGGCAATATTTTTGACTGGTTTAATTTCTGAGTTTTGTAAATGTCATTGTGAGCAAAACAGCCATGGGCAAATAGTCCTAACTGACTAATATCTCTTTATGAGAAAGACGCTCAATTCTTTTCATTCCAAAACTTAAAACTTTAAAACTTCCTACCTTGGCAGCTTGCAGAAATCTTTCTAGTATGAACCCAGAAGCAAGCTCTGAAATGCAGAAGTGTTTCTCAAAAGAACATGTAGAAAAGGACACGTTGGCTTTAAATCAGAATCAAGACATAACTCTAATCATTTCAAGTCCTTAAATACAGGCTTTCTTCGACCTACGATGGCAATTTTCAAATTTCTATTGCTTAGTGAGTTCGGTCGTTAAGTGAGTTTCGCACCATTTTTATCGCCTTTCTTTAAGGACCGCCTGTAAAGACATTTTTATTTGTTACTTATTTATTTTATTTTTAATAGGCATGTACACTTAAGGAGATGGTAGGTACTTCGCCCCCAAATTCTAGGGCCCAAAATTGAATTTGCAACTGCTGATATTTTCCAGTTTCTAGTCGGGTAGTCAGCGCGAATTCTTCCCCAGGTTTTTAGACCTTTCACAGTTTTCTATCCTTCCTCATCATTTATAGTAGCCCTGATAATGTGCACCACTGGCACAATGAATTATGCTAGGTGAAATTAATGTGCCAAAGTGCTCATTCATTATTGCAGGCCATTCTGTCCTTCCAAAGACCTAATGGCTGCCATTCAAAAAGAGTCATAATCTTATTTTTAGAAAGTTGACTCAAGTATGATACACACATACACACACACACACAATCAAATATCCTATATCCAGTGTTTGTGTGTGTGTGTGTGTGTGTGTGTGTGTGTGTGTGTGTGTGTGTTAGGAGAGAGAGAGAGGGAGAGAGGGAAGGGGACAGGGAGAGGAAGAGGAAGAATGAGCAGGAGAGGAAGAGGGAGAGTGGGAGGAGAGGGAGAGAGAAAGGGAGAGGGAGAGAGGGAAGGGAAAGTGGGAGGGCAAGAAGGAAAGGAAGAAGGAGAGGGATACAGAGAAAGGGAGGGCAAGAAGGAGAGAGGGGAGAAGGAAAGGGGGAGAAAGGGAGAGGGAGGGAGAGGGAGGGAGAGAGAAGGGGACAGTGGGAGGGCAGGAAGGAGAGGGAGAGAGGGACAGGGAGGGGGAGAAGGAGAGGGAGAGAGGGAAGGGAAGAGTGGGAGGGCAAGAAGGAAAGGGAGAAGGAGAGGGAGGGAGAGAGAAAGAGAAGGGGAGGGCAAGAAGAAGGAGAGAGAGGGGAGAAGGAAAGGGGGAGAAAGGGAGAGGGAGGGAGAGAGAAGGGGACAGTGGGAGGGCAGGAAGGAGAGGGAGAGAGGGACAGGGAGGGGGAGAAGGAGAGGGAGAGAGGGAAGGGAAGAGTGGGAGGGCAAGAAGGAAAGGGAGAAGGAGAGGGAGGGAGAGAGAAAGAGAAGGGGAGGGCAAGAAGAAGGAGAGAGAGGGGAGAAGGAAAGGGGGAGAAAGGGAGAGGGAGAGAGAGAGAAGGGGACAGTGGGAAGACAAGAAGGAGAAGGAGAGAGGGAGAAGGAGGGGGAGAAGGAGGGAGAGAGGGAAGGGAAGAGTGGGAGGGCAAGAAGGAAAGGGAGAAGGAGAGGGAGAGAGAGAAAGAGAAGGGGAGGGCAAGAAGAAGGAGAGAGAGGGGAGAAGGAAAGGGGGAGAAAGGGAGAGGGAGAGGGAGGGAGAGAGAAGGGGACAGTGGGAGGGGGAGAAGGAGAGGGAGAGAAAGGGAGTGGGAGAGGGGAAGAAGAGAGTGGGAGGGCAAGAAGGAGAGTGGGAGGGAGAAGAGAGGGAGAGAGGGAGGGGGAGGAGAGGGAGAAGGAAAGGGAGAGGAAGTGGGTCAGAAAAGGAGAGGGAGAGAGAGGAGAGAATGTACGGGCAAGAACGAGAGAGAGGGCGAGGGGCAGAGAAAGATGGTTAAATGGGGCAAAGCTCACTGTTGCTTAACAACAGAAATTTTGAGCTCAGTTGTGGTCATAATTTGAGGATTACCTGTACCTGGGGTTGGGATAGAAAAAGTGTATTTTTAAAAGATACTTAAAAATAAAAAAGATGGGAAAGTATGCATACATACATACAACTGTGATCCTTGTTTGCTGAAAAAGATGCAAATTTCCATCCTCTTAAAATGAAATGGTAGAGAGGTGGTCCTTCTTTAACATTTTTGCATTGTTTATTAGTAATCCAGGATTACAAGCTTGAAAAACACCGATCAACAGTTTAAACTGAAGTTTCTGTGTTCTCTGTCTTGAAATAATAGGAAACACCATAGCTAATTTTCACCAATTGCATCACTGATTCATTTGCATAATTAATTACTAGTCTCAAGGTGGCCATTTGGAGTAGATGACAAAAGATAGAACAGAGCATGGATTTGGATTTGGAATAGGAAAGAAGAGAAGAGAAGAGAAGAGAAGAGAAGAGAAGAGAAGAGAAGAGAAGAGAAGAGAAGAGAAGAGAAGAGAAGAGAAGAGAAGAGAAGAGAAGAGAAGAGAAGAGAAGAGAAGAGAATATTAGGATAGGATAGGATAGGATAGGATAGGATAGGATAGGATAGGATAGGATAGGATAGGATAGGATAGGATAGGATAGGATAGGATAGGATAGGATAGGATAGGATTCAGAATGGGATGGGATGGAATAGAAAATAGAATAGAATAGAATAAGTACAGTAGAGTAGAGTAGAAGATAGAACAGAACAGAACAGAACAGAATAGAATAGAAAATAGAACAGAATAGAAACTTTATAGTCACTTTAAATGTAAACTAATCATTACATTAAAATGAAATTTATTGCATTCAGCTCTCAAAAGATAACCATTATGCATATACATACATACATACATACATACATACATACATACATACATACATACTCATATATATTATATGACACAAAGAAATCACACAGTCTGGTTCAGATGTGTACATGTACATGGCGAGAGAAACAAATCTTGCTGAGTTTAGCAGACGGATGGCGTAAGGAACAAAGCTGTTACAGAATCTGGCAGTCATGCTAGAAATACTTCAAAATCTCCTCCCAGAGGGGAGCAGCAGAAATAGAGACTGTGAAGTGGGTGTGTGGGGTCTCTAACAATGCTCTGAGCTCTAAGCACACAGCACTTGTAAGCAATATCCTGAATGACAGGAAGCGAGCTTCTGATAATCTTCTCGGCTGTCCTCGCCACTCTCTGTATGGACTTTCTATCTGAGGCTCTGCTGCCCCCAAACCAAACAGGGAGGCAGTCTGTTAAGGAATGCAAATCCAAGAAGCACAATGAAAATATAATATTTAGACACTCCAAGTTTAACACTTTTGTCAGCTATGAGACTGGATTTAAAGCAGTGTTTTCCAACCTTAGCAACATTCAGCTTTGTGAACTGCAACTCCCAGAATTCCTAGCCAGCTATGCTGGATAGAGAATTCTGGGAGTTGCATTCCACACAGCTTAAAATTGCTGAATTTGAGAAAAAACTGATCCAAAGTTTAGGGAAATAGCAGGACACAGAGATCAGGACTCTACATTTGGCACAAACCCAGAAAGAGAAACGTTGAATAGAAAAGTTTACAGGTATCCTCGACTTACAACAACAACAGAGCCAAAAGATTATGTTGCTAAGTGAGGCATTTGTTAAGTGAGTTTGCCCCATTTTATGAACTTTCGTGCCAGAGTTGCTAAGTGAATCACTGCAGTTGTTAAGCCTTTGCTTGTCAGGTCACAAAAGGGGATCATATGTCCCCAGGACATTGCGACCATCATAAATATGAGTCACTTGCCAAACATTTGAATTTTGATCCTCTGATCACGGGGATACTGCAATAATAGTCATGAGTGTGAAAATGGTCATATGTCATTTTTTCTGTGCCATTGTAACTTCAAGTGGTCACTAAATGAACTGTTGTAAGTCAAGGGTTACCAGTAGTATTGTAACTCCATAGATTCCTAACCAGATTTAGATGCTGATCTGTTGAAACTCTTAACTCTGTCTAGAATATAGATAGGCTTAATTCCTCCTGCAGTGTTTACTCCATTCAAATGTGCCTTCAAAGGAAAGCATTGAGGTGAATTTGGCTCATCTGAGAAAGCTAGGTGAGATCAGCCTGGTTTACCGGTAAACCTGGGGATGGGTGACCACCAGGAGATCCTGGGGCATAGCCAAGTCTCAAAGGAAGGTTGGAATTGTTCTCTCCCACCATATTCTTGGCTTTTGTATTCAGAAGGGACAGTGGTGGGTAGAAGCAATCCTGCAAAATGATTTTCTCTGCTTTCTTGCCAGTTGTGATTAATTGGGGCCACACTGAAGTCTTTGGTCTCTTCGGAAGGCAGCCCGCCATAGAGGCTTCAGGGAATCTGGCGAACACAATCACAGCTGGGGTAGAGTAGGGGGGGGGGGGGAGAAAATGAGAAGAAACTGCCAACCGAGGCTTTGCTAACAGGGAAGGTGTGGAACCAAACGAAGGAGGCTGGATGCCATCTTGTGGCCACAACTCCCTGCTTCACATCTGCAGTTGCATAATCAATCCTGGAAAAAAGTTGTTTTTCAAAGGGAAACAACATGGAAAAATAAAAAAGGGGGGATATAAAATTGTGGAAGCTGCTTTTTCCCAAGAAGCAATGCAAGAAGGGCTCCCTAAAAGAAGGGAACTATGATTCCTTCCTTCCTTCCTTCCTCCCTCCCTCCCTCCCTCCCTCCCTTCCTTCCTTCCTTCCTTCCTTCCTTCCTTCCTCCATCCCTCCCTCCCTCCCTCCCTCCCTCCCTTTGCTTGTGTGCTTACTTTTGCTTAGAAAAATAATAGGAAATATGCAAAAAACTTTCTCATTGCTAATTCTCCTTCCCCTCCTCCCTCTCTCCTTCCCTTCCCCTTTCTTCCTTTCTTTTTCTTTCTCTCTCCCTCTTTCTTTCTGCTTGTATATGTACATACTTTGTTTTCCTTAGAAAAAATAATAGAAAATGCATAAAACCTCTCCTTCCCATCTCTAACTCCCTTTTCTCTTTCTCCTTCCTCTTATATCTCTTTGCCTCCTTCGTTTTTTTCCTTCCTTCCTTCCTTCCTTCCTTCCTTCCTTCCTCCCCTCCCCACCCCTTCCCTGACTTGTTTGAGTTGATTAGCCTTGTTAGCTGTGAAATAAATCAATAAATAATGTTGCAAGGTTGAATTCCTGCCCTACATGGGGATGGATGGGTGTTGGGCTAATCAGAACTACCCAACTTGTAAGCCACAGCAGTGGCCTATTTGCAATCAGGCTGTGTTGCTTGCAGCCCAACTTGTGAGTGATGGGTGCTGCTGGGACTTACTGCTCCACACTGAAACTGTGCATGCGTGTGCACCTGCCCCTCTCACAAAACCATCCCTCTTCCCCCCCTTCCTTCCATGCCACCAACCAGGAAAAGTTGGGAAATCTGTACCTTGGCTGGATGACATACAAGAACGCTTCACAGCTGGATATTCAAGGGTGGTGGGTGATCGCCCCCTAGTGGCTGATTCACATATAAGACAGGGAAAAGCTTTGCCAACCTGTACAGGTAATTCTCAACTTCACAAGAGTTCCATTTAGGGACCCTTCAAAGCTACAGCAGTACTGGGGAAAAAATGACTTAACGACCATTTTTCACACTTATGACCACTGCAATCCCCATGGTCATGTGAGCAAAATTCAGACTCCTGGTTCCTATTTATGAGGGTTGCAATGCCCCAGGGTGTGTGTGTGTGTGTGTGTGTGTGTGTGTGTGTGACCTTTTGTGACCTTCTGAAAGGCAAAGTCCATGGGGAAGACAGCGTCCACTTAATAGAATAGAATTCTTTATTATTGGCCCAAATAACTAAATTAAATTAATAACAACAGCGGTGATTCGCTTAACAACGGTGGGAAGAAAGGTCATAAAAGGGGAGGGGCAAACCTCATTTAATGATGTGTCAATTAGAAATTTGGGGGCGCGCGCGCGCGCACACACACACACACACACACACTCTCTCTGTGTCCGTCGTAAATCGAGGACTGCCTGTATTCCCTAAAGGAGGGGCGGAGGAGAGGGGGCGGGGCTTGCCTCTCTCCCTCTCTCTTTCTTTATCTCTATTTCTCCCTCGCGCGCGCAGGCACGCACGCGCGTGCGCCCCGCCTCCTCTCCTGCGGCTGGCGCGCGCGTCTCCCAGTAACGGCCGTTGGGCCGCGAGAGCGCCGCGCATGCGCACCTCTGCGCGCCCACTCCCTCCCTCCCTCCCTCCACCGAGCAGGCTGAGGCGGAGCTGGCGAGGCCGCGATTTCATCATGCGGACCGCCCCGCCTGCCCTTCTGGCCGCCCGCCCGCCCTCAGCCGCGACGCTCCATGCCGTGGCGTTTTAGCGTCGCGATCGGCCGCCTCCTCCTCCTCAGCAGCAGCAGCAGCAGCAGCAGCAACGCCCGCCTTCTGGCCGCCCTCCTGCCCCGCGCCTCATTCCACGCGGCCCACCCCTCCTCCTCCTCCGCCAGCACCCGACCCCGCTTTCGCCGCCCGATCCCACCGGATCCCAGCCCCGGCGTCAGCGCCAGCATGGACGGACCCGCCGCTGAAGCGCTCCTGGCACCGCTCAGGCAGTCGGTGCGGCAGCAGGTGAGGCCGCCTGACGGAAAAACCCCGCCGATCGCTCGACTGCATATCCCATCTGTGCTGTGGAGGATGGGCGCGGAAGTCCCCGCCGATCTTTGCGTGGGAAGGCGGACATCGGCCTTACCTGATCTAAAGATCCTCCCCCTCAATATCTCTCACGCATGGGAGACCCCCGGAGGGGGGGGGAGGAAGGGGTTGGAATATATCCCCCCTCCCATCATTTATTTTCTTTTTATTTTATCATCCCCTGCAACCCCTCAAAACTCATGCATGGGGGGGGGGTTGCAGGGAATGATAAAAGAAAAAGAAAATAAATGATGGGAGGGGGGATATATTCCAACCCCTTCCTCCCCCACCCCCTCCGGGGGTCTCACGGGAAGAAAGTCTAGTTTAGCACTTGAGGCGGCTCCCCCCCCACTCTGTCTGTCTGTCTGTCTATATCATCTATCTATCTATCTATCTATCTATCTATCTATCTATCTATCTATCTATCTATCTATCTATCTATATCATCTATCTATCAATCATCTATCTATCTATCTCATCTATATCTATCTATCAATCATCTATCTATCTATCTATCTATCTATCTATCTATCTATCTATCTATCTATCTATCTATCTATATCATCTATCATCTATCTATCTATATCATCTATCATCTATCTATCTCATCTATCTATCTATCTATCTATATCATCTATCTATCAATCATCTATCTATCTATCTCATCTATATCTATCTATCTATCTATCAATCATCTATCTATCTATCTATCTATCTATCTATCTATCTATCTATCTATCTATCTATCTATCTATATCATCTATCATCTATCTATCTATATCATCGATCATCTATCTATCTCATCTATCTATCTCTATCTATCTATCTATCTATATCATCTATCAATCATCTATCTATCTAGCTATCTAGCTATCTAGCTATCTATCTATCAATCATCTATCTATCTATCTATCTATCTATCTATCTATCTATCTATCTATCTATCTATCTATCTATCTATCTATCTTGTATGCTGCCCTCTCTCCGACAAGGACCCAGGGCGGCTCACAGGAATAAAACAAGCAATAAATCAATATATTTTTTTAAAAAATTAATTTATATGCCGCCCTTCTCCGAGTGACTTACAATATGTTAAGCAATAGCCTTCATACTTTTGTATATGCCTGCTTAGTAGGGCTTTTTGGCCCCCCCAAGCGGTGTTCTTTTTTATACAAAGTCAGTTTATTGCCCCCACAATCCGGGTCCTCATTTTACCTACCTCGGAAGGATGGAAGGCTGAGTCAACCTTGAGCCTGGTGAGATTCGAACTCCCAGTCATTGCAGGCAGCTGGTGTCACTTTAACACCACTTTAAGCTGCTGCACCACCAAGGCTCTTTAAATGTTTAAATATTAAAGGGGCTCCTTTAAAAGTAAAGGGGCTCCTCCGATCAAGAGGTGGTGGGCTGCAACTCCCATCTGTGTTGGCTGGGGAAGAGAAAATGGGAATAGGAATTGAATTGAATTGAATTTTTTTATTGGGCAAGTGTTATCGGACACACAAGGAATTCATCTTTGGTGCATATGCTCTCTTTTTATGTAAAAATAAATAAAAAATAAATAAAAAGAGAAGATATATTCGTCAAGAATCATAAGGTACAAAGATGGGAGTTGAAGTTGGGAGGCCATATGCTAAGAAAGGTTGCCCTGATGAGTTTTGGGAGACAAAAAAGGTTCTGAATCAAAAGGACCTCTTGAATTTTCCACCCTTCGCTTAAAAAAAAAATAATTTAAAAAAAACCAAATTTGCATAATGGAGAGGGGCTGGTCTTAAGGCTTTTAGGGAGACCTCACTTCCTACTTAAGTAATTACCATCTTATTTCTTGAGGAGGGCCAATTGGTAATGCTTTCTCTCCCCCTCCACCCATTAAATCTGATTGACTTTGCCTGATAGTTACTGGAAATAAATCTTTCTTATCACTGTTTTTTCTCCCCCCTCCCCTCCTCCTTTTGCTTGTGCTTTTCCATGTGGTTTCTCAGCTTCTGCAATGCCTTATCTGACTTTGAGGTCCTCTCACCTTACCAGGGTCAAGGAAGGCCACTTCCAAAGAGCAAATCCAATGGCTTTTATTAAAAATGGTTGACTTTGTCCGAACGAAACTGCTCCCTTTCTGTGGTCCTGGGTATATAATCGTGATTTGGCTTCTTGCTCATGAAAAATAATGTTGATAATGTGCTTCTGTCTTCTTGGTACCCTGTGTGACCTTTGCTCAGTTTCTAAGTTTAATTCAGAAATCTACCCCCAGAATTGTACTTGTCTTGAAGTTTTGGTGCGTTTCATCCATTTTCCTGACGTAGCCTTTTTTTTTTCTTTGGGAGGGAAAAGGCCCTTTCCAATTGTTAGGATAAAATTCCTTTCCTTGGAAATAAACTGTATCCAGCAGTAATTACTATTCTTAAAAAGGCTGGGTTTATTTGATTGTCAAGTAAAATGTACTATTCAGGTAGTCCTTGTTTTATGACTTTAATCGGGACTGGAATTTCAGTCAGACATGGTCGTTCAGTGAGTCATGTCACTAGATCTGATTTTTTTTTAACAGATTGTTTTTACATGGTGTTAAATGGACACAGTCTTTAGATGAATATGGCTTTCTCAAATGATTTTATCAGATTGGGAAGGTCACTAATTGTAAACTGTAACCAAAAGATGCTATAACCATCGTAAATGTAAGCAGGTTGCCAAGGGCCAGAATTGCAATCGCATGACTATAGGATTGGTGTATGGGTCATAACTTTGAGGATGGGTCATAAGTCACATTTTCTGAGGTTGTTGTAAATTTGAATCGTCACAAATTGAGAACTATAGACTGTAGATCTGTTTATTCAAGATTTATATTTAGTTAGATGGATAGTTCTGTTCCTGTAGAATTCCCATGGGCCTCTTATTTTTTGCTTAGCTAGTCAGAGAAAAAAAATGCATCAAAATGTCTATTAGGGAACAGGATTGGTAGCATCTTAATTGGAATAAGCTTTGTATTTTTCTGAATCATCATGCACCTCCCAGAAACTGATTGAACTACAAGGAGTGCTTGAAGAAGAAAAAAACAACAAGGAGCTGGGATCAGAGCTTGGAAGCAACTAGGAAGAATAAGCAGAATGGGCTTAACCCTTGACTGCTGTGTGCTTTTTCTAGAAATACCGTATTTTCCGGCGTATAAGACTGGGCATATAAGATGACCCCCGACTTTTCCTGTTAAAATATAGGGTTTGGGCTATACTTGCCATATAAGACTACCCCTCTTCCAACACACACAAAATAAAAATTAAAAAACATCAACTGGTTCACCCACAATGTAAAAGCAGCTGTGCTAGACCCAGAATGGCCCCTGTAACAAGCAGGAACCTCACACAGCCACAAAAAGCCCAAAAACCCAACTTTCACACTTTATACACACAAAATTCCACATACAGCTTTGTGAGATTTTCTGTGTGTAGTTAGAGTAAAACACTACAGAAACACACTAAACATCAGAAAGCTGCACTATTATTATTTTATTTTTATATGAAAGCTAAATGTAAAACTTCCTAAACTTTAAATGGCTAGGTCTAAATAAGACCAACTTTAAAAAAAACCCAATTAACTATTTATTTTAAACCTCCCAAAGGGGAAAAAAACTTACCCAATAGAACAGGGGTCTCCAACCTTGGCAACTTTTAAGACTTGTAGACTTCAACTCCCAGAATTCCTCAGCCAGCTTTGCTTTGCTTGCTGAGGAATTCTGGGAATTGAAATCCACAACTCCCTGCCTGCTTGATTGCAGGCAGGGAGATTCAGTTGCTTGCTGATGCAATGGATTGCAGGCAAGCGAAGCAAGGCAAGTGTTGCGACTAGCAGCTAAGGTAAGCAAGCTGGAGGGGGGGGGATTTTTGCTACCGATTAGCAAAAATGGTCAGAGCTTGGATCGCCAGAGCCATTTAAAAGGAAAACACTTTTTTCCTTTTACATGGCTCTGGCGATCCAAGCCGAGTTGCCTGATTAGCACGCAACTCAGCTGGGATGGTCAGAGCCATTTAAGGCTCGTCAGAGCCTTTTGGGCTGGTCTGCCTGATTACAAGATAACGACACCGGGTGTGTAAGGTGACCCCTGACTTTTGAGAAGGTTTTCATGTGTTAGAAAGTTGTCTTATACATCGGGAAATACGGTACTCCTGCTTTTTTCCTGCAGAGTTAAAAAAAATCAGGTTGATCCAGGATGAAACACAATGTGATGTAAAATTACCAAGAGAGGCTCCTTGGTCTGTCAAATGAAGGGGAAGCTTATGCAGGCAGTTCTTGACTTACAGCAGTTCATTTAGTGACCATTTTTCATCATTATGACTTTAGCAACATCCCCATGATCATGTGATTAAAATTCAGATTCTTAGCAACTGGTTCATATTTATGACCTTTGCTGTGTACCAGGGTTATGTGATCCTGTTTCATGACCTTCTGTCAAGCAAAATCAGTGGGGAAACCAGATTTGCTTAACTTATCAACTGCAGTGATTCACTTAACAACCGTGGCAAGAAAAGTTATAAAATGGGGCAAAATTCACTTAACAAACATCTCATTTAACAAGAGAATTTTTGGGCTCAATTATGGTCGCAAATTGAGGACTACCTGTAGTGAGGTTTTCAGCCTTTGTTCTAAAGCAGTGTTTCTCAACCTTGGCAACTTTCAGATGAATGGATTTCAACTCCTTGAATTCTCCAGCCAGCCATGCTAGGTGGGGAATTCTGGGAGTTGAAAGTCCACCCATCTGAAAATTGCCAAAGTTGAGAAACACCGCTGTAAAGTCAGCCTTCTTGTTTCAGTGGGGCAGGAGATAATGCTCTTGAATCCACCCAGGAGATCTCCTTGATCAGAGATCAGCGTTGCTGTTTTCCTGCTGCAGCGGTGTCTGATGCAAGAAGGGACTGTTTAAGGGGTGGATCCTTCTGCTTGTTATATATAGGACAAAGCTGCACTAAAATTTGCCACATCAGTATGCCCGGCTCTTGAAGACGGGGTGACCAGTGCCCCCCCTCCTTCTACTCTTCACCCTAGTTCCTCTTCCTCTGCTGCTTGAAAAGATCTTAGAATTTCTGGTCCCTTCAAAAGGCCTATACTTTACCCAGGATTTCCTTTCTATTTCGCTTTCACTCTTCGCTTAAATAAGAGTGCTGCAGATTTACAGTGTTGGTTCCTACAATAGCCATGAATGTACTCTTTTTTAAAAAAATCTTTAAGTTCCCTCCCTCCTGCCACGTTTCCCTGCAACGGCAGCTTTCTTTTAAAAATAGAGGCAGTTCTTGAGAATTGGCAGACTTCTTTCTTTCCCGCTTGCATTGTTCAGTTCGTGGCTTGTCATATTTAGAGTTGCCCTCTTGTGGAGAGACCTGGGCCATAGAATTGCCAAAAGTCTGACATAACTGAATGGATAACATCATCATCATCAATCAATCAATCAATCAGAACAGTCCTGGAAAGGACCTCAGAGGTCTTCTAGTCAAACCTCTAGCTTAAATTTCTGTTGTTAAGCAAGTTAAATGAGTTTTGCCCCATTTTAGGGCCTTTCTTGCCACAGTTGTTAAATGAATCTCTGCAGTTGATAAGTTAGTAACCTGGTTGTTAAGTGAATCTGGTTTCCCCATTGACTTTGCTTGTCAGAAGGTTGCAAAAGGAGAATCACGTGACACAGCAGCCATCATACATATGAACCAGTTGCCAAGCATGAGAATTTTGATCACATGATGAGGATGAGGATGCTGCAATGGTCGTGACTGAAAAACAGTCATAAGTCACATTTTTCAGTGCTGTTGTAACTATGATTGTTCTGAAGTTCAAGGCAAGGTCTTGTGTTTGATTTGTAAAATGAAATCACCTTCATTATTTGCTCTTTATTCTATTTCACATCTTTCAGAAAGTTAGAAAATTATTTATCAGATTTATTTGCTGCCTGTCGTGCTGCATTTAATTTTCTTTTTTCTTTGTCTCTGTGCAGTTTCTCCCCACACCAAGCTTATAGGATTGTTCTGTGTTTCAGCAGAGGGTAGACAGCCATCAGTCACAGATCCTTGAATTTAGTTTTCTATCCCGAGTTAGAGATTGACCTTGATGCCCTCAAGAGGTGAACTCAAGAGTTCCCTGGCCTAAACTTCATCTCTAAACAATTTTTTTCCTAGGGAGAGCTTGTTCGAAAATTGAAGGATGACAAGGCTCCTCAGATGGATGTGGACAAAGCTGTGGCTGAACTTAAAGCTCGAAAGAGAATCCTAGAAGCCAAGGTGAGTCTTCAAACTTCCTGTTTTATTTTATCCAGAGTAAATGGCTTATTTCACCCATAAAATGTTAATTCAGAGTTTCGTATCAGTAGGATAAAATATGCAGCAAGATTCTACACTTCTCAGTTCCTTAGCAAAGTCACCCCCCAAAATTCCTAATTTTTAATGAAATACAGTTACACTAAACTCCCGTTCATTTTAATCATGGCCGCTGCAAACAAGACAGCTCCTATATTTTGGGTTGAGATTGGCAAGTGCTAATACCTGCATATAAAAACTAATATTCAGGCTCTGATAGATTCCAGAACGGTTGGAAACTGGAGTTAGGAATGGGTTAACTCCTGTCTTTAGCTGGACTGAATCTGCAATTTGTTTAAACCATGCCTCTTCCTGTTGCTTCCCAGCTACGTCTTGTCCCGTCTGGACAAGGTGTGTTTCAGAATTAATCCTTCCTGATTACTGCTGTGGTCCGCCAGCAGCCTGTGGAGCTGGCAGCGGAGTCGGACAGTGAGGAGTCTGGGGAGGACAGTGGCCCAGTCCTGGAGTCAGGGGAAGACCCGGACAAGGGCTGTTATCCTATAATATTACTTTGGCCGGTATTCTATCTGTTTCTGCTTGGTTGGAGTAGGTTTCCTATGCTCCTTTTCTGAAAATACAGGTAGTCCTCGACTTACGATCACAATTTGAGCCCAACATCTCTATTGCTAAGTGAGACATTTTTAAGTTAATATTGCCCTGTTTTACGACCTTTCTTACCACGCTTGTTAAGTTAATTGCTGCAATTATGAAGTTGGTTGTTAAGCAAATCTGGCTTCCCCTTTGACTTTGCTTCTCAGAAGGTTGCTAAAAGGCATCACATGACCCTGGGACACTGCAGCATTTGGATTTTGATCACATGACCATGGAGATACTGCAAAAGTCATATACAGTCCCTTTTTCCAGGGCTGTTGTAACTGAGTGTTCACTAAACAAAGTATTGTAAGTCAAGGACTACCTGTAAGTCAAGGACTACCTCCTCCTTATCTGGGAGGAGTTTGATCCTGCGGCTCCTGAGGATGTGGACAGGGTTCTGGGTAAAATTAGTACCGCCACATGTTTATTGGACCCGTGTCCCTCCTGGCTGGTACTGGTCTCCTGGGATGTTACACGAGGCTGCTCCAGGGGATTATAAGTGCTTCTCTGAGTGAGGGTGTCTTTCCCACCGCCTTGAAAGAGGGGGTGATGAGGCCCCTCCTCAAGAAGCCTTCCCTGGACCCAGCTGATTAGTTAACTACCGTCCGGTCTCCAACCTTCGTTTTGTGGTGAAGGTTGTTGAGAGTGTGGTGGCACAACAGCTTCCCCGGCACCTGGATGAAGCTATCTATCTGGACCTGTACCAATCGGGCTTCAGGCAGGGGTACAGCACAGAAACAGCATTTGTCACTTTGGTGGATGACCTCTGGAGGGCTCGGGGCAGGGGTTGCTCCTCTGTCCTGGTCCTGTTAGATCTCTCAGCGGCTTTTGATACCATCAACCATGGTATCATGCTGCAGCGGTTGAGGGGGTTCTCCTTCCTCTCCGACCGTTCGCAGTTTGTGTTGGCAAGGAGGGCAGAGGTTGAGTTGGAGGCGCCTTGCCTGGGGAGTGCCCCAATGGTCGGTCCTCTTGCCCCTTCTGTTCAACATTTATGTGAAGCCACTGGGGGAGATCATCCGTGGTTTTGGGGTGAGAGTCCATCTGTACACTGATGATACTCAGCTGTACATCTCCACCCCAGACCACCCCAACGATGCCCTTGATGTGATGTCTCACTGCCTGGAGGCCCTGCGGGTTTGGATGGGGAGAAATAGGCTCAGACTCAACCCTTCCAAGACCGAGTGGCTGTGGCTTCCGGCGTCCCAATATAGTCAGCTGGTGGCATTGCTGACTATTGGGGGTGAATCTCTGCCCCCCCCCCCCCAAGAGAGGGCATGCAATCTGAGTGTCCTCCTGGACGCACGGCTGTCTTTAGAAGAGCGTATGACGGCTGTGGCCAGGGGGCTTTCTATCAGGTTTGCCTGATATGCCAGTTGCAGCCCTTTCTGGACCGGGACACCTTGCGCAAGGTCACTCACGTCCTGTCACCTCCCGGCTGGACTACTGTAATGCTCTCTACATGGGGCTCCCCTTGAAGAGCACTCGGAGGCTCCAACTGGTCCAGAGTGCGGCCCCTCAGGTGGTTATGGGTGCAACTCGTGCCCACGTGACACCCTCCTGCGCAAGCTGCACTGGCTTCCAGTGGTCTTTCGGGTGTGATTCAAGGTGTTGGTTACCACCTTCAACGTGCTCCATGGTATAGGACCTGGGTACCTTCGAGACCGACTTCTGCCACCAGTAGCCTCCCCCGGCCAGTCTGCTCCCACAGAGAGGGTCTTCTCAGGGTGCCATCGGCCAAGTTACACCCAGGGGGAGGGCCTTCTCTGTGGGAACCCCTGCCCTATGGAATGAACTGCCCCCGGAAATGCATAAGATCTCCGACCTCCGTGTATTTCGCTGTGCCCTCAAGACCCTGCTGTTCCGCCAGGCCTGGCTATCAGTGTAATGATTTTAAATTGGATGTTTTAAATTTTGGGTTTTAAATCTGAGCCGAAATTATTTATTAATTTTAATTATTTTTAATTGATGTCTGTTTTTGTGCTTTTAATAGGCTCTACATCGCCCTGAGTCCTTCGGGAGAAGGGCAGTATAGAAATAAAATTATTATTATCATTATCATTATTATCATTATCATTATTATTATTATTATTACAGTGTTTTCAAAAATGAGCCTGATCGTAATTTTTTATGCCATGGGGCTAGATTATCTGAGAGTTAACCTTTTCCTGCTATCTCTGCCCATTCCATCAGATCCGGCACGTTTCACATCCTGCCCGTTAAAGATATTCAGGAAATGGGTTTTCTTCACCATGATGCCTATCTTATGGAACAGCCGCCGCCTCCCCCCCCCTCCCAAAGATTTTAGCTCTATCCCTGGTGATTTTTTGGACATTCCTGATTTTATATGTTGCAAACTATCCACATATGCAAAGTATAATTGCACATCGTCGCTTCACATGGCCTCTGTGTTTTATTTTCTAGGAGTTGGCTCTGCAGCCTAAGGATGACATTGTGGACAGGCTTAAAATGGAAGATACCTTGAAACGAAGATTTTTCTACGACCAAGCATTTTCTATTTATGGAGGTACTGTACCTCTCCACAGCATGACATTCTTCCTTACAATTAGCTGTCAGTTTCATAACATATGTGTCATTTATTTAAAAAAAATATTTAATATGTTTGTAAATGAAAAATATTTAATTAGCAATAGATACTCTAACATTCTCAATCCAGCTCAAAGCAAGGCAAAATATTAGATACAGGTTTTTTTTAAAAAAATCTTTGTTTTAAGTTACTTATTTTAATGTTTGACACTGCCCTACATCACTGTGTGTGAGTTGGGCAGCTGTATAAATTTGTTTAATGAATAAATAAACACAAAGGAATAATTAACTGTGAAATAATGAAACCATGCATTAAAGCATCAAGATGGACTGCTGGCCTGACCTGAAAGAGTGATTTCTTTCTCCCATGAAGAGAGGTAGAAGCATATTGGGACAGAATATTTTTTTCCCCCTCACAGACAGAATGATGGAAGTAATATAAAGCCTTAATGTTGTAATTTCATAGGAACAATAGAAGAATCTCAGTTTTCTGTAACTTATACCTTGAACTAAGCACAGACTTCCCTGCATGAAGGCTAGATACAAGCTTTGCATTCTAATAATCTGATTTGACTTCCTAGTATTCCAAAAGGTGGTTACCTCCCTCCCTCCCATCTACTCTGCCTTCTCTTTCTTTTTCTCTCTTTCTGCCTCTTTTCTCCTCCCTCTCTTCTCTCCTATCTAGTCCTCCTCCTCTGCCTCATTCCCTTCGTTCTCTTCTCTCCTCCTTCCTCTTCTATCCCTTCCTTTCCTCAAATCCTTCCCTTCCCTTCCCTTCCCTTCCCTCCCCTCCCTTCCCTTCCCTTCCTCCCTCAGATTGAACAGAAGATGCTATTCACAGTATTTGTGGATTTGTGTTTACCTGTACCGTTTCTTGCAGGAGTAAGTGGCCTGTATGATTTTGGCCCTGTGGGTTGTGCTTTGAAGAACAACATAATACAAGCCTGGAGGCAGCACTTCATCCAGGAAGAGCAGATTTTTGAGATAGATTGCACCATGCTCACACCTGAAGCTGTTCTGAAGTAAGCACAGACCCTCTCGGTGTAAAAGCTAGCTTTCCAAATCCTCAATCTCTTAAACATTTTTTTTTAAATCTTCCCTTACTGCAACTTTCTACAAACCAGATTCCCCTTCTCAGTTAATAATGATCTCTATTACAAAATGTGATCAGTCTGGCCTAAAATTAATTGTGTGGTTGCATCTGGAATATTATGTATCTTTCCAGTCGCCGTAAAAATAAAGGCATAAAGTGGAATTAAAGATGGTTTCGAGGAGGCTAACTCAAATAATCCAGAGATTTAGGCAGTTTCCCTAGGAGGAAAAGTTGCAATATTTGGGCCTTATAATCTGGAAAGGAAGCAGACAAGAGGGGATATGATTTAAGTGCATAAAGGTATGCTGATATCTTCGCCATTTCTGCAAAACTGGCCACCTTCAAAGTCCATTCTTCTATAGTAGGCATAAAGTTTTTTTTCCAATATTGGCCAATCAGTAATCTAGCTGCTGTAATCATATATAATATCATTTTTATCTCAGTCACTAAAGAATCCTTAACTATGCCCAGTAAAAACAATTGAGGAGAAAATTACAGTTTTTTCTTCAAAATATTTTGCATAACCCACCATATTTTAATCCAAAAAGCCTTCACTTTCTTGCAGGTCCACCATATATGATAGTATGTAGCATCTAGGCATTCACATCTCCAACATTTTACCTGCACATTAGGATACATACATGATAATTTCTTGGGATCTAAATGCCACCTGTAAAACATTTTATAAAAATTTTCCCTCAAGTTCTGTGACTGTGTGAATTTAACATTCTGAACCCATATTTTTTCCCACGTTTCCATCATAACTGGTTCTGCAAAGTTCTGTGCCCACTTTATCATGCAGTCTTTAACCAATTCATTTTCAGAATCTCTTTCTAACAAAACATTATAAATCCTCTTAATATGCATTTGGCCTTTATCTTTTATCTGTCTTACCAAATCTTCTTCATGCAACATTAAACCAGTTTTTTTATCTTCCCTCCATCTCAGTTGAAGTTGATTATACTGTAACCAAGTTAAAATTATCCCTTCTTCCAACAGTGTATTTAATGTCTTTAATTGTAATCTACCCCATCATTAAAAAATACCTCTTTATATAAAATCCCCCTGAGTGACTTTATATTTATATTCCTTGTAATATGACCAAGATTCAACCACAACGGTATTTTATAATCAAATTTAAACTGGTGCTTCTTCCATACTCTCATTAAAGAGTTTCTAAGTATATGAGTCTTGAATACTTCATCAACTTTACTTTCATAAAATAGATATACATGTCAACCATGCTCTAAGTCGTGGCCTTCTATATTCAATATTCCAGTCTCTGTCATTCCAAACCAATCACTCGCTTGCGTCAGAGCTGCTGCTTCATAATACAGTCGTAGGTTTGGAATTTTAAGGCTACCTCTTTCACGAACATCTTGCATAATTTTCAGTTTAACTCTTGACTTTTTCTAATTCCAAACAAACTTATTCACTCCTTTTTGCCATTCAGTCAGATGTTTATCATTTTTAAGCACTGGAATCATTTGAAACAAAAATAAAAATCTAGGTAGAACGTTCATCTTAACTGCTGCTATTCTACCAAGTAAAGATAGTTGCAGTTTTTTCCAAGTTTCCATGTCTCTTTGTACCTTTTGCCACAACACCTCATAATTATTTTTGAAAAGTTTTGTATTTGAAGCTGCAACTTGAACTCCGAGATATGTCACCTTTACCACTATTTCAAAACCTGCCTTCCTTTCAAGTTCCTTCTTTTGAGCTTCTGACATATTTTTAACTATCATCTTGGCTTTTTTCTGATTCAATCTGAATCCTGATACCATGCCATGTTCTTCTATAATGTCTTTCATCTGCATTACCGATTCCATAGACCGTGTTAGGGTAACAACCAGATCATCTGCAGATGCCCTTATTCTGTAGTCCTCTTGCCTTATAACTATTCCATTCAAAATACTCGAATCTCGTATTTTATTCAACAAGACTTCTAAAGTTAAAATAAACAACAGTGGGGATAGTGGGCAATCTTGTCTTGTCCCTTTTTCTATACTAAAGTTTGTAGTTAGCCTTCCATTAGTGATGATCTGTGCTGTTTGATCTTGATAAATTGCTGTAACAGCTTGCACAAACTCATCCCCAAAACCCATCTTTATTAATGTCTTTAATAGAAAGTTCCAATTAACTCGATCAAAGGCCTTCTCCGCATCCAAAAACACCAGCACTGCAGGGATCTGTTTACTCTTCTCAAGATATTCCAGTAAATCTATAATTTGCGTCACATTATACTTCATATATCTGCCTTCTATAAATCCTGCTTGATCATAATGAATCACCTCTTGCATAACTGGCATTAATCTGTTGGCTAATACTTTTGCAAAAATTTTATAATCCGTATTCAGGAGGGATATTGGTCTGAAGTTTTCCGATTTTGTACAGCTTGTTTCCTCTTTTGGTATCAATGATACAAAGGCTGCTTTCCATGCAGGGGGTATTTTACCCCCTTTTTGTATGTACAAAATAAATCTCTAAGGTGATCGGTCATTTCTGCTTGTAAGGTCTTATAGTACACCGCTGTTAGACCATCCATCCATCCCTGGAGCTTTAGCTGTTTTCAGTTGTTTAATTGCAGTAATAATCTCCTCGACTGTTATTAGTTGATTCATTCTTTCCTTTTGCTCCTTGACAATTTTCATAACTCTCCCTTCTTCTAAGTATTTATCTATAAGTTCATTCTGTATATTATCTTTGGCATATAGTTTTGTATAGTAGTCTAAAAAGGCTTCTTTAACTACACCTTGTTGAAAAACTTCCTTTCCTCCATACTCAATTCTGCCAATGGCTCGAGAACTCTGCTGTTTCCTCAATGCATAAGCCAACCACCTGCCCGGTTTATTGGCATTACAAAATGTATTATGTTTTGCAAATTTTAAGTTAGTGGCTGTTTGTTCTGCTATAAGCATTTGAAATTGATCTTTCAGAAGTTTTATAATTTCTTGTAACTTTTTGTCTGTCGGATTTTTTATAAGTAGTTGTTCTTTTTTCTTTATCTCTCCTTCCATTTCTAATCTTTTTCTTTGCTGATTCAGTTTATGTCTAGACTTCATATGTATTAGTACCCTCCGTATATAGGCCTTGCTCGCGTCCCAAACAATTTCCATAAAGGCACCCTTATTCAAGTTAATTTCAAAAAATTCTTTCATTTGTTTTTTTGAGTTCATTTACATTCTTTTCATATCTAAACAGATTTTCATTTACTCTCCACGATCTTCATTCTTTCCCATTTCTATTTCTATCCACACCGGACTATGATCAGTTAGAGTCCTCGGGAATATCTTTGTTTTCTTTGTCCTGGAAAGTAAATCAGCTGTGACTAAAATAAAGTCAATCCTAGAGAAGGAGCGATGTCTATCTGAAAAAAAGGTAAAATCCAATTCTCTTGGGTTTTGCTCTCTCCATATATCTTTCAATTCCAAATCTTCTTTCATATCAAAAAATATTTGTGGTAGTTTAGCATGTATTGATGACTCTTCTTATCTTTTTTTAATGTCTATTACTCCATTCCAGTCTCCCATAAACAAAATAGATCTATAGTCCCATTGCAATATTTTGGAATATAATAATTTATAAACATTTTCTTGTTGTTAGTTGGGGGCATAAATTCCAATCACGAAAATTGGTCCATTTTGTGTATTTAATTCAATCGCCAAATATCTTCCACAATCATCTGCCTCTATTATTTTGGCTGGTAGTCTTTTATTTACATAAATCACAATGCCGTTCTTTTTCTCTCAGTCTGATGCTATAAATTGTGCACCTAATTCAGAGTTTATCAGGTATTTTTGGTCTAGTAATCTGATATGAGTTTCTTGTAAACAAATAACATCATTATTAAATTGTTTCAAATAGTGAAATATTTTTCTCCTCTTCTGTGGTGAATTTAATCCATTCACATTCCAAGATAAAAATTTAATTGTCATTTGTGGTCTTTTGAAGCCTTAAGAGCATTTGCTGAAGTTCCTGTTCCAAAGTAGTAGTCTTCGGCCTAGCTCCTCCCATTGCTTCAGATTTCTGTGATTTACTATTGACTCCATTCTTACCTTGTAGTGGCAAGGACCTCTGCTGCTGTTGCTTCTCTTGAAGTTGCTTGTAAGCTGCTCTGGTTATACAGTGATCTTTTGGTTCTTGTAGTTTCAGTTCAAGGTCCAATGCTACCTGTCTTGTATTCTTGTATGCTACCTGTCTTGTATTCTTAGGTCCTTGTAATCTCCAGGGGGAAATCTATCAATGGTTCATCCAATAACCCCCCCTCCTGTTGCTCCTTGAGTTTCCGCCACCTCTGCATATGTTTGCTTCTGCTGTTCCTCAGACTCTTGTTCAAATTCCTTCTCTTTATCACTCTCCTCTACACATGGAGATGAGGATACACGTGGAGATGCTGCACCAGTTTTTAGAACATTGAAATAGAATTCCTCAGCTTTTAAAACAGTATTTAATCAATATCTCTCTCCTTGGTACCTCAATATTATACCAACTGGAGCATCCCATCTGAATTGAATTTGCTGTTTCTTCAATTCATTCACCAGGAATGAGTCCTTTCTATCTCTTAATATCTTCGGTGGCAGCTCTTTGTAGATTCCAATCTCCTTTCCATCCACTTGGACAGTAGAAACAAAAGATATTTGCAAGATATCATTTCTTATTCTTCTGTCTGTAAAATAAATCACCACATCTCTAGGCAACTGTCTTTGCTTTGCCACCTGAGAATTCACTCTGTAGGCCTTATCAATCCTACTTAGAACATCTTCAGGGTTAATCTTTAACATCACTGCCAGGGCCTCAGCACAGATTGCTCTCAAATCCTCTCTGTTGTTTTCTTTTATTCCTCTCAGTCTTACAGCAAACTCCATAAATCTAAATTGCATCATGGTCAGTTCATTTTCAATTCTTTGAGTTTTATTACCCACATTAGTAATTTTATTATCAGTTTTCATCATTTTAGTTTCCAATTCTGAACTGAGTTCTCCCACTTTTTTATCAATCTGAACAACCACTTTTGACAAACCAGTCACTGCTGTCAATATATCTTGTTTCATTTTGTCATATTTTTCTTGAACCACCTCTTTAATCTCCTGTTGAGACTTTTCAAATTTTTTGTTCAAATCTTTCATAGCTTTGGTTTGATTATTCAGAGCCCCAGCAATAAATTCCTTCAGATCTTTAAATCCAGTCTCCTGCTCTTGACTCTGAGTCTGCAAGCTTGAAGACTGCACTTTGTTGGTGTGTAGGGGAGCCCCCCCCCCAGCATCTTTAGAAGCTGACTTTGTCTGCTTTGAAGCCATATTGCTATGCAGTCTTATTCTTTCAAAAAAAGTCTTCCTCCCCTTTTTACCACCACAAAATCTTTTCAAAAACTTCCCCTGCTTTAATCCAGTCTCTAAGGGAGAAAAAACAGATGAAAATCCCTTTAATTTTTTTTTCTCTTTTCTTCTGGCAAGTTCAATTACTTTAGTTGCTTTGTGACATGTTAAAACACAAGCATAATCACTTTCGCTTTCAGTTTTCTTCTCTCCGCTGTAACTAGGCGCCATTTTAAAATCACTTTCACTTTTTCTCCATTCTTAAGTATAATAACAGGGCTAGTACAGATATTTGCAATTTTAGATTTGCAGTCCAGATTTCACCCTGCTTATTTTTAAACTTGCTTGAACTTTGCTGCTTGAAGTTGGTCGCAGAGTTGTCCCGGAGTCCGGAACTTCGGTAAGCTATTTAGGGAGCCTCTCCCTGCTTCCTCCCCAGAAACAATCCAGGGGCTTCACAGGGGGCTCTACCTGCACTCACTAGCTCTGCTCTCGTTTATTATCCAAATGAGAGTTTTTCAAGCTGCCTCTCAGCTGCGGGGGCGGCTTTTTTACGGGTGGCGGGGCTGGCGGTCATAGGAGACCATCTGCGACAGCGGTGGCGCCAACCGGAAGTCCATTCATTCATTTATTTATTTAGTGGTTCGATTTATATGCCACCCTTCTCCGGAGACTCAGGACGGCTTACAATGAATTAAGCAATAGCCTTCATACTTTTGTATATACCTGCTTAGTAGGGCTTTTTGGGGCCTCCTGAGCAGTGTTCTTTTTTATACAAAATCAGCTTATTGCCCGCACAATCTGGGTCCTCATTTTACCTACCTCGGAAGGATGGAAGGCTGAGTCAACCTTGAGCCTGGTGAGATTCGAACTCGCAGTAATTGCAAGCAGCTGGCAGTTAAGTGCTACTTAACAGCACTTTAGTCCACTGCACCACCAAGGCTCCCTCATTTCCACAGTTGTGCTCAAAATTCAGATGTTTGGCAGCTGACACATATTTATGATGATTGCAGGGTCTTTTGTGACCTTCTGATAAGCAAAGTCAATAGGGAAGCTAAATTCACTAATTTACTACTGTCAATAACATAACATCTGTAATGATTTACTTAACTGTGGCAAGCAAAGTTGTAAAATGGGGCAAAAGTCACTTAACAAATACCTCAATTATCAATAGAAAGTTTGGGGTCAATTCTGGTTGTAAGTTGAGTACTATCTGTAAAAGCATTATTTGCATATTGCCCCCAACAATTTGGGTCCCTATTCTACCAAACCTGGAAGGCTGAATCAATCTTGAGCTGGTCAGGATTGAACTCCAGGCTATGGGAATGCAGTGTTTGCCTGCAATACTGCACTTTAACCACTATGCCATTAGGGCTCCTTATGTAAGGCTCCTTATTAATATAATATGCACAAATATCTAAGGCTGCTGTCATCAACTTGGTGTTCCCCACATACCAGCGTAGCCATTGTCACTTACATCTAGCAAAAATTATTCATGATACAGAAACTAGTGTCACAAAATATCATGGAAAAAAATGATTTATGCGGCTTGGTGGTGCAGTAGTTAGAATGCAGTATTGCAGGCTAACTTACTGCCACAGCTAGCAGTTGTATCCTGAGCGGCTCAAGGTTGATTCACTCAGCCTTCCGTCCTTCTGAGGTGAATAAAATGAGGACCCATATTGTTTGGCGGTGGGGGGGGCGCTGACTCTGCAAATCGCTTAGAGCGATTGTTGTAAAGCACTAAAGCGATATATAAGTCTAAGTGCTATTGCTATTTAATATATTTTAAATATAGATTCTAGAGAGACTCCTAGAGTCCTAGATATAGTCTAGAGCCGTGATGGCGAACCTATGGCACGCGTGCCACAGGTGGCACGCAGAGCCATATTAGTGGCCATGCGAGCGTTGCCCAAACTCAGCTCCAGCATGCATGTGTGTGCTGGCCAGCTGATTTTTGGGCCTTCTGAGCTCACTGGAAGTTGGTAAACGGGCTGTTTCTGGCCTCTGGAGGGCCTCCAGTGGGGTGGGGAAGGCTGTTATTGTCCTCTCCAGGCTCCTAAAAAGCCTCTGGAGCCTGGGAAGGGCAAAAAAACAGGCCTACTGTGCCCATCATGCTGTAAAATGCCAAAAGTGTGGGAGGGAGCATGGGGTGATCGCACGCACATGCATGGGGGGGCAGGGTGCCTAGAATTATGGGTGTGGACACGTGTGCACGTGATTACCCCGCACTCCCCCATCTTTTGGCACGCAATGGCAAAAAGGTTAACCATCACTGGACTAGAGAGTCTCTGGAGGCTGGGGACAGCAAAAAAGTCACTTCCTTTCCCACTGGGAGTTGGGAAATGGGCCCTTTCAGGCCTCCGGAGGGCCTCTGAGAGGGTGGGGAAGGCTGAGGAAGGCCTTCCCCAGATGCATAGAGAGGATCTGGAGCCAAATGAGAAAGAAAAGCATGCCAGGAGCAGGGGGGGGGGGGGTTTGCGTGCATAGGGTGGAGTGCATAGAATTATGTGGGAGTGCATGGGGTGTGGGCATGTGTGCATGCAAACCTCTCCCGCTCCCCCCATCCTGGCACGCGATGGCAAAAAGGATAGCCATCACTGCCCTATACCGTTTCAGACAAGTCACTCTCCAGTCTCTTCTTAAAATCACTGCAGTTATTAAGTGAACCACACAGTTGTTAAGTGAATCTAGCTTCCCCCCGTTGACTTTGCTCACCAGAAGCTGTGGGGCGGGGGGGGGGGGGGGTTGCAAACAAGTCATGTGACCCTGAGATAGTGTAGCCATCATAAATGCATGCCGGTTGTCAAGTGACTGAATTTTGACTGGGGATGCTGTAATATTTGTAAGCGCGACGATTTTATGTAAGTCACATTTTTCAACGTCGTCATATCTGTCGCTAAATGATACTATTTTGGATAATATTGGTATTTTTCCTGGCAGGACCTCTGGACATGTGGACAAATTTGCAGACTTCATGGTGAAAGATGTAAAAAGTGGAGAATGCTTCCGAGCTGATCACCTCCTGAAGGGTATGCTTTGTATTATTTCATTGTCTCTGTTTAATTTCATCATAAGACCAGCTTACGCTGATGTTTAGGATCTATCTGTGACTTCTTGTCCTAACATCCATTCCACAGCAACTGTTGGTATCTTACAGATAAGAATTAAAAGACAGCGAAATGTCTGGAGAGTTTCAGTCATCCAGGTCATCATCCCAAAGGTGCTTTTTCAGGAGGCAACTGGACTTTGTTTTTGTTTTTGTTTTTGTTTTCCTCTTGAGGAAGAATATTTTCAAAGACAAAAAAGTCCATATTTATGGACAGAAAGTACTGCTGGTTTGAAAGAGACCATTTATATTAACTGAGGGGGAGGGATACGACATCACCTGTCTCCTCTTTACAATGCATCCCTTTTGGCAGTCCCAAGAAAGTTCCACCCCATTTGTATTCTGAATGAAGTGATTCTGAGCGCACAGATAAACTCCGAAGTGCCTCAAGAGCTCTCAGGAAGAGTACTAACGACCAGATGACTGCAAAGAAATGCGATCCTTCCAAACCCCCTCCCACCCTCCAAGTCCTGTCAGAACGAATCCTTCTGTTGCCTCCACCATCCTGCCAGAATCAATGAAGCTTCCTGGATGAGAAGCAAAATTTCTTCTGGATGAGAAGCAAAATTTCTTCTTCTTCCTCAGGGGTAAAAACAGTTCAGTTGGCTTTTGAAAAAAAGCACCTTTGGGATAAAAGACAGCAGATAGTCCCCAACTTGCAACTGCCTTGCTTGGCAATGGGAATTTTGGGCTCAGTTATCGTCGTAAATCAAGGACTACTTGTATGTTGAAGAATGTCCTATGAGGAAGATATCTCTGATATTTCTTCACTTCTCAGTATTTGTGCAGGCTTCATGATGGGAGCATCATGGTGGCCTAGAGGTGGAGCTTTCACCTTGGAATAAGGAGGCTGTGAATTTGATCCTAGATAGCTTCAGATAGTTCTCTCTTCAGGTACAATGAGTAATTTTCTGCTGCGAATGCCGCGTAGGTGGCAGAAAGGGCACCCGGCCAGTAAATGCTTGAGCTCCATTCAAGTTGTTCGAACTCCATTCTGATACAGGGGATTACAGTCATTCTCACTGGCAGGAAGTTTCTCCTTAATTCCAGGTTGCTTCTCCCCTTGATTAGTTTCCATCCATTGTTTCTTCTCCAAAGAACCAGAAGGCAAGACAAACAATGGATGAAAACTAATCAAGGGGAGAAGCATTCTGGAACTAAGGGGAAACTTCCTGACAGTGAGAACAATTAACCAGGAGAACATCTTCTCTTTAGAAGTTGTGGGTGCTTCATCACTAGAGATTTTTAGAAAGAGACTAGATGGCCAGTTGTCTTAAATTGTATAGGGTTTCCTGCTGGAGCAGGGAATTGTACTACAAGACTTCAAAAGTCCCTTCCAGATCTATTCTGATAGATTGACTAAAAGGGAAATAATTACTTATGGACCCTATTTCTTTCTCCTTTTGCAGCCCATTTGCAGAAGCTGATGTCAGAGAAGAAATGTACTGCGGAGAAAAAGATGGAAATGGAGAATGTGATCACGCAGGTCAGTTGGCAATCTGGCAAGCAGAAATGACTCTCATACACCAGAAATTGTGATTGTGATCCCAGGGACTTCTGAAGCTCTCTACACAGCATATATATTTTGGAACAATGCAGGAGCTGCTTCTGGTTGTGTATTTCTTTTGTTGCAAAAAGGCTTTTATAAACATTTGTGATTTGTGGTTTTTCTGTCAGTTAAATAAGCACTCATTGGCCCTTGCTTATCAAGGGGGAGTGGGGGGTGGACAGGTAGATTTCCAAAAAGGAGAACCAGGATAAATAATATAAGTAGTCCTTGACTTATGATTACAATTAAAACCGAAATTTCTGTTGCTGAGCAAGTGAGCTTTGCCCCTTTTTCTTGCTTTGTTGTTAAGCGAATCACTGCAGTTGTTAATTTAGTCACATGGTTGTTAAGCGTATCTGACTTAATCTGAATCCCCATTGACTTTGCTTGCTGGAAGGTTGCCAAAGATAATCAGATGACCACTGAATTTTGATCACATGACCACTGGGATGCTGCATCAGACATTCATGGGAAAAATTGGTCCTAAGACACTTTTTTCAGTGCCATTGTAACTTTGAATGGTCACTAAATGAACTGTTCGAAATCAAGGACTACCTGTATTAGGCTGATTTGTATGTTCCTGGGTAAATAAGACGGTCTTTCTTTTTTTCCTGGCTAGCTGGACAACTACAATCAGGAACAGCTTGCAGATCTGTTTGTCAATTACAATGTGAAGTCCCCCCTAACAGGAAATGACCTCACCGCTCCGGTGTCTTTCAATCTCATGTTCAAGACCTCTATTGGTCCAGGAGGAAACATGGCTGGGTATGTAGGTGTATGAAAACGGGGTGGAAGGGGAGAAAGAGGGTGCTTGGGTTTTACTGGATTTGAATTTGTCCCTGCATTTGTAATTCCAGCTGGTTGAGTTTCCTTATTTGAGGGAGGATCTGGGGATCGTTGCTTCATTCTGGTGGACAGGATGGACCATCCCTTCAAAGAGGAAAGAAACAGCAAGGTGTGCCAGTGGACAGCCTCCAAAACTCTACCTTGTAGTTTCCTCATGTAATTTGGGAAGATCTTACGGACCTAATGCCAGGGGATTTACATTACAGATAGTTGGGGGAATTCTGGGAGTTGAAGTCCACTCGTCTCAGAAACCCTGCTTTAGTGGCCCAGGGCAAAGCGAAGTGAGAATGGGAATCATTTACTGGGCTCTGTCAGAGCAGTTATTATTGCAGGTAGTCCTTGATTTAAGACCACAGTAGAGTATAAACAAGACAGCTGTCTTGAGTGAGTGAATTAGAGTGAGTTTTGCTTCATTGTATGACCATTTTTGCCACAGTTGTTAAGTGAAATTCTTCAGTTGTAACGTTAATAACATGCTTTTTAAATGAATCTTGACTCCCCCATTGACTTTGCCTGTCAGAGTCTTTACAAGGGTTTGCCTGTAAAAGTGGATCACATGATCCCAGGACACTGCAACCGTCATAAATATGAATCAGTTCCCAAGCCCCTAAATTTTGATCATGTAACCATGGGATGCTGCAACGGTCGTAAGTGTGAAAAGTGCTCATAAGTCACTTTTTTAGTGCCATTGTAACTTCGAGCGGTCACTAAACAAATACTTATAAGTTGAGGACTACCTGTTCAACTATTAGATCCTCATGGTAGGAGAGATTTTCACACATTTGGGAAACTAGGCTGTCTTGTCTTGCTATCAGCAGCTAAGCGTTCCTGCTTTCTCTTCCTTCCAATTATTGTTTCCACCCACCACCCACCCACCTCCACCCTCTGACAGATACTTGAGGCCAGAAACTGCACAGGGGATCTTTCTGAACTTCAAACGCCTTTTGGAATTCAACCAAGGGAAACTGCCTTTTGCTGCTGCTCAGATAGGCAATTCTTTCCGGAATGAAATCTCTCCTCGCTCAGGTCTCATCAGGGTCAGGTAATTGCTCTGAAAATTTGGGCAAAGAGTGGGAGGGAACTTGGTCCTTACTGGATGTGATAGATGTATTTATGTCATCCTATTTCTACAGCCACCCATCTCTCAATCTAGTGGCACACAACAAAAACTAAAATAGTATACAGGTAGTCTTCGAAAATTTCTGTTGCTAACTGAGACTCTTATTAAGAAAATTTTGCCCCATTTTATGACTTGTCTTGCCACGATGGTCATAAGTCACTTTTTTCAGTGCTGTTGTAGCTTCAAATGGTCCCTAGGTGAACTGTTGTAAGTTGAGGACTGCCTGTGTTGCTTTTGTTGTTGTAAGCTGTCCAGAGTTGCCTTGCAGCAAGATGAGCAGCAAATAAATAGTCTATATGCTATTTGCACAAGCTCCCAAAGTTTTTTTTATTGAAAAAGTTTTAAAAACACAAATTTTTCCCCCCACTTTCCCCCCCTCCAACCCTCCCCTCCCCCCCATGACTTCCCAAGGTGAAATCCAAATCATACCATATCATATAGTACCCTCCTACAACTCTAACCCTTGTCTACACTATAAATTTCTACATAACATTCAACTGAAAGCTATCTGATAACTTCCTTGTTTGATATTTGTTCTGCACGTAATCTATCCATTTCTTCCATTCCCACATATAAGTTTCATGAGTCTGGTCTTTTAAGTATGCTGATATCTTCGCCATCTCTGCAAAACTGGCCATCTTCGAAGTCCATTCTTCTATAGTAGGCATAAAGTCTTTTTTCCAATATTGGCCAATCAATAATCTAGCTGCTGTAACCATGTATAATATCATTTTTGTTTCAGTCATTGAAAAATCCTTAACTATACCCAGTAAGAACAATTGAGGAGAAAATTGCAATTTTTTCTTCAAAACATTTTGCATAACCCACCATATTTTAATCCAAAAAGCCTTCACTTTCTTGCATGTCCACCATATATGATAATATGTAGCATCTAAGCATTCACATCTCCAACATTTTGCCTGGACATTAGGATACATACACGATAATTTCTTGGGATCTAAATGCCACCTATAAAACATTTTATAAAAATTTTCCCTCAAGTTCTGTGACTGTGTGAATTTAACATTCTGAACCCCTATTTTTTCCCATGTTTCCATCATAACTGGTTCCGCAAAATTTTGCGCACACTTTATCATGCAGTCTTTAACCAATTCATTTTCAGAATCTCTTTCTAACAAAACATTATAAATCCTCTTAATATGCATTTGGCCTTTATCTTTTATCTGTCTTACCAAATCTTCTTCATGCAACATTAAACCAATTTTTTGATCTTCCCTCCATCTCAATTGAAGTTGATTATACTGTAACCAAGTTAAAAATATCCCTTCTTCCAACAGTGTATTTAATGTCTTTAATTGTAATCTACCCCCATCATTGAAAAGTACGTCTTTGTATAAAATCCCCCCGAGTGACTTTATATTTATATTCCTTGTAATATGACCAAGATCCAACCACAACGGTATTTTGTAATCCAATTTAAGATGGTGCTTCTTCCATACTCTCATCAAAGAGTTTCTAAATATATGGCTCTTAAATACTTTATCAACTTTACTTTCATAAAATAAATATGCATGCCAGCCATATTCTAGGTCATGGCCTTCTATGTTCAATATTCCAGTCTTTGTCATTCCAAACCAGTCACTCGCTTGCATCAACGCTGCTGCTTCATAGTACAATCGTAGGTTTGGAACTTTAAGGCCACCCCTTTCACGAACATCTTGCATAATTTTCAGTTTAACTCTTGGCTTTTTCTCATTCCAAACAAACTTATTCACTCCTTTTTGCCATTCAGTCAGATATTTATCATTTTTAAGCACCGGAATCATTTGAAACAAAAATAAGAATCTAGGTAGAACGTTCATCTTAACTGCTGCTATTCTTCCAAGTAAAGATAGTTGCAGTTTTTTCCAAGTTTCCATGTCTCTTTGTACCTTTTGCCACAACACCTCATAGTTATTTTTAAAAAGTTTTGTTTTTGAAGCTGCAACTTGAACTCCTAGATATTTCACCTTTGCTACTATTTCAAAGCCTTCCTTCCTTTCAGTTTCCTTCTTTTGAGCTTCTGTCACATTTTTAACTATCATCTTGTTTTTTTTTCTGATTCAGGCTGAATCCTGATACCATGCCATATTCTTCTATAATGTCTTTCATCTGGATTACTGAGATCATCTGCAAATGCCCTTGTTCTGTAATCCTCTTGCCTTATAACTATTCCATTCAGAATACTCGAGTCCCGTATTTTGTTCAACAAGACTTCTAAAGTTAAAATAAAACAACAGTGGGGATAGTGGGCAACCTTGTCTTGTCCCTTTTTCTATACTAAAATTTGTAGTTAGACTTCCATTAATGATAATCTGCGCTGTTTGATCTTGATAGATTGCTGTAACCGCTTGCACAAACTGATCCCCAAAACCCATCTTTGTTAAAGTCTTTAATAGAAAGTTCTAATTAACTCGATCAAAGGCCTTCTCTGCATCCAAAAACACCAGCACTGCAGGGATCTGTTTACTCTTCTCAAGATATTCCAATAAATCTGTAATTTGCCTCACGTTATCCTTCATATATCTGCCTTCTATAAATCCTGCTTGATCATGATGAATCACCTCTTGCATAACTGGCATTAACCTATTGGCTAATACTTTTGCAAAAATTTTATAATCCGTGTTCAGGAGAGATATTGGTCTAAAATTCCACTTGTAGCTTCCAGAGGGAAATCTATCAATGGTTCATCCAGAAACCCCCCTTCTGTTGCTCCTTGAATTTCCGCCACCTCTGCATATGTTTGCTACCGCTGTTCTTCAGTCTCTTGTTCAAATTCCTTCTCTTTATCACCCTCCTCTACACATAACAATGGGGATGTGCGTGGAGATGCTGTACCAGTTTTTAGAATATTGAAATAAAATTCTTCAGCTTTTGAAATGGTGTTTAACCGATATCTGTCTCCTTGATACCTCAGTATTATGCCAACTGGAGCATCCCATCTAAATTGAATTTGCTGTTTCTTTAACTCATTCATCAGGAATCCAAAATCCTTTCTATCTCTTAACATCTTTGGTGGCAGCTCTTTGTAGATCCCAATCTCCTTTCCATCCACTTGGACAGTAGAAACAAAAGACTTTTGCAAGATATCATTTCTTTTTTTTTTTATTGAAAAAGTTTTACAATACAATTTTTTTTCATTTTCCCCCCCCAACCCTCCCTTCCCCCCTACCTCCCTCCACCCCAACCCCTTTCCCCTCCCCATCCCCCCCTTGACTTCCGCTACAGATTTAAAAAAAGTTTTTTTAAAAAAAGGAAAAAATTTAAGAAGAAAGAAAAGAAAAAAAACCAATACATATAACAAAGTAATATAACAAATAAACCTATAAATAATAAGATTTTTCTAAAGTTAACAATATTGTAATAAAAAGAACTAATAATAATAACATTTACCTCATTAACCAACCATCAATATTCATTTATCAATCAATAAGATACTTATAATATTCAAACCCAATTAAAAAATTTACCTCATTAACCAACCATCATTATTCATTTATCAATCAATAAGATACTTATAATATTCAAACCCAATTAAAAAATATCATACCTTTCTGTAATCCATTGATATTAAGATTACTAATCATATCCCAAAATCAATCCCCCTTATAATAAAATATAATGTATCACATCCATATCCATATCAAATAATTTTATCCCAACTACACCCCTTAACTAAAAAACAAAAACATAAAACATATCTCTATTCTAATAAAATGTAATATATATGATTATACATATATAATTATAATTATACAATTATATCCAAAAAAAATTATCTCTCAATAATCCATATTTCAATCTTCTCTTCATCTTGATTGAAGTTAAATATACTTTCTTCCAATGTAAATCCAATTCCAATAAGCTTCATCTTCCAACTGCCCCCAGCAGCAAAAAACACATCTCTCCGCACAAAAAAATCCCCCCGAGTGACTTTATATTAATAATATCCAACCACAAAGGTATTTTATATTCCTCTAGGTAAAACATTCAAACTAGCTTATACTGTGCCACCTAAAAAAAGGAAAAAAACAAATGCAGCTCCTCCTAAATTTCAAACCTTATATATAAAAAAAACCTACAAACTGCATTCCCAGATATTCCTTTAAAGCTCTTTCAAATCCTGCCACCCTTTCCACTTCCTTCCTTCGGGTTCCAAGATGTTTTCATTTTTATTCTCTTCTTCTAGATAATGAATTCCAAAAAAAAACTATAATAGGGTAACCACAGATCGCTGCTTATATTGCAGCAATCTGTTTACCTTTCTCAGGATGTTAAGTCCAACTCAGGATAAACTTTGTAGAAAATTTTTATAATCCATTTTGATGTATAAGTCTAATATCAATCCAACTCAGGATGAACTTTAAAAATTTATAATGCATCTCCAAATTTTTGGAACCTATCTGCAAAAGCTTGGAACATTTCATAAATCTCCTTATGTTGCCCATCAGTGGTTTCCAGTCGAGTTTTCTCATTAACTTCTACTTCCTGTTGATTGGCATCACCCCCCTTCTCTTGAATAGCACTGGGCCTCTGCTGTTGCTCATCTCGAGTTATAATTTTATTTTTTGATTCTTGCTCCAACAGTTCAAGGTCCAGTACTCCCCCTCTAGGATCACTGGGATGCTCAATTTTCTCATCTGGAAAATCCATAATAGAATCCTCTGGACAACCACCTAGTACTCCTTTTTCTTCTAACACACTTTGAGTTTCTTCCTTCTGCTTACATTTCGCAGATTCTCTTTCATGTTTTTTATTCTTAACACATTATGGGGCTCCCTTAAAAATATTTTTATAAAAATATTCCGCTTTTTCAATAGTATTCAAATGATGTCTCACTCCATGGTATCTGAAAGTTACACCAACTGGTAAATCCCATCTAAATGGGATATTGCTTCTCTTCAATTCCTTGACCAGAAAACCAAAATCTTTTCTGTTCTTTAAAACCTTCGGTGGTAGCTCTTTAAAAATGCTAATTTGTGTACCTTCTACCTGCACTCTAGCAGAGTAGGATTTTTGTAAAATATCATCTCTCAATCCTCTATCAGTAAAGTAGACAATGACATCTCTAGGCAAATTCCTTTGTTTAGCTACACGTGAGTTAACTCTGTAAACTTTCTCCATACAACCAAGATATCATTTCTTATTCTTCTATCTGTAAAATAGATCACCACATCTCTAGACAGTTCTCTTTGCTTTGCCACCCGAGAATTCATTCTCTAAGCCTAATCAATCTTACTTAGAACATCTTCAGGGTTAATCTTTAACATCACAGCCAGGGCCTCAGCACAAACTGTTCTCAGATCCTCTCTTATTTTCTTTTATTCCTCTCAGTCTTACAGCAAACTCCATAAATCTAAATTGTATCATGGTCAGTTCATTTTCAATTCTTTGAGTTTTATTATCCACATTAGTAATCTTATTGTCAGTTTCCCTCATTTTAGATTCCAGTTCTGAGCTGAGTTCTCCCACTTTTTTGTCAATCTGAACAACCACTTTTGACAAGCCAGTCACTACTGTCAGTATATCTTGTTTCATTTTGTCATATTTTTCTTGAACCACCTCTTTAATCTCCTGTTGAGACTTTTCAAATTTTCGGTCCATAGTTTCAGTTTGATTCTTCAGAGCCACAGCAATAAATTCCTTCAAATCTTTAAATCCAGTTTCCTGTTTTTGGCTCTGAGTCTGCAAGCTTGATGACTGCACTTTTTGTTGGTGAGTAGGAGAACTCCCACCTGCGCCTTTAGGAGCTGACTTTGTCTGTTTTGAAGCCATACTGCTATGCAATCTTATTCTTTCTAGAAAGGAATTCTTCCCCCCCCCCTTTCCACCACCGCAAAATCTTTTCAAAAACTTCCCCAGCTTTAATCAAGCCTCTAAGGGAGAAGGAACAGATGAAAGTCTCTTTAAAAAACTTTTTCCTTTTCTTCTGACAAGTACTATTACTTTAATTGCTTTGTAACACATTAGAACGCACAGGCATAATCATTTTCGTTTTCAGCTTTCTTCTCTCCGCTGAAGCCAAACGCCATTTTAAACTCACTTTCACTCTTTCTCCATTCTTAAATATAATAACAGTGCTAGTACAAATACTTGCAGTTTTTTAGTTTGCAGTCCAGGTTTCACCCTGTTTCTTTTTAAAAACTTGCTTAAACTTTGCTGCTTGAGTTGGTCGTGTCATCTAGCTCTGCAATATGCAGAGTTGTCCCAGAGTCCAGAGCCTGGGCAAGCTATTTAGGGAACCTCTCCTGCTTCCTCCCCAGAACGAGTCCAGGGGTTTCGCAGGGGCTCTACCTGCCCTCGCCAGCTCTGCTCTCTTTTACTTCCCAAACGAGAGTTTTTCAAGCCGCCTCTCAGCTGCGGGGGCGGCTTTTTTACAGGCAGCGGAGCTGGCGGTCATAAAAGACCGTCTGCGACGGCGGCGGCACCAACCAGAAGTCACAAGCTCCTGAAATTTGATTACATGATCATGGGGGATGCTGCGATGGTTGTAAGTATGAGGACTTTTCCAGGCCATTGTGACACTGGACTTTTGCTAAACGAATGGTTGTAAGTCAAGAACTACCTTTAACTACCTATAAGTCATGGACTACCTAGTAAATCATAGACTGTAAGAGTTAAAGATCAAAATGACTAACTGATAATCTTTCTTACAGATGCCGCCTCCTTCTCAGAATGCACTTGTACATCCAATTCCACTTTTCCTGCTATCAGCCTGAATCTGCATCTCCCCATGCCCCCCTCTAGTGATAAAATCACCACTCTCGGCCGCCTTGGCATGTGCCAAATTATTATCTTTTTTAATCTTTTTGTTATCATACATCTTAGAGAATAGCAGCATTAGGGAGGTTTTTTTGTGTGACAAAGAGGACACTGAATATTTGGCTCTTTGAAGACATAGTGCTTGAGTTACAACCAGCCTATTATGTTCATAAATCGTAAAATTTGTAAAACGGGTTAGTCACTAGGTTAGTCACATATTGGCCCAACTTTACAACTTTTTTCCTGGTGGTTAAACTGATAGCAGTAGCACTTAGACTTATATAAGGCTTCACAGTGCTTTACAGCCCTCTCTAATGGAATGGGACAACTCACCACAGCCAAAAAGCTGCAGGACAACTTGCCTTGGGACCATTTAACAATTCTATTTAATTTTTTAAAATAAATAAAAAATATTTTAATTTTTTCCATTCACATTTCATTCTGTTCCCTCTTTTTGCATCCTTTCTTTAATGATTTATTCCATTATTTGTTTGATATTAGTGTAACTCTTTTCCCACAGGAAGTTGGCCATGGCAAGTTAGCTTGGTGAGTTGACCATGGCAAACTGTCATAATCCCCTCTCTAAGCGGTTTACCGTCAGTCTGTTGCCCCCAGGACTCTGGGTCCTCATTTTACTGACCTTGGAAGTATGGAAGGCTGAGTCAACCTTCAGCCAGTCAGGATCGAACTCCCGGCAGTGAGCAGGAGACAGTTAGCCTCCAATACTGCATTCTAAAATGCAATAGTCGTGTGACCATCATGATTATTAAGCAAATATGGTTAATATGGCATAAGTGCATGCCCACTGTTTGGGATAGGCATAGTTTTGCCAAAACCCAGAAGTAAATGCCAGGGTTTCTTTCGCAAAATCATTGTAAATCTCTTGACCACAGGCTGCTGCAAACAATAGTAAATGATTGTGTTGCCAACCATCTGAAGTGTGGTCACATGAACAAGGGATGTGTTGATGGTTGGAACTTTAGATCCAGGTTGTAAGTCCCCTTTTTCAGGGGAGGTCATAACTTTGAGCCGTCACTAAGCAGCCAGTTGTAAATTGAGGACTGTCTGTATCCCCCTAAGATTTGCTCTCTTATCGAGAGAAGTTACAATCTGAAGCGTTTCTCTTTGTTTCAGGGAATTCACAATGGCAGAAATTGAACATTTTGTGGACCCCCAGGAAAAATGTCATCCTAAGTTTCAAAATGTAGCTGACCTCCACATCCTCTTGTATTCTGCCAAAGCCCAGACCAGTGGGCAGCCAGCCCGTGTCATGTGTTTGGGGGATGCCGTTGAGCAGGTAAGGCCTGGGGCATTCTTGTGGACAGGATTCAGTGTGGAAGGAGAATTAAATCAGATACAGACAACACCTGAATTCATGGAAACGCCCAAGCTGTTTGCTTTATAGCAGCTGGGTTTAACTCTGTACCTGCTGAGGGTTGGACTTCCCATCCCAAAATCTCTACCCATCTTCCACTGGAATTTAAGTACAGAGAACCTGGGCCACAACACATTGGGAAGGCTGCTTGGCAGACTTAGGATAGAGCATGGCTGGCAGGGGAATTCTGGGAGTTGAAGTTCACACATCTCAAAGCTGCCTCGATTGAGAAACACTGAGGTAAAATAGTCATAATTGAATACTCACCGTGTCCTAAGGGGTCCACATAAAGTATCTTGAGAAAAGATTTCAGAATTTTGAGGGAAAATGCAGAAATCCCTTCCTAGCGAAACGGGGAGGCGGATTGGGGTGACATGAACTAGGACTAGGGGTGGCATGATGGTAATCTTCCAGTACTTGAGGGGCTGCCACAGAGAAGAGGGGATCAACGTATTCTCCAAAGTCTGAAGGCAGGACAAGATGCAATGGATGAAAACTAATGAAGGAGAGAACCAACCTAGAATTAAGGAGAAATGTTCTTAGTGGGCAGTGTGAACAATTAAGCAGTAAAACAGCTTGCCTACAGAAGGCATGAGTGCTTCAACACTGGAGCTTTTTAAGAAGAGACTGGATAGTCTGGATAGGGCAGCAATGGTGAATCTTTTAGACACCGAGTGCCCAACCTGCACATGCATACATTCCCAAACTGAAAGGTGTGCATATGCAGTTGTGAAAATGTGCATGCATGACATGCACTGCACATGCGCAGGAGAGACCCAAAGACCAGCTGGCTGGCAGGAGGTGGAGCATCCCAATACCGGCAGCACTGCAAGAGGTAAGATCTTTTTCTTTCGTGAACTTCTGTTTCGTCATTTGCAGGGAAACAAGCTCACAAAAGAAACACCACAAAGGTCTAACCTGGTGATGCCAGCAGAGGGGGCTCTTCGTGCCACCTCTGGCACGCATGCCATAGGTTCACCATTACAGAAATAGGGTCTCCTGTTGAGCAGGGGATTGGAGTAAAAGACCTCCAAATTCCCTTCCTGCTCTGTTATTCTGTAATGTACTGGCTAAGTATTTGCAGAATTTCATTGCCAGGATCCTTTGAGATGCCAGGTAAGGGAAGGCTTGGAAGTTTTCTGGAGAAAGGGTTTCTGCTTACAGTGTTTGTTCCTTTGAAAAGCCTGTTTGCTTCTCTTTGCTTTCCCAGGGTGTGATCAACAATTCTGTCCTGGGCTACTTCATTGGCCGGATTTACCTCTACCTCATCAAAGTTGGCATCTCTCCAGGGAAGCTTCGTTTCCGGCAGCACATGGAGAACGAGATGGCTCATTACGCCTGTGACTGCTGGGATGCGGAGACCAAAACCTCCTATGTAAGCAATAGCAATAGGATTTAGACTTATATACCGCTTCACAGTGCATTATAGCCCTCTCTAAGCAGTTGACAGAGTCAACCTTTCCTTCCCCAACAAACTGGATCCTCATTTTATCCACTTTATATGGATGGAAGGCTGAGTCAACCTTGAGCCAGTCAGGATCAAACTGCTGGCAAATGGCGGAATTAGCCTGCAATACTGCATTCTAACCACTGTGTCACCACCCAAATGCCAGGCTTTTGAGTTCTTGGGTGGAAAGCCCAACTCGTGGGTGCGTGCGTGTAGGTCAGGGGTGAAATGCTACTGGTTTGCTTTAGTTTAGGCGAAGCAGTAGTGATAAAAACTACTGGTTTGGGTGAACCAGTAGTTTAAAAAAGCTACCAGTTCCTCCAAACTGGTATTGACGACAATCAGTTGTGCTGAGGAGTTTAGCTTTGCTAGAAAGCAGGAAAGCTGCTTTTTAGTGAAGCTAAATTGGCAGCACAGCTGATCACCCCCCACTCCCTCACTTCTACTTAACTTCCCAAGCCTCCCTTTGGGGTGTACTTTGCATGCGCGCATGCACACTGCGTTTGGTGCATAGCATGCATGCACGGTCAAGAAACCGGTTTGGATTTCACCACTGGCGTAGGTGTATGTGCACATGCATCCTAAGATGAATCTTATGATGAAAGCTGAAATTGACTTGTCAAGAGGTGCCTCTCCAAAGGAAAATCTGCCAGTTCCTCTTTTAAAATGATTCAGTTATTATGCTTCTGAAATTGAGTTTATAGAAGATTTTGGAGGTAGATCTTCTTAAGCAGATTGCCATAGGAAATATGTGGAAACTCCTTTTTGTATGCAGCCCTTATCCCCCAGTTATCCATGGTTAGGCTTAGGTTTATAAGAGTTCGCCATGGCCAACTCTCTACAGCCAACTTGCTGCAGCCGACTCACCACAGGGCAATGAGCCGCAGCCAATCAACCACCGGACAAGAGTCTTGTCGCTGCAGGACAAGAGTTAATATCAAAGAAATGGTGGAAGGGAATCATTAAAGGATTGAAAAGGAGGGACAAAATTAAGTGAGAATGATAAAAATTAAAATAATTTTAAATTTGTTTCAAATAATTAAATTGAATTGTTAAATTGTCCTGTTTTGAATTGGCTGTGGTGAGTTCGCCTCAGTGAGTTTTTCCATTCCGTGTAGGTTCAGCCAATAGTCACATGGAGTAAAAAGCTAAGAAGAATCAGGCCTGGCTATGATTGGATAGGAGGCCACTAGGAAATCCTAGAACAGTTGATTAGAGAGTTGAAAACAATAACTGGAAAAAGACGCCACTTACATACTTTATTTAAGAAAATATTTTGCACATCCTGGGAGTTCAGTTTGACTTAAAGGCATTTTTCCCTTCTTGCATTTGCAGACATTTCAGGCAATCCAGTACAGTTAGTCCTTGACTTACAATTTAGTGACTGTTCAAAGTTACAACAACAAAGTTACGAGTCAAAAAAAGGGACTTATGGCCATTTTTCACACTTAGACTATTGCAGCAGACCCCATGATCACGTGATCAAAATGCAGATGTTTTGCAACTGACTGATGGTTGCAGTGTCCCGGGGTTACGTGATCCCCTTTTGTGACCTTCTGATAAATGAAGTCAGTGGGGAAGTCAGATTCTTCCCCATTGACTTCCAGACCTTTCTGAAAGTATTTTTTAATGTAATCTAATGCTGCATTTGATGGCATCCTTGTGAGTAAGGAAGTTATTATTATTTAACAAAATGAAAACATTTCTTAAGTGAGTGCAGGGTGAAAGGCCTCCTGGAGCTTGAAACTGCAAGATCGCTTTGATGTCATGATTTGTGTAGAGCGAAGGCTTAATTTTTGTTCTGTTTTTTACTTTTCCAGGGATGGATTGAAATTGTTGGCTGCGCTGATCGCTCCTGCTACGATCTCTCCTGCCATGCTAGAGCCACCAAAGTCCCTCTCGTTGCTGAGAAGCTTTTGAAGGAGCCAATATCCTTTTCTAAAAGAAAGCCGTGGCTGGTTCCATCCATTTTGGTGCTTTACAAGCCATCGGGGCCGCTAGGGTGAAATCAAGGAACTGCTCTGAGCTAAGAGCTGTGGAGTTTTTTTCTGTGATGCCAGCATAATCTTTAAATGAGATGTCACCTATCTCAGTACAGGTAGTTCTTGATTTATAACTAATCGTTTAGTGATCATTCAAAGTTACAACAGACCCTGAAAAAGCTACTTACACCTAGGATTCATAGTTTGTGTCCCTTCAGGTCATGGGACTGCATATTGGGCACTCAGCATGTGGCCTTCACTTGCAATTTTCTGCAGCATCCTGTAGTCACATGATTGCAATGTACTTTTTTTGAGTGGGGGGAAAGCAATGTTTACTTTCTGCTTTCAGCAAAAAAAAAAAGCTGTATAGTGCATAATGAGTTTGTTTAATATCTGTGGCTTCTGCTTAAAGACCAATGCAAAAAAGTTTGTGAAATTTCAGTATGTGGCGACTCGGTGACTTTATGTTTATCACAACTTACGGTCTTAATTCTGATTGTATGTTGAGGACTACTTCGTACTCTATGCTGCAGCTAGTTCTTGCTTCACTGTTGGGACGCTAAACTGGTTCTTGAAGTTGAAATTATGAAATGTTTTGAAAGATTGCATAGAAAAGAGGCAGCTTAAACTGCTTCAGGATTTGAAAGTGAATTTCGTGAAGCCACTGAATAACTGCAGAACAGCCAGGGCCAGAGAGGGAAAGTTACAATCCCTAATCAAAGTTTTGTATCTTGAGAGGTAGTCTTCCATTTACTACCATTCATTTAGCAACCATTCAAATTTAGAACAGCAGTGAAAAAAATAATTTACAACCAGTCTTCCTGTGATTGAAATTTGGGCGTTTGGTAACTGACATGTATTTATGACAGTTGTAGCATCCTGAAGTCATATGATCGCTATTTGTGACCTTCCAAGCCGGCTCCTGACAGAAAAGTTGAGAATGGGGGAATCTGGATTCACTTAACAACTCAACTGCAGTGATTCATGTAACAAGGTCTTAAAACTGAAGGTCTTAAAACTGAAGCAGCTCACTTAACGACTCTCTTGTTTAGTAATGAAAATTCTGGTCCCGGTTATGGTTGTTCATCAAGGACTACCTGTAAAAGCGTAAAGAAAAGATCATAAAATTTGGTGCGATTCACTTAATAATCATCTTGCTTAGCAATGGAAGTTTTGCTTCCCACTTGTGATTGTAAGTTGAGGACTACCTGTAAAAGCACAAAAGAAAAGGTGGGAAAGATCAGTTAAAAAAAGCATTTACCTGCCCCATGTTTCATCACATGCACAAACATACTTGTAGTTGGATTCCTTAGTGCCACCTGTACAGAATCGCCAACGTTGTTCAGTTTGAAGCAAATAAGGGAGCCATAGGGAAGGCGTACAAGAAGGATGCCAAGCTGGTGCTGGAGTATCTTGCCATCTGTGACGAGTGTTACATCAGTGAGATGGAGACACAATTAAATGAAAAAGGGTAAGTTAAGCCTGACAACTGGTTCTCCCTGGGAGCCACGAGAGTCAAGATTTTTAAACCTAGCACTTCAGTCCAATAAATATGGAAATCCAGTGTGATTTTATGGAGTTAATTTTCTTATCAGTGGCCTAGAGGTGAAGACTTTTGCCTTCTACCCAGAAAATTGAAAGTTCAATCCTAGGCAGCGACATATTTCTCTATTAAGGAGAAAATATCTGCTGTGAACTCCGTATAGGCGTCAGGAAGGGCATCCAGCCAGTGAATGCTCAGCTCCATTCAGTCGCCCCAACTCCACCCCAATGCAAGGGATTATGAGTCGTAGAAAATAAAAAATTCTCTTATCTTACAATACTTATTGATGGATATCCAACTGCTCTTCTTCAGAAGACTGATCACCTTTCAGAGAAATGATAATAAAATCAGCAACAATAACCAGCAGTTTCCAAGTGACTTGCAAGATCAGCTTCTTGTAAAAAAACTTGAAGGCGCCTAAAAGTGAACTGACAAGTGTGTAAGGCACAGTCGTAAGAGCTAATGTTGGTGCAACCAAACTTTAATAGGAATCTCTTTGCTTTTGAGGAGCTGAAATTTCCTCTTTGCATCAGATTACATGGATTGCAACCTCCACTCACCAGTTCCCTGTTGCACATTTGTTTATTTACTAACTAACTAACTACATAGTCCACCCATCTCACTGTCAAGCTAGTCTGGGCAATTTACAGCAGCATAACATTACAAAATAAAACTGATAACATCATTCCACAGAGACTTTGTGCGATGAAATTGGACTTTCTTGGTTTTTTTTTTCCTTTGAAAACATTTCATTTCTCATCAATGAATTGAATCTTTGAGTGAACAGTGAAATGTTTCAAAGAAAAAACAAAGTCCAGTTACCTTTTGGAAAAAGCACCTTTGGGACCACCATGAGCTGAATGATTGGGAATCTCCATAAACATAAACAACATTAAAACATTCTACAATAAGAATTAAAACACCAAAACTAACAAAAACCTAGTTAAAAAGGGACCAATATTTAAACAGGATGGAGGTGTGATCTTCTAATCTAAACACCTCCAGAGTAGGATGCGCTCTTTAGGACTCCAGTCAAGTGGCAACAAGGCCCCTTTGGCAGGCCAAGAAGGGGGACCAGGTCTCCCCACAAAGGACACAGTGTCCCAGAGGATGGGAGCCACAAGAGAAAAGGCTCTTCTGGACCCACTGGCCAGAATTCCTTGACTAATGGGGACTGTGACGTGCCCGTTTTGCTGGCACAGATGGGGGCAAGACATTCGTCATCCAAAATGGCTTTCAAGGTGATCATGAACACCTTTAATTGGACCTGGAAAGAAACCAGCAACCAGTACAAGTTACACAACAACGGTGTCACACAAGCCACTTGAGGGATTTCCAGAACTGTCAGCCTTCTGCATTCTGTATTAGTTGTAGCTTCCAAATATCCCTTTACCTCCACCGTTCAGCATCCTTTTGACACCCCTTTCTCTCCTTGGTAGGGAATTTACGATTGAGACAGAAGGGAAAACCTTTCGGGTAACAAAGGACATGGTCAGCGTGAAGAGATTCCAGAAAACCTTGCATGGTAAGTCTTCTTCCTTCTCAGCTCTACAAAAAAATAGAGCCGCTTCAGCTGAAGTGCCAAAAATAATCTTGAGGGGGCAGCAAAAAGTTACAATCTTCCCTTCCTTCCTTCCTTCCTTCCTTCCTCCCTTCCCTCCTGACGCTGATGATAAAAACAGTCTTAAACCTGGAAACCTACTGAATCTGACCCAGAAACATTAGATTGTTGTCGTTTTGTTTTCTAGTGGAAGAGATTGTCCCCAACGTGATTGAACCTTCATTTGGGCTTGGAAGAATCATGTATACGATATTTGAGCATACATTCCGCATCAGGGAGGGAGATGAACAGCGAACGGTAGGATTTCTTGTAGCCATAAGGCATTTACTTAGGGGACTCTGACCACTACTGAGCCTAAAATTTCTTTTGCTAAGCAAGACAGTTTTTAAGTGAGTTTTACCCTATTTTACGGCCTTTCCTGCCACAATTGCCGCAGTGGTTAAGGTAGTAACGATTGTTGAGTGAATCTGTATTCCACATTGACCGTTGATCAGAAGGTCGCAAAAGAGAATAGTGTGACCCTGGGACACTGCAACCATTATAAATATGAACCAGTTGCCAAGCTATCAAATTTTGTTCACGTGGCCATGGGGATGCTACAACAATCCTCAGTCTGAAAAATGGTAATGTCACATTTTTCAGTGCCACTGTAATTTCAAACAGTCACTAAGTGAAATGTTGTAAATAGAGGACTACCTCTATTTATTAAATTTTTATCCTGCTTTTATTACTTTATAAGTGAGTCACGGTGGTGAGCATATGTATTGCCCCTGCCTCCTATTTCCCCACAACAACAGTCCTGTGATGTGGATTAGGCTGAGACAGACTGATCGGCCCAAACTCATCCAGCCTGCTTCATGCCTAAGGCAAGACTAGAACTCGTGGTCTCCTGGTGATTGACCCAAAATCACCCAGTTGCCTTTCATGGCTAAAATGGGATTAGAACTCATGGTTCCTGGGAATTGTCTCAAAGTCCTTTCATTGGTTTTCATGCCTGGCAGGACTAGGATTCACTGCCTTCAGGTTTCTAAACCAGCATCTTAAGTACTACACCAAAATGGTATAGAAATGCAGAGCAAAAAGTTAAGGCTGTTTAGTATTGTACCATACTGACAAGAGTCGGAAGCTACTGTTTTGTTTTTTTCCTACACCCCTTTTTTCCTGTTTTTTATTTTCATTTGTGTTTTATAATATATTTTAATAAAATTTCTTGAAGAAAAATGTTTCAAACTGGATGGGTCTCAGTCCTAAATCGCCACGTGAAAGTCGGCTCCATTTTTCTCAGTGTCTGCTTGCTGTTTTCTCTTTGTACCAGTACTTCAGCTTTCCTGCTGTGGTGGCTCCTTTCAAATGCTCCGTTCTTCCTTTGAGTCAGAACCAGGAATTCATTCCATTTGTGAAGGAACTCTGTGAGTAAAATGCTTCCCTGTAAATAAAGATTATTTGAATGAATTATTTCTGCAAGTGGGACCTACATGTACTCCTTCACTTATGACTTCGATTGAGCGAAAAATGTCTGTTGCTAAGAGAGACATTTGATAAGCAAATTTTGCCCCATTTTACAACTTTTCTTGCCACAGTTGTTAAGTGAATCACTGCAGTTTTCACTTCAGTAACACAGCTGTTAAGTGAATCTGGCTTCCCCGTTGACTTTGCTTGTCAGAAGGTCACAAAAGGGAATCGTGTGACTCTGGGATGCTGAAATTGTCATAAATATGAATCAGTGGCCAAACGTCCAAATTTTGAGATGCTGTGACGTCAGGATGAAAAAGTCATAAATCACTTTTTTCAGTGCTGTTGTAACTTTGAACAGTCATTAAATAAATGGTTGTAAGCCAAGGACTACCTGTATGGGGATGGAAGTATCATATGTCTGGATTTTGTCAATATGATAGTCATATTCACTGAACGAATGGATGTATTGACCTGTATTATGGTATTACCAGCACTAGAGATCTGCAAAGAATAGGAAATATGATGATGGGCCAATACCAGTGGTGAAATGTAAAATTTGTTACTACTGGTTCTGTGGGGGCTGGGGTGGGGTGGGTGTAATGTGACTGGGTGGGGGTGGCCAACCCCTTTTTTTTTTTTAATTTTTAAAAGCATTTTTTCTATAACCTCTTTGGCCGAAGAGGTTGCAAAAAAAATACTTTTAAAAGCCGCTGACAATCCCAGCTGAGCTGTGTGATCATCAGAGGCTTTTTTTTACTTTAAAAAAAAAGTAAAAAAACTTTTTTTACTTTTTAAAAAAGAAGTAAAAAAAGCATTTTTCCGGTTGAAGAGGTTGTAGAAAAAATGCTTTTAAAAGTTAAAAAAAAAAAGCCGCTGATGATTGCGCAGCTCGGCTGGGAATGCGGGGGGCGGGGGGGGAGACCACCTGCCACCATCGCTACTGGATCGGGCGATCCGGTCCGAACTGGGAGCATTTCTCCCCTGGCCAATACTTCATGCTCTTCCAGCTTCTCCCTCATTGAGAGAGAGGAAACTATTTTGAAAATTCTTCATTTCTTTTTTATTATTTTATTTTTATTATCTTTTATTCATTTAACCTATATGTCACCCATCTCGCTATCCAAAGTGATTTCAGGCGGCTCCCAATGCAATAAGATATATAGAACAGTGACAGCTAATCTTTTTGGCATTGAGTGCCAAAACGAGCATATACGCATGACAGAGCGCCAGAATCCAGAAGAGCAGCTGGCGATGGCGCGCATGCCACAGGTTCGCCATCACGGATATAGAATGTATAAAATTATATATTAGTATAAATACTATATAGAATTATAATGATAAACGTAACAGTTAAAATCACAAGAGTTTGAACACCAACTAAAAACCAAGCGCTTGAACAAAGCTGGGATGGTGCCTTCTCTGTCACTGCACCAACTACCTCCTGTCCAAAGTATAAGCTGTCCTTTCATTCTCCATTTGCAAAATTGACTTTTAGGATATTTTGGGCTTCAATTTTGGTTCTCATTTGGGGAGACCTTGTGGAATTCATATTTTCTTTATTTCAGTTGTAAAACATCGGGTAGAGTTTATGCTGTATTTTTGGAACATGAGAGGGACTGTATTTTTCTAAAGATTTCATCCTGTAAATAAGGCTGTCTTTTAACTTATAGATGCTAAGATTCATAGCCAGCAATTTGGTGATTTGTATTGCATTCATCTTTACAGACAGTCCTTGACTTATGACCGGTTGTTTAGTGATCATTCAAAATTAGGAAAAAATTATTACTTATGATTAAAGATCTGCTGACTGTACCCCACAATCACTTGATTGCTCAGCAACTGGCCTGCATTTATGGCTATTCACAGTATCAGGTAGTCATGTGGCCATGATTTATAACTCTTTTTTTTGGCTGTAAATGCCCATTGTGGACAATGCATTTACTTAAAGAAGATGTGTTCACTTAACAATGATTCACTTAATTACGTGTGTGTGTGTGTGTGTGTGTGTGTGTGTGTGTGTGTGTAAAAAAATCAGGCATAATCAATCATGTGAGGACCTACTTAACATCCGTAATTCCAGGTTCAACCATGGTCATATGTCAAGGACTACCTGTAAGCTTTTTCAGACTAGACAAATCAGTAAGGTACTATGCATGCAATAATGAATTAATCCTCCCTCCCTCTCTCACCGCACTTTTTTTTTTAAACCAGCTGAAGCTCTGACCAGGAATGGGGTTTCCCACAAAGTGGATGATTCTTCTGGATCCATCGGTCGGCGGTATGCGAGGACGGATGAAATCGGGGTGGCATTTGGGATTACAGTTGACTTTGACACCGTCAACAAGACCCCCCACACAGCCACCTTAAGAGATCGCGACTCCATGCGGCAGATACGGGCCGAGGTAAGATGGCCTCTGGGCAGCCAGCTAGAGGGAGGTTTTGCACAGGTTGGGGGAGTAAAATCTGCAGAAAATAAAAATATGTCCTATATATGTATTAGGAGAAGGATAACTTGCTGTGACATCATTTGGATGGTGGGTGGATTATAAATATTTTTATATTTATAAAAGTCCAGGCAACTAGACTTCTCCTTGAAGATGTTTCGTTTCTGATCCAAGAAGCTTCTTCAGTTCTAACTGAAGAACTAAAGTTATAACCGAAGAAGCTTCTTGGATGAGAAGCGAAACATTTTCAAAGAAAAAAAACCCAGTTGCCTTTTGAAAAAGCACTGTTGTGTTCTCTAGTAAGGGTGGCGTGTGCATTTGCCTTGCTGCGTCTGGCTCTGTGGGGAGAAACGCACCCCACTGGACAATGACTTCCTTGCATTCTGAAAGAATATCAGGAACATTCAATCCTGGATTGATCAGTATCTCACCCGTTCCTGCTTTTAGGTCTCGGAGCTGCCAGTCCTGGTGGGTGACCTGGCCAACGGCAACATAACTTGGGCTGACGTGGAGGCCAAGTACCCTCCCTTCGAGGGTCAGGAGACAGGCAAAAAGGACGCAATAGAGGTCTGAATAATGCCGGAAAGGAAACCTCATCATGAAGTCCACTTCTAATTGTCCATGTTAATAGAGGTTTTATGATGTGTATTATTTGACTTTGCTTTGCCTGGTTATCCAGTCCCTGGTCTCTGCCTGAATTTAACTCCCATCTCCAATAACCCCAATTAAAATGGCTTAAAACATACCAGATTCTCTTAACGTCAAGTTTGGTCTCGTGCAGGGATCTCCAAGCTTGGCAACATGTGGACTTCAGCTCCCAGAATTCCTCAGTCAGCCATGCTGGCTGGGGAATTACGAGAGTTGAAGTTCACAAGTCTTAAAGCCGTCGGGTTTGGAGAGCCCTGGTCTAATGGTTAAGAATCCCTGTCAAGTGGATAGAATCAAGACTTCACGTCCCATCTGAGCCATGAATGCCAGGTTGGCTGACTTTGGGCCAGTCACTCTCAGCCCAATTCTCCTCACAGGGTTGTTGTAGTAGGGAAAATAAAAGGATGGTATGTTGAATATGTTTGCCGCCTTGAGTTATTTGTAAAAAAATAAAAGTGGGATAAAAAATAAATAAATAAAATCAGTTCCTTCCTCAACCTGCAGATATTTCTTGGCTTTTGACTGATTGCTTAGCAACTATTTGAAATTAAAACAGACCTTCAGGAGTATTTACAATCCAATTCTGGATTTCTGACAGCTACCCCTCCGCCCCGAGTCACGTCACCGCATGTCAATCCTCACCAACTGGCCCAAATTAGCCATTTGCAGCATCCCGCACTCACGTAACCACAACTTTGTGAAAATTTTGCCACTGCTTACTTCCAGTTTTTAGCAAACTGGGTTTTTAACATAATGATTACCACACGAAAAAAGGTCATAAAATCAGGTCGGTCACTTGGGTGACTCACTTTACAACCATAAAGACAGGCTCCATTACAGTTGTAATCTGAGGACTGCCTGTATAGAAAAATGTTAACTCTCCCTGCCAGAGTCTTAACATTTTCCTTCATTAAAACAGAATTCTCAGGTGAAATACCAAGTTGACATTTTCCCTGCTTTTTTTGAATAATTGTTCTTTGCTTGCTTTTGTGGCTTTTTGTCTCCTGTTCTTGTCTGTTCCTGGGAACAAGTTTGGAAAAATTGTATGTCTGTAGGTGCTTCTAAGCTTAACAAAGCCATTTTAAGAACCTGACCCTCTGCGTTATTTATTATATTTTATTACTTGCTAAATTCACACATCACCCATCTTCTCGAGAAAGTGGCCAGGGTGATTTACAGAAACGTAGCACGTGCCTTTTCTGAAGGCTGTCGTGCAATTTTGCTAGTATTTGTGTGATATTCAACCACATTGAATGTTCTTTAGTAATACTGAGCTGCAAAGTACAGACTTATCCTAAACTTTATTCATTGCAGGAAGTTCTTGACTTAGAACTATTTTTTTAGTGATCATCCGAAGTCACAACAGCACTGAAAAGAAGTGACTTAGGACTGTTTTTCGCACTTAACAACCTTTGCTGCATCCCCATGGTGATGTGATCAAAATTAAGAGACTTGGCCACCGGCTCATATGACCATTTCAGGTCCTGGTGTCACATGATCCCCCTTTGCAACCTGACAATCAAACTCAGCGGGAAGCCAGATTCACTTAACAACCGTGTTACTAACTTATCAACTGCAGTGATTCACTTAACAACTGTGGCAAGAAAGGTCATAACATGGGGCAAAATTCGCTTAACTACCTATTTGGGCTCAATTGTTGTCATAAGTCAAGTCTACTTGTATTCTTTTGCTAAGCAAAGTTTGAAACTACAATTTCATCTTTTTATTTTAGCATGATGTTGTAGTTCCATATCGCTACAGGAAGTTGTCAGGGATTTATGCTGTGTTGCGTTCAATTTCAAATTAATAATAGATTAGAAGAGAAAGAGTGCCATAAGTGTATGTATGCCCACTTACAACACAGAGTATTAAATACAGTAACATTTTTAAGGCAGGATTTTATTTATTTATTTATTTATTTTAAAGACAAATTTCACAAATAGATTTGGTCCAGTATTTGGGTTGCTACCAGTTCGCCCCGGATCAGGCGAACTGGTAGCAGCGGTGGCCCCACCCACCCACCCAGATGCCTCTTTGCATGCGCAGAAGTGTCACGAGCGCGCACGCTTCCACGAGCAAACCTGTAGTGATGGGATTTGAAACCCACTAGTTATTTTGTCTCACAATCTGTTCCAAGGAAACTATTAGGGGAACTCTCAAAACAATATAAGGTTATGTAAGAGAAAAGCTACATCCTTTGAAAAAAAGAAAACAAAACTAACTCTAACACCTGGATTTATCTGATTAGGCTTACATTTTATACCTTTTACCGAACATCTTACTGAATTACAGGTAGCTCTCCACTGACCAAAGTTACAGTGACACTGAAGAAAGTGACTTAGGACTATTTTTCACACTTATGGCCATTGCAACATCTGCATGGTCAGGTGATTTACATATGGATGCTTGACGGTTGCATGTGATCCCCTTTTGCAACCGTTGACAAGCAAAATCACAGGGAAAGCCAGATTCACTTAACAACCAGGATACTATCTTATCAACTGCAGTGATTCACTTAACAACCTTGGCAAGAAAAGTCATAAAATGGGGCAACTCATTTAATAAATGTCTCACTTAGCAACATAAAATTAGGGCTCAATTGGTCATAAATCGAGGACTACCTGTACTTATTTATTCAGTGCATTGTACCTCATTTCCACCAGATGGCGCTACAGGATATAAAAATTCCATGAAAACAACATTTTTTCCTTTTCAGAATAGAACAGAAATGTACTTGCATATATACCCACATAGAGACTATTCAAAGTTATGACTAAACCCCCAAAAGGTTCAGATGATCTATTCTGGAGCAAACACACACAGTCATGTAACCACATTTTGGATGCTTGGCAACTGGCACTCGCCTTTATAAGCTGGTTGCAGTGTTCCATAATCAGTCAGTCCTCAATTTACGACCAGAATGGAGCCAAAACTTTCCATTGCTAACCAAGACGGTTGTTAAGTGACTTTCGCCCCATTTTTTCCACCTTATTTTAATTCCCTCAGAGCATTCTCTTGTATTTCAGGCATAAAATTACACCCAGGGGCCAAACCTGGTTATGTCAGTGGGATGAGAATAACCTGACAATTGTGGCTTATTTGGGGATATTCCAATTTAGCTGAAAGATACCAGATTGGAGAATTGCTTCACCATCAGGAGGCTGTGAATTCGATCCTAGGTAGCAGCAGACATTTCTCAATCTGGGCACAATGAGTAACTAATTATCTACTGCAAACTCTGCATTGGCAACAGGAAGGGCCCATTCAGTCAGCTCCATTCAGTTACCCCGCACTCCCAAAGAAACCCAAATTGGAGAACTTTGTTTCCCAGGTTGAAAGAGGAGACACATCTGGCAAAAATACAAGGGGAGTGGGTCAACATACAGCAGGCAGAACTAGGTAGCCTTCAATTTACGACCACAACTGAGCAAAATTGCCATTATTAAACAAGACAATTGTTCAGTGAGTTTTGTGCCATTTTAGAGGCTTTCTTGCCACAGCTGTTAAGTGAATCAGTGCAGTTGTTAAGTTAGTCCCACAGTTGTTGAATGAATCTGTCTTCCCCATTGACTTTTCTTATCAGAAGGTGACAAATGCGGATCATATGACCCCAGGTTAGCCTGCAACCGTCATAAATACGAGTCAGTTGCTGAGCATCCAAATTTTTGATCCCATGGGCATGGGGATGCTTCAATGGTCGTAAGTACGAAAAACGGTCATAAATCACTTTTTTGCAGTGCCGGTGTAAGTTTGAACGGTCACTAAATGAATGGTTGTAAATCACGGACTCCCTGTAAAGCAATTTCAAATATTTTTTGCTGGAAACTGGCCTTTTCAGCTGTTTCTTGGCAAAAAAAGAAAACAACACCCACCTCCCACATCTAAGAATGTATTGACTCACTTAATGGCCAGTGACTGTCACTTAATGGCCACTTAATGAATGTCATGTTTGCTTTTCAAACATGGTGTTCACTTAATGATTGCCACAAAAAAGATTGCAAAATTGTGTCAGTCACATGGGTGCTTTTAACCTACAACCTTCATAACTTACGACATAAATTCCAGGCTCCATTACGGTCATAAGTCAAGGACTACTATAACTCGAAGCAGTCTTCTACAAGCCAAACTCCCATTTTGAGCAGTATGAAAGGAGTCTATGGCAAATCTCACTTTATACAAGAGCATTCAACCCTTTTCTGTGCCACTTGGGGCATGACTTGTTTACAAGTCATATTTTTCTCATATTAGAAAGTTGCTATTTATTTTAAAGTTCAGAATATTTTTCTCTTCCGAGCAGTTAAGCCACATGTGGCATTTGCTTGGATTAATATACAGGCCAAATTCCCCATTGTCAGCTTTGATTGAAGCAACCGTTCCTTAGTTCCAAGTCTTCTCAGGAGGATCACCCGGTAATTATTTTAATCTTCCTTCCTGATCTGGAAAAGTGGTTTTGAATTTTTTTTTTCACATTAAAGTTGAGAAAGCTTTGTAAGCCATGATTTGACTGGCCATGGCTGGTATGGCCTAGTCGGCCTCCTGCACCACAGGAAAGGGGGCACATTTTTGCCCTTCCCAGGCTCCGGAAGTTTTCCTCGAGCCTCCAGGAGGGTGAAAACAACCTCCCCAGGCTCCTGAGGCCCTCTGGAGGCCAGAAACGAACCCATTTCCGGCCTTTCCAATAGGCTCATTTTTCACCCTTCCCAAGTCTCCGCGTGTGCCGCATGGGGACTCCGGGGAGGGGAGGGGTGGGCGGGGCCAGCTAGGGATGGGATCTGCCCAGAATCTTAGCTAGAGATTCTCCCGAGTCCCTACGAACCCCCAGTAGCCCAGCCCTGATCACGGAGGATACAAGCCATGATCAAGTGTGATTGACTTCGCCTTAAGTGTTTGGGGTGAACATGCCTTCAAAAGTATTGAAGTAAATGAAACGATCAGATCGTTATCTTGTCTGGTTAGGTCAGGGGTGTCAAACGGCATCACAGCGTCACGTGATGTATCGGGGCTCTTAACTGCTAAACTGGGTGTGGGCGTGGCCAGTGCGTTACGCATCCAGCACACAGGCCAGGAGTTTGACAGCCCTGGGTTAGATGGTTGCGTGACCACCAGGACAAAATCTGGAAGAAAGCCATGACAGTATCATAATACAGGTAGCCCTTGACTTAAAACACTTCATTTAGTGACCATTCAAACATACACCACTGAAAAAAGTGACTTATGATTGTTTTTCACACATAGGATCATTGCAGCATTCCCCATGGCCATCTAACAACCGACGTCAATGGGAATCCAAACTCGCTTAACCATCGTATTAACTACCTTAACAACTGTGAAGATTCATTTAACAGCTGTGGCAAGAAAGGTCGTAAGGTGGGGCAAAGTTTACTTTGTTGTCTCCCTTACCAACAGAAATTTGGAGCTCTATTGTCATAAGTTGAGGACTATTTATACTGGAAAAAAATTGTCGGGAGTGCAACTTGATAGTATCTTTCCTTTAACACTTTGGGAATCATTTTCGAAGTCTTACCCTGTAGGTAGTCCTCAACTTAACAGCCAAAACTGAGCCTAAAATTTCCATTGCTAAGTAAGAGAATTATTAAGTGAATTTTGCCCCACTTTTCTTGCCACAGTTGCTAAGTGAAATCAATGCAGTTGTTAAATTGGTCACACGGTTGTTAAGTGAATCCGGCTTCCCTCATTGAGTTTGCTTGTCAGAGGGTCGAAAAAAGGAGATCGCATCATCCCGGGACAGTGCAATGGTCGTAAAAGTGTGAAAAACGATCCAAAGTCACTTTTTTCAATGCTGTTGTAACTTGAAATAGGCACCAAATGGTTGTAACTCAAGGACCAACTGTATTGGGCTCAGCCAAGGAATGTGCAGATTAGAACAATGGATATCTAACTACACACTAACCCTTCTATCCATTAACCCTCCAGTGTTTTTTCTTCTCTGAAAATTGTGTAGGAAAGGAAGACGGAGAAGATCAATGACCTTTGGAGTTTGTCCTGGGACTATGACTCTCAGCCTGTGGTCTGTGGACTTCTTGGGGGGGGGGCATGATGTCACCGGGGGTCCACGAAGGCTTAAAGAAATGTTATGATTTAAATCTTGAGTTAAATCTTGGGGGCCAATTGTTAGACCGTGTCAATTGTTTCAGCTTTCAGTTTCCAAACGAATGGGGTGCTCATAAATTGTGATGATCATGCCTTGGGGATTATAAAGATATTTTGGTTACTTTAATATAATTTAGATGTGCTTGGTAAGTCACTAACATAAGTCGCTCAGAGTCATCGTGGAATCCAGTGGTCTGAACCTTGACAACATATTAAGTTAAATTAAATGGTAGTTACAAACACTCAAACTCTACCCACAGAGACACAGGATATCCCCCTCGCCCCCAAGAGCATTCTTTGACCTTATTTAAACATAATTCCAATAGCTATTGTGGTTGGGGAGAACAAGAGCTTGCCAGCTGGGGAATTTTGAGGATTTTAAGGCCCACGCTTCTTAAAAATGACCAAATTTGGGGGGGGGGGGGGGAAACAGCACTTTAATCCTTCCAGGAAAAATCACTGCCTACAGCCCTACTTCAGCCATAATTGTACCCCAAAATTTGGGAGTGCCCAATCCTGAACTCCGAACCCCATTTCTTGTCCCAATTGCTGAAATCCTGCAGAAAATAAGGTTTTGGCACTCTTGTTTCCTAAAAACAAAAATATATATAGTTATAGGTGCCTGGAATAGGGAGCATCCAGTCAGGATTCTGCTCTAACCTATACCCTGGAAAATAAGTTTAAATTAAGAAAAAAAAAAAAAACCTGTATTTGTTGCAGGGGGAAAAAAAAAACACAATTTCCTAGCAGCAACACGTAACTTTTATTCTCTTCACTCTTTATTGATTAGTTACGCAGAACAGAATTGAATGTTCCCTAATGTTAAATCTAATGATAATCTCCTCCAATGTTTATTCTCGGCAGCTGAGCACTTTAATCCTTTGGCTGACCTCTCTTAATGGGATCAAAGTTTACACAGAGGTAGATTTTATATTTAAAGTCATGGTATCCATAAGCAAAGGAACCAAGCCGGGCTCGTTTTAGGCTCTCGCTCAGGAGGATTAAAGTGGCCATGCTGTTGGATTAGCGATCCACTTTTGCATCCTTACCCATGATCCATATGCAACGGCTTCCTACCCACCTGCTCCCATCATCCAGAACAATTTTGTTGTGCCAGTGATTTTCCAAATCAAACAAAACCAACAAATGGGATAAATCTGGGCTGGGTTTACGGACTTGCTAACTAATTGGGTCTGCCCTGAATTTCAGATAGTGAAGAGGGGCAGGAAGAAGAATTGAAGGGGGTCCTAGAGGAAGGTGGCCAATCTCACTATAGCTTTGGTGGTCTGACCGGGCTAGTACAATTAGTCCTTGACTTACGACAACAATCAAGCCTAAAAATTCTGTTCCTAAGCAATTCCTCCCTTTTTTACGACTTTTCTTGTCAGAGTTTTTAAGTGGATCACTGCAGTTGTTAAATGATAGATAGATGATAAAGATAGATAGATGATAGATAGATAGATAGATAGATAGATAGATAGATAGATAGATAGATAGATAGATGATAGATAGATGATATAAATATAAAAATATATATATAAGGTGATATAAATATAAAGATAGCTAGATAGATAGCAAGATAGATGGATGATATAGATAAATATAAAAATACATATATAAGATGATATAGATAAATATAAAGAGATATATGGATGATATAAATATAAAAGTACATATATAAGATTATAGATAAATATAAAGATAGCTAGATGGATGATATAGATAAATATAAAAATACATATATAAGGTGATTATATTTATATAATAAATATAAGATAGATAGATGATAGATAGATAGATAGATAGATAGATAGATAGATAGATAGATAGATAGCAAGATAGATGGATGATATAGATAAATATAAAAATACATATATAAGATGATATAGATAAATATAAAGATTGATATATAGATGATATAAATATAAAAATACATATATAAGATGATATAGATAAATATAAAGATAGCTAGATGGATGATATAGATAAACATAAAAATACATATATGATGATAGATAGATAGATAGATAGATAGACAGACAGACAGACAGACAGACAGACAGACGATGGATGGGTGATAGGTAGACAGACAATAAAGTATAAAAATATAGCGATATAAAGATTAGATAAATAGTAGAGATGATATAGAGATGATAGATAGATAGATAGATAGATAGATAGATAGATAGATAGATAGATAGATAGATAGATAGATAGATAGAGAAAGAAAGAAAGAAAGAAAGAAAGAAAGAAAGAAAGAAAGAAAGAAAGAAAGAAAGAAAGAAAGAAAGAAAGAAAGAAAGAAAGAAAGAAAGAAAAAAAAAAGAAAAAAGAAAGAATTCTTCATTGGCCAAGTGTGATTGGACAGACAAGGAATTAGTCTCTAGTGCATAAGTCCACAGTGTATATATAAACAGCACGTAATGGGTCATAGGTCATAAATCATAGTTACATACTATTGTGGTTGTTAAGTGAATCTGTCTTCCTCATTGACTTTGCTTGTCAGAAGGTTGCAAAAGAGGATCAGGTGACTCTGAGAGACTGCAATTGTCATAAAAGTGAGTCAATTGCTAAGCGATTGAATTTTTATCACATGACCATGGGGATCTTGCAATGGTTGTCTGAAAAACAGTCACGTCATTTTTTTCAGTGTCATCGTATACCTTCGAACAGTCACTAAATGACTTGTCGTAAGTCAAGGACTACCTGTACCTGCACGACGGCCTATTAGGAGACTCCGCAGCTGTAACCTACACTGGGAAAGGGATGGGAGGAGGTGAAGTAGATAGAAAGAATGGGAGGAGAAAACAGCAAAGGAGGAGAGGAGAGGAAGAAGATGGAGGAGGAGGAACAGCAGCAGGAAGCAAAGCTTGGTGCTTTCCTTGAGGACGTTTCATTACCAAACTTGGTAACATCATCAATGCAAGAAAGGAGTGGGGTTCACAGAGAGGAGGAGGAGAAAATAGAAAAGGAGAAGATAGAAGAAAAGGAGGAGGAGGGAGCAGCAACAAGAGGAGGAGGAGGAGAACAACTGTGGGATCCTTGGCGCTCTCTGAGCTTGGTTGTTTTACAAACAATTCATTACCAAACTTGGTAATGTCATGAATGTTAGAAGGGAGTGGGATTCACGGAGAGGAGGAGGGGACAGAGGAGATGAAAATAGGAAAAGGAGAAGCAAATTAGAAATATAAGGAAGAAGAAGGCAGAAGACAGGAAGAAGATAGACGAGAAAGAGACCACTTTTGGAAAAGTCCATGAAGACGCCAAATGTTGAGCTCAACTTGGGGGTAAAAAAAATAAAACCTTGACTTTTTAAGATGCATGACAGTCTCTAAAGCAAAGAGGCCACTGATAATTCACTTTATTTATTGAATTGTTCAGCTCATGCTCTGCCCAATATTTGGACGGCAACTCCAGCAAATCCCAAGCTTGTAGGCTAAACAGGAAAAACATGCCAGAAAAGCTGTATGGGTGGGTGTATCAAGTCACACAATCCTAAACAGAGAATGGACAAGCCCATTTTCACCGTTTCTTGTGTCGTGCTTAAAATGAGGATGTAAGTTTTGACATAAAGGTCTCCACATTTTCTAGGCTTTTCATACAAATATAAATTTTTCTTCCAAAGCAAACAGGGGCACCTTGAGACTTCCTAACATTGTCCCCTCTGACCTTGTGGATGTATGGACAGATAGTCCTCAATTTACATCAGATTATTTAGTGACTGTTTGAAGTTACAACAGCACTGGAAAAAGTGACTTGTGACTATTTTTCACACTTTAAGACCACTGCAGCATCCCCATGGTCAGGCAATCAAAATTCAGACCCTTGGCAACTGACTCGTATTTCTGACGGTTGCGGTAACCTGGGTGTCACACGATACTCCTTTTGCGACCTTCGAAGCTGGCTTCTGACAAGCAATGAGGGAGCCAGATTCGCTTAACAACCACATTTCACTTACCAATTGCAGTGATTTGCTTAGGGTTGTAAAATGGGGCACAACACGCTGAATAATCATCGTGCTTAGCAACAGAAATCCCAGGCTAAATTGTGATCGTAACTCGAGGACTCCCGCGGATGGGGCTTCGCTTGTTTTCACAGCCCAGTTTCTGACATGCCGCGGCGCGGACCTATGCCAGTCTATGGACTACGAGTTGGGGACCCCTAATTAAACCACGGTTCGCTATGGGCACAGTGTTGCCGAAAACCGGAAGGAATGTCCGGGTTTCGGCATAGCCATTGCAAAAGATGTCCATGTGTCTGCGGGACACAGGTAAGGACCATCCATGTGGCTGCACTGCCAAGCACCTGAAGTGAGATCCTATGGAAGAGGGGAAACATGAGAACTTCAGAACTGAACCCTGGTTCTGGGTAGGTTGTAAGTTCGAATGTTCGCTAAGCAAATGGTTGTAAATTGAGGACTGGTCTGTATTATATCTTCGAGTGCATAATTATTATCTGTTCCCTCCATCACCACATGTAGAATAAATTCCTGAGGTTGTTTCTTGCCTAGTCTTCACGCTATGTTTGAACAATCCTTATTAGCAAGCCGGCCTGGTCTGAATAGGTTTTATGATTTAGTTTTTTAATTGTATAGCTTGGGGTTTTGAATTTGGGAGGCCGATTAATTTAATCTATTCTTAGTAATCTTAATTTTTATATTGTGTGTTATTTTAATTTTCGGCTGTTCACCGCCCTGAGTCCCTTCGGGGGAGAAGGGCGGTATATAAATTCAATAAAATAAATAAATAAATAAAAATTAACCTACACCAGGGATGCGTGCACAGTTTTACAAATACTAACTCAGCTGAGGCGCGTCAATCTGCTTTGCCGCGCCAATTAACTGAGAAGATAAAGGTAAGTAAAACACAGGGTTGGGCGGGCAGGCCAACCTGATATTTGGAGCGAACCGGTTCGCTCTCAGCTGATCGTCGGAGCTCCTGGTTCGCCAAAACAGGACTGAACCAGTAGAATCCCACCCCTGGCCACATCATGGTTGTGTTTGACCTTGGGGGTCCAGGTTGGACATGGCCAGCTTGACACCACTTGGGTCCGGGGTGCCTGTTGGGCCTGAGATCTCTGCCAACAAAAATGGGCCACACCCAGCACTTCCAAGCTCCGTTTTCACTGGCAGAGGCACCGTGGGCCGGTCCTTCGCTGTTTCCAAGGTGACTCCGCCAGCCCGATCTAAGCACCCCATAGGCCAGATCTGGCCCCCAGGCCTTGAGTTTGACAATACCGATCTACACTGACCACTGATTTCCTCTTAGTTTGACAGGGCTGGAGAGAGCCTTTGAGTGAGGGTAGATCCTGACCAGTGGTGGGTTGACCCCGGTTTGGATCGGTTCAAAAGAACCGGTAGTAAAATCGGCGGAAGGCCCCGCCCACCGCTCCAGATGTCATCATCAGTGATCTGCATATGCACAGAAGCAAGACGCTTGCGCGAGCAAAGCAATCACATGTACGCGATCCTGTGGCAAACCGGAAGTAAACGTAAGACCCACTCCTGATCCTGACCTCAGTTTTAGTGCATCCTGGCTCTAAAACGTCTAGTCACAACTTCCTGCTTCGTTTTGGGTAGCCCTTGACTTACGACTACGATTGATCCCAACACTTCTGTTGTTAAACGAGGCATTTGTTTTGCCCCATTTTCCAACCTTCCTTGCCACAGTTGTGAAATGAACCACTCGAGTTGTTCAGTTAGTCACACCGTTGTTAAGTGAATCTGGCTTCCCCATTGGTTCTGCTTGTCTGGAGGTCGGAAAAGGGGACCACATGACCCCAGGGACACTGCAACCGTCATAAATATGAGTCAGTTAGTTGTCAAGCATCTGAATTTTGATCCCGTGACCACGGGGATGCTGCAATGGCCATATAAGCGTGAAAAATGGTCCGTAGGTCACTTTTTTTTCAACGCCGTTGTTAACTTTGAACAGTCCCTAAATGAACCATGGACTACCTGTAATTGCAAACGGGAGTTGCACGATTCAGGAAGCAGAACTGAAATCAAGTTTTATCCAGGCCTTTGCAGAACTGTCCTGAAGACCAGATGTTTTAAAATTCTACTCGTCTTTGACCATTAGCCATGTTACATGGTAGGCACATAAGGGACTGGGCAAAGGAAGACTGCCAAGAAAATGTCCAGATAAAGTGGCCACACAGCTGCATAATGCACAGAAGAAAAAGAGGCCCAGACGGGACCCCCCAAAAAAAGACAGCGGGAGATTTGTACTTTCAGATTCTGTTAATGAGCTTTACAATAAAGTAGAATCAGATCATCCTATCTGGCTTACCCCACAAGACCTGACATGTCGGCTAGAAATGACAGGTAGTAGGAACCACCTTATCTCTTAAATAACAGGGTCGCTGGGCTGAGACTCTTAACAGAAATTATATATGCGTGTGTGTCTTTCCACCCAAAACATTCCTTTTGTGCATCTTACACAAATCCAGCAAATTTATATAAACTCTCTTATTTTTTTGCTAGGTGGAAGAGGTAAATTAACTTGGGAGAATGAAGCGGTCAACATGTATAAACAACAGAAATGAAAAAAAAAGTTAGGAACAAAATTCCTAACTCCCATTTCTTTTGAAAGTATCTTGGCAACTAGAAAGTTGGTGCCCTCTGTAACTCCCTCGACGAGGGCAGAAATTCACAATGACATATGTTCTATTCCTCCTAGTGCCTCCTTCTGTGTACCTGGAGAACACACACAAAATTATTTCTATGAATTAGCACACATACACACATGGCAAAACACGCTGCTTTAAACCCCTGCAAAAAGCAGGATTCTATGATTTGTTTTTCAAATGTGCATCTCTAGGCATGTTTACGGGCAGTCCTCATTCAGCAACCATAATTTGCCAGTTGTTAAGTGAAGCAACTGCCACGTAAAATCACGACTGTGCTTACGATCTTCCTTTCGGCTTCCCTTTGATTTACAAACCTGTATAAAGGTCATGAATGGAAGACTAGTCTCAAACAAAGTTACTGTTTCATTTTTCCTGTCCTTAACTACGAAGGGTCACTAAAAGAGACAGCCGCTAAGCGAGGACGTCCCTTCCTGCCGTTCTGAGCTTTCCACCGGCCTGTAACTCCAGTTCTTCTTGCCAAACCTGGTCACTCCATCTGAGTTACGTGAATATTCGGTGTCTCGCGACTGTGGATTTTCTGATGTCGCCGGAGGTATTTCTTCAAGCGGAATTGCTTCCCGCAAATGAAACATTTCTGGTCTCCTTCACTCAAGTGCAACTTTTGGTGCTTGACCAGGTATTTTCTTTGCGTGAAAAGTTTCCCGCATTTGGTACAGTTGCAAGGTCCCATCTGGAGGTGGATCATCCGGTGTCGGAAAAGATTGGTCTTCTGGTTGAAGGTTTTCTCACACTCGGGACATTGGTACGGCGCTTCCCGCGTGTGAATTCTTTGGTGCCGGATCAAATTGGACCTCCGGCTGAAGCTCTTCCCACACTCGGTGCATTTGAACGGGTCGCTCAGATGCATCCGTTGGTGTCGGAGGAGTTGCCGGTTCATGCGAAAGCTTTCCCCGCACTTGGCACATTTATATGAACCTTCCATTGTGTGGATTTTATGGTGACGGGTGAGATTGGACTTCTGATTGAATTCCTTGTGGCAAACAGGGCAGGGGAAAGTTTTCTCCGCTTTCGGCTCCTCTAGGATGATGGGGACATTTTTCTGGGATTTGACAAAGCGTCCGTCCTGTTTTATAAACCCAGAGGTAGGACACCTTTCGAGGAAAACTGAAGGTGGGTCAACGTTTTCCCCAAATTCTGAATCCAGGGGTGGGTTTGCATTGGCTTCCTTTTTGATCCTTTGAGACAGAAACGGGACAGAGTTTTGGCACAGTGCCCACTCATATTCGGGATGCTCTAAGTCTTCCTCTTTGATGCTGATTTGGGACCCACCCGCTAAGCAACTGGTGTGTATTTCAATATTCTCTGCTTCCTCCTCTGGTTGAAATTCCAGAGGAAAATCAGAATATCTCTTTGGTGAGTGTTTTTGCTCAGCTGTGTCCAGGGATTTTTTCCCACTGAGGCTTTCCAAATGTAGAGCCAAGTCTTCTTCCATAGAGAGATTCCATTCCGGATTCATCTCTATTTCCTTTTTATTCTGAATTCCCCAGGAATTTTTAACCATCTTTGGATTTCCTGTAGTTTCCCAAGCGTCTCTCTCTTCTGATGCCATCTGCATCTGAGTTTTGGGCATTTCCTAAGAAAACTCTTGTTTGCTGTGTGTTGTTTGGAACCGAATTAACTGGTTAGTTCCATCACCTGGTGGTACCCTTTTCTCTCCAGGGCCACACATAGAAATGAACTTCCTGGGAAGAAAAGTGTAATGATGAGGTTTATTTTTCCCCCTGAGCAAGCCTGATTAACATTTTCTCAATATCCTTTTCATCGTGTTTGAAGAATGCACAGTCCGTCCTTTTATGAATTTTTGAAATTGACCTTGAACTCAGAGTAAAGGAAGATTTAATGACTCACTTTTCAAGACAGACAATTCTTTGAACAGAGATGCTGGCATATTTGCTGCATAGTGGAACAATTTTTCCTCTGGAAGATATTTTGATAGATTTGCAGATTATCTCTCAATGGCAAAAACCTTGCTATATTTGTCACTTGACATGCAATTCTTAATTTAACTTTCTTTTCTTTCCTCTTCCTTTCCTTCCTTCTTTCTTTTCCTACCTCCTTCTTTCCCTCTATCTCTCTCTCTCTTTCTCTCTTTTTCCCTCTCTCTGTCTTTTTTTTTTTTTTTGAGAAATGAAACAAAGTTTGTGCAAGTTTGTTCAAATGAATCTTTTCTTTCGACTTCAGCTCGGATTTTTTATTGACATGTTCATTCTTCCACTACGATAGAAGAAGCACTGTGGTAATCAATGTAATTGATATTCTAATCCTCATGAACTTCTTTGGATGGTATTCTTAGCCTTTACCTGTTTGATTGAAGAAAACAAACAAACAAATATATCTTAAGGGGATTGCAAAATATCTGGAGCCTTTCTTCTTCTTATGGTTTAACCAGCCAATTGTGGTTTATCTGGGGATAGAATCACAATTTAGCTGGAAGATGTTTGATTTCCAAATAGAAAGGGGGAGAAACATCCCATTGGACTTTTGCCAATTCCCATTGGCAAAAGTCCAATGGGAATTGGTCAAACAATGGCAGCGACAGCTAAGTAGTCTTTGATTTATGACCACAATTGAGCAATTGCTAACCAAGACAATTGTTAAGTGAGTTTTTTGCTTCATTTCAGGACCGTCCTTGCCACAGTTGTTAAGTGAATCTGGCTCCCCCATTGACCTTGCTTGTCAGAGGGTCGCAAAAGGGGATCACATGACCCCCGGAGACGGCAACCGTCATAAACATGAGTCAGTTGCAAAGCTTCCAAATTTTGATCATATGACCCTGGGGATGCTGTAACAGTCGTAATGGTAAAAAATAATCATATATATATATTTTTTTAAATAGTCATCAACCACAACCGAGCCTAACATTTCTGTTGCTAAATGAGATATTTGCTAAATGAGTTTTGCACCATTTCATGACCTTTTTTGCCACCATTGTTAAGTGAATCAGTGCAGTTGTTCAGTTAGTAACACAGTTGTTAAGTGAATCATGCTTCCCTGTTGAATTTGCTTGTCAGAAGGTCACAAAATGGGATCACACTGACCTTGGGACACTGCAATCGTCATAAATACGAGTCACTTGCCAAGCCTCTGAATTTTGATCATATGACCATGGGGATGCTGGAATGGTTATAAGAGTGGAAAAAGGTCATAAATCACTTTTCCCAATGGGAGTAAAGTTCCCATTTCAACTTTGAATTTTCACTGTATGAATCATTGTAAGTCGAGAACTACCTACCGTGTTTTCCCGAAAATAAGACCCTGTCTTATATTTTTTTGAATCCAGAAATAAGCGCTTGGCCTTACTGCCATGCACTCAAAAGCCCAATTGGGATTATTATCAGGGCGGAAAACAGGGTATATATTATTGAATCACTGGGGCTGCCATCTTGACTTTTTTGACTTCCTTCTAGATGCCCCCATATGGTTCAGCCTAGGAACTGACCCAAATACCTCCTAAAATTAATAAGAATCATATTCCCATGATCCTCCAAAAAAAAAATCTGACCTAAATATTGGGGAAGCCTGATGGACGTGGCCTTAGTTAATGGGGAAGGAAGGAATGACCCATTGAGGAAGGGGGATTGAAGAAGAGTTTAGATGTGATGGGGGGGATGGGGGAGTTCCCTTAATGAATCCAGTAAAGCTATAAAAGTAGTCCTCAACTTACAGAAGTTTGCTTAGTGGCCATTCAAAGTTACAGCGGCACTGAGAAAACTGACTTACGGCCATTTCTCAAAGTTACGACATTTGCAGCATCCCCATGGTCATGTGGGGATCAAAATTTGGATGCTTGGCAACTGACTCATATTTATGACGGTTGCAGTGTCCCGGGATCCCTTTTTAGCGACCTACTGACAAGCAAAGTCAATGGGGAAGACAGAGTTAGTAGCCAAGTTACTAACTTATCAACTGCAGTCATTCGCTTAAGAACGAAGGCAGGAAAGGTTGTAAAATGGGGCAAAATCCAGTTAACAAATGTCTCACTTTAACTAGAGAAATTTGGGGTTCAGTTGTGGATGTAAGTCGAGGACGATCTGTATTCTTTCCGTGCATTTTCAAAACAAGTTAAAATAGGTTGGTTCCTGCTTCCTGTTATGGTTTTTGTGCCTGTTAATATCCTACATCTTATCAGATGTTAATGCAAAGAAAAATGAACAAAAAAAAACAACCCCCCCCCCCACAAAAGCCAATTAAAAACTGGTCTGGAAGGCTGGAAATCTTGCACAGGTAGTCCTTGACTTATGACCACAATTGAGCCCAATATTGTCTCTAAGTGAGACATTTGTGAAGTGAGTTTTGACCCCATTTTACGACCTTCCTTTCCACAGTTGTTAAGTGAATCTGGCTTCCCCACTGACTTTGCTTGGCAGAAAGTTGCGAAAGCTGATCATGTGACCCTGGGATACGGCAACCGTCATAAATATGAGTCAGTTGCCAAGCCTCTGAATTTTGATCATGTGACCATGGGGATGCTGCACCGGCCATAAGTGTGAAAAATGGTCATAAGTCACTTTTTGAAGGGATGTTGTAACTTCACTTGTCTAGTGAACAGTCACTAAATGAACAGAGGACTATCTGTATGGACTTTTTGTAAAAGAAAAAAAAAGGAAGGATGTACTGATTTTTGGATTTGAAGTTCGACGAAAACATAGATTAAATGGAGGAGATGGATAATATTCATGAGGAAGGAGGAGCAATTCAAGTCTAATGATCTGCTGAAAAAGAAGACAGGAAGGAAGTGCTCCTTATATTTCTTAATATTTATCTCTTTGATTCCTTCCCTCCCTTCTCTTTTATTCTATGAAAACGTTCTTAGTTAATACAGATTAAAAGGAGAAAAACGTGAGGTGTTAAACCAACTCACAGCTGTTTTGCCCAGCAAAGGCAGCCAAATTCATCCAATGGCTTCAATGCAGCCTTGACTACTGCCAGGGGCTGCCCTTGAAGACATGATGGAAAATGTTATCTGGGTCAGCCTAATCGAGTGAGTAGCGCCTTCAGATCCTATTGCTCCAAGTGTTTGAGATTTGCCCACTTTCAGCAGAGACGCACTGCCCCAGATGGTGATTGGCTTTTCCCAATATCTCCAACCTTCAACCCCATTGGTTTTGAAAGATTCACACAACCTGCAAAACCCCAGAGTTAACTTGCCACATTAGCCGCATTCACCCAGTTGGCTTTGCTCAAGCAAGCCCAGCTTGGTAGCTTTTTATGGCCTGTCACCGCATGCCAAGCTAATGCCCGCGTTCGTTCCCACAACCGATGGAATCCCGCCTTGGCTTCGTTGGGCGTCTCGTGTGAACGCGCCATAACTGAATCCCGTCCAAGTGGGAATCGCGGATAGTGATGATGATGATGGGGGAAAAGTCTTCATCAAAGGGTTTGAAAGGGGGAGAGGCGAATGCAATGCACTCGGGACGCGGGTGGATAGGACAAGGACGTGGAAACGGCCTTACCGAGCTCCCGTTTGCAATCCTCCTGGTCTGAGCTCCCGTTTGCAAAAGGCTTGCGATGACCGGCAGGAGGGCAGGAGGGCCCCGTAGGAAAAGCGCTGGGACCACCGGGGCAGGGAAGCTGAATTAAACAAAGGAAAGGCAACTTTCGCCCCGGGCAGGACCAGGGATGGGCGATCCTGTCGTCAGGATTCGTACAAAGGGCGTCCCTCGGAGAGGAAAGGGGTGTCTCCCTTTGGAATCTGGCTCCCCCCACCCCCCGGAAATCGCCTTCTCCAGAAACACGGTGGCATGCCAGGACATGGGCATGGGCTCGGGGGCCGCAAGGCTTCCTGGGAATTGTAGTTCTTGTCCTCAACGACCCTCGCCGGCCCCCCAACTTCCCAAAGAAAGAGAAGCAGCTGTGCGTTGGAGGAATCTTCAGTCGCGTCTCCAAACGTGAGAAATTGAGGATATGCGATAAAGCCAATCTGGTTACTTAGTCTCCGAATATGTTGCGTCCAGGTTGGGTCGCCACGATGTCAAAAAAAACCCAAACAAACCCCAGATCCTGAGACTCTAGAAAGAGCGCAGAGAAGAGCCACGAGGATGACTAGGGAGGTTGGAGGGTAAAACGTATAAAGAAGGTTTCTGGAGTTGGGTAGGTCTACTCTAGTGAAAAGGGGTGACATCAGGGCAGTGGTGAAATCCAAATTTTTTTACTACTGGTTCCATGGGCGTGACAGGGGAAGGATACTGCAAAATCTCCATTCCCACCCACTCTGGGGCCAGCCAGAGATAGTATTTGCCAGTTCAACATTTCCGCTACTGGTTCTCTGAGCTCAAAATTTCCTCTACCTATTCTCCAGAACCTGTCAGAACCTGCTGGAACCTGCATCCGGGGTGAAATCCAAAATTTTTCCCTACCGGTTCTGTGGGCGTGGCTTGGTTGGCATGGCAGGAGAAGGATATTGCAAAATCTCCATTCCCACCCCACTCTGGGGCTTGCCAGAGGTGGTATTTGCCGGTTCTCCAAACTGCTCAAACTTTCCGCTACCGGTTCTCCAGAACCTGTCAGAACCTGCTGGATTTCACCCCTGGGTGACATGATAGCAATCTTCTGATATTTGAGGAGCGGCCATAAAGAAGAGGGGGTCCATCTATTCTCCAAACCACATGAGGGTGGGACAAGAAGCAAGGGATGGAAACTAACCAAAGAATGAACCGATCTAGAACTAAGGAGAAACTTCCTGACAGTTAGAACAATTAATCAGTGGATTCCAGAAGTTCTGGGAGCTCCATCAATGGAGGTTTTAAAGAAGAGATTGGACAATTATTTATCTAAATGGTGTGGGGTTTCCTGCCTGAGCAGAGGGCTGGACTAGAAGACCTCCAAGATCCCTTCCAATTTTGCTGTTCTGTTAAGACAAGTAAGAGGATGAAAGCTTGTGACATTTCTGGCATTCAGTACAGGACACTAGTCCTCAGGAGTCACTAGGTTACAGCATCACTTCAGCATGGTTTCTTTCGAACCTACAGAATTCAAAATCCTGATTAATGCCATGGCTGAGTTGCAGGTTAGTTTGAGGTGTGAGCCCACTTCAGCCAGGAATCTTACCTAGGCTGTGTCGAATTAGTTCTTCTTAGCCAAGCCTACCTCACAAGGGTGTTCAGAAGATAATCGAAAGGAGATCAGACCAGCTCAGATCATTATTTATCCCCAGCCGTAAACAAACCGCCCCGAAGTTAATCTAAACTGGGAATTGGTGGCATTAAACAAGACAGGAGACTAAATAGAAAATTGTAGTCTTCAATTTACACCAATTCATTTAGTGACTGTTTCAGAATGACAACAACACTGAGCAAAAGTGATTTATGACTTTTTTTCATGTGACTCTTGCAGAACTGGCTTGCATTTATGACGGTTGCAGTGTCCCAGGCTCATGAGATCCCTTCTTGAGACTTTCCAACAAGCAAAGTTAATAGGGAAGACAGATTCCCTTAACCACCATGTTACTAATTTAACAATTGCAGTGATTCACTTAACAACTGTGGCAGGAAAGTTTGTAAAATTGGGCATTACTCACTTAAGAACTGTCACGCGTAGCAACAGAAATTTTTGTGGTCGTAAGTTGAGGACTACCTGTACAGAGTATGACAGTTTTGCATATTCCCTATTTTGAATATGCAAAATGAATATCAAAATAATCAATCCGATTCTTGCTCACACGATGCTTTTAAGAAAATTAAAAGAGGCCTCTTCAGTTTGCTATGACGGTGTTTACGTCCGTTAATATTCTTATAATCTCACCAGAAGGTTACGCAGTGCTGCATGTCATTAAAGAGGGAGATGAATTAAAATGCTTTCCTGGCATCAGGAGGCGTGAATAACACGATGGAAAACATTGATCCTGAGCCGTGTGCCTTTAAGTATCAAATACTTAAAAGTGGGAAGTAATGAGGCATTCAATCGGAATAGAGCTGGAAGGGAACTTGGAGCTCTTTTAGACCAGTGATGGCTAACCTTTTTTGCCGTCGCGTGCCAAAAGCGGGGGGAGCGCAGGGGGTTTGCGCGTGTGCATGCCCACACCCATAATTCAATGCGCCCCGCCCCCCATGCATATGCGTGTGACCCCCCCCATGCTCCCCCCCACTTTTGGCACATGATCGCACAGTGGGCCTGGTAGGCCTGCTTTTCGCCCTCCCCAGGCACCAGGAGCTTTCTTGGAGCCTGGGGAGGGTGAAAACAGCCTTCCCCACACCCCAGAAGCCCTCCAGAGGCCGCAAATGGCCCATTTCCCGAGTTTTGGTGGGCCCAGAAGGGCTGAAAATCAGGTGGCCGGTGCGCACAAGCATTCTGGAGCTGAGCTAGGGCAACGCTTGTGTGCCCACAGATATGGCTCTGCGTGCCACCTGTGGCACACATGCCATAGGTTTGCCATCACAGTTCTAGACCAATCCCCCTGCTCAAGCAGGAGACCATATACCAGTGTTGGCGGACCTTTTTGGTACTGAGTGTCAAACCGGGGGAATGCGTGCATGCCGGAATCCGGAAGAGCAACGGGCGAAGGCCTGCGTGTACGGAGAGATGGCTCTGAATGCCACTTCACGTATGCCATAGGTTCGCCATCACATCATACCATTTCAGAGAGGTGGCTGTCTTTCAGTGATGGAGCACCTACAGCTTATGGAGGCAATCTGTTCTGCTGGTTAATTGTTCTCACTGTCAGGAAATTCTCTCCTTAATTCTAGGTTGCTTCTCTCCTTGATGAGTTTCCCTCCATTGTTTCTTGTCCTGCCTTCAGGTGCTTTGTTAAGTTTAAGTTTATTCAGATTTATATACCGCCCTACTCCCCGAAGGGACTCAGGGCGGTGAACAGCCAATTAAAAATACAATATAATACAAAAGTTAAAAATTATACAATGAGGCTGAAATAATTAAAATCCAATTTTAAAAACATTTAAAACCCAATATAAAACCCATTTATGAAGGGAGGTTTAAGCCAGGCCAGCCTGATGAAATAGGAACGTTTTTAGGGCGCGGCGGAAAGTACGTAGGTCCTGTATCCTCCTTATCTCAGGATGGAGCTCGTTCCAGATGGCTGGTGCCCCCACAGAGAAGGCTCTCCCCCTGGGGGCTGCCAGTCAACACAGGGGGCTGCCGTCGCTGTTTGACTGACGGCAGTCTCTCTGTGGGAACAGACTGGTCGGTGAGAGGCTATTGGTGGCAGAAGGCGGTCCCGAAGATACCCTGGTCCCAAGCCATGGAGCGCTTTGAAGATAGTAACCAAAACCTTGAAGAGAGGTTGGTCCCTCTCTTCTTTCTGGCAGCCCCTCAGATATTGGAACAGTGCTCTCATGTTCCACCTAAATCCTTTTATCCAGAGCAATCATACCCAGTTCCTGCAACTATTCTTTTTTTAATGTTTTTTATTTTAAACAACATTAAAACTCATTAAAAATCAAACATATACATACAACCAGGAAATAACACAATAAAGCAAAATGTCACTTTTTCTTTTCTTTTTTTTTTCAGCTATATACAGCCGTCTATTCTTTCTATACCTCAATATTTAGAGATATTTTAATATTAACTTACTTGACGTTCATTTTCTACATTTTTATCGTTTCCTCTTTACTAACAAAAGATCATACTCATTTTCCCCCTCCTTTCTTCATTCATTTAACTTATCTCCTTATATTTCAACCATTCATACCATCTACTCCAAATCTTATAATACTTCGGTTCTTCTTTCCCCTTAATTTCCTTAGTTAATTTATCTAATTTTGCACATTCCAGAATTTTTTTAATTAAATCCTCTTTGGAATTTGGAACGGCAATGGAAAAACAAAAAAATAATAAATCCCCAGGCCCAGATGGATTACCGATTGAACTATACAAAAATATGATAGAACAGACTGGAGAACTTAGGTTAGAAATATTTAATGAAGTATTGCAAGAGACAAAAACACCTAAATCCTGGTCAGAAGCTCTAATTACATTGATTCATAAGGAGGATTCAGACCCACAACTAATACAAAACTACAGGCCTATCTCTCTATTGAATTCTGATTATAAATTATTTATGTCAATAATTGCGGATAGACTAAAGGTGATTTTGAACAAACATATACATTCGGACCAAAGTGGTTTCTTGCTAGGACAGCAAATTAAAAACAACTATTCTTCGTATGTTTTAGCCTCCAGTCCTTTAATCGTCCAAGTTGCTCTTTAATCATCCTGGTTAATTGACGTTAGGAAATCCATGACTAAGTTTTCAGGCCCCTTTTTGGAAGAGGGGAGAGAGGACTCCATCTCACACAGTTTTTATACGTCCTTTGGCTAATGTAAAACTATGTTTATCGGAGAGCCCTTTCTTTTCATATGCTGCACAGTTTTGAAACTGCATTAAGGCTTGGGGTTTTGTTTTGTTTTGTTTTGTTTTGTTTTTTTGTTTTTTGCTTTTCATCTCTGTGAAGTCTTAGTAGAGCTTTCAGCCTTTGTGGAGACCGGCTGTAAGAATCAGAAAAACCTGGGAACAAATTTTAAGACATGAAAGAGATTGTTAGGATGTGGAGTGGCAAAGAGACAACAAACAGAATATTCACTCCCTAATTTGGAGCAGATAACAGCCAGAGATTGTGATAGGAGCACACAAGGCAGACAGAAGTAGACACTACCTCAACTTCATCACAATTGCCAAGCCATTTTTAAGGGGGGGGGGTGCATCATCTCAGAGATGGAAAGAAATGTGTTGTGCAGGCGAATTGCTGCTTGTTTATTTGTTTGAATTTTGGAATGTAACACAAGAAAGAAAATTAAAGGAAAAATAAGAAAAAAGGAAATATAGAAAGTGAGGAAAAAAGGAAAGAAGTTAAAGAAAAGAAGGGGAGTGGAGAGGAAGGGAAAGGAAAGGAGGAAAGGAAAGAAGGAAAGGAAAAGAAAGAAGGAAAGGAGGAAAGGAAAGGAAAAGAAAGGAAAGGAAAGGAAAGGAAAGGAAAGAAGGAAAGGAAAGGAAAGGAAAGGAAGAGTATGGAAGGAAAACAAGAAAAGAAAGGAAAGCAGAAGGAAAGGAGAAAATAGAAAGGAAGAGAGTAGGTAGAAAAAAGGAAAGGAAAGGAGAAATGAAGAAAAAAAGGAAAGTATGGGAGGAAAACTTGAAAGGAAAGGGGAAGAAGGTAAAGGAAAGGAGAAAATAGAAGAGAAGAGAATAGGAAGAAAAGAAAGGAAAGGGAAAGGAAAAAGATTTGTGGTTTCCTTCTTCCTTTCTATCTATCAAGTTACCATCTTCACTCCTACGTTAACCCCTTTTTAGTCTCCAAATCCACAAATTTAATTAAAGTCATAAATTTATTTAATTATTTTCTTTTCCCAAGACGTCCATAGAGGTAGTCCTTGGTCAACGACAGCAATAGGGAATTTCTCTCGCTAAGCAATGTAAAATGCAATGTCTCCTGACCAGATCACTTAGCGACGGCAATACTGGCAGTGCCTATTGCTCTTGTTAGATGAGGATTGTGGGTCGTTAAGGGAGAACCTCTTCAGCGCTTCCTGCTGGCTTCCAACATGCAAAGTCAATGGGGAAGCTGAAGGGAAACCTTAAGTCTTGGGTGGTTTGCAAGCAGGCTGGGATGGATTAGGCTAAGAACAGCTGGCCTGGAGGTTACTACCACAACAGCTGTAAGTGTGAGTATGTTTATCGAGCACCCAAATCTTAATCACACGACTTCAGGGCATTATAATGGCTGGATCGTTGAGGATTTTATAATGCCCTGGCAAGACCACACTTGGAATACTGCATTCAGTTTTGGCCGTCACAATGTAAAAAAGATGTTGAGACTCTAGAAAGAGTGCAGAGAAGAGCAACAAGGATGATGAGGGGCCTGGAGGCTTAAACATATGAAGAATGGTTGCAGGAACTGGGCATGTCTTGTTTAATGAAAAGAAGGACTTGGGGTGACATAAGAGCAGTGTTCCAATATCTGAGGGGCTGCCACAAAGAAGAGGGAGTCAAACTATTCTTCAAAGCTTCTGAGGGTAGGAAAAGAAACAACGGGTAGAAACTAATCAAGGAGAGAAGCAACTTAGAACTAAAGAGGAATTTTCTGACAGTTAGAACAATTAATCAGTGGAACGACTTGCCTCCAGAAGATGTGAATGCTCCAACACTGAAGAGATTGGACAACCATTTATCTGAAATGGTTTTTCCTGCCTAACCAGGATTAGAAAACCTCCAAGGTCCCTTCCAACTCTTTTATTCTGATTTATACCGTATTTTTCGGAGTATAAAACGCACCTTAGTTTTTGGGTAGGAAAATAAGAAAAAAGCTGATTGGCGGGTGGATCGTCCTCTTGGAATACCCCCAATCAGCTGTTCCCAGAGGTGAATTTTAGCAACAGGTTCCTGGGTTGTGAGCTCTGTGCCTTGCCCTTTTTTTTTTTTTTTTTTGTGCCTCTGAAACTTCTGAAACTCTATTTCAGAAAAAACTTTTTTTCCTGCCTCTGAAATAGAGCTTCAGAAAAAAAGCCTCTGAAGCTCTGTTTGGAGGCTTTTTTTCTGAAGCTTCATTTCTGATGCTTTTTTCAGCCTCTGAAACCTCCCTTTGAGAAGCTGGGCAGGGCTACATTCAGAGTATAAAACACACCCAGATTTTCACCCTCTTTTTTTGGGGGAAAAAGTTGCATCTTATACTCTGAAAAATACGGTAAGTACCACTTGCTCAGCGCTGTCGCAATTTTGAATGGTCGCTAAATGAGTAACTGAGAACCTATAAATATAATGGGAATGACAGAGGGAGTCAGGACCACTCCAGGCCTTGGAGATGATAGAGGAGATAGATCTCAGGTAGTCCTCGACTTACAACGATTGATTTACTGACCATTTGAAATGACAGTGGCACTGGGAAAAAAAGCGATTTAGGATTGTTTTCACACTGTGGCAGCATCTCCATGGTCAAAATCTGGTTGCCTGACACGTAACTCATACTTATGACAGCTGCAGTGTCCTAGGGTCCTGTGGTCCCCTTTTGCAACCTTGACTCACTTATCAACTGCAGTGATTCACTTATCAACGGTAGCAAGAAAGGTCGTAAAACGGGGGCAAAACTCACTGTCTTGTTTAGCAATGAAAAAATTTGGGGCTCAGCTCTGCTCGTATGTTGAAAACTACCCACTCTTTGCCAGATCTGTCCATTAAAGTTTACTCTGTTCTCAAACCTGGCTCACCCGTCCCTGATCTGCATGCTCAAAATAATAGGGGGCCCATGTTAACTTCAATACGTGACATTCTACACGTCTGTGATCAGGACCACATATGTTATGAGTACAAAGAGGAGTCTTTTACATTTATTTAGCTAATATCTCGCTGCACCATCTTCCTAAGCTGGTTGTTTAGAGAATTGAGCAGCAGAGTTTAGGCTACCTCAGTCACAGCTTGGTCTCACTGAAATTAATTTGCTTCTAGTTACATGATAATAAATTGCTAGTGGATTTTACTGGCGCTTAATAGAAATTGTTCTGTCTGGATGCTTTCCACAATAAACGGCAATAACAAGGTTGAAATCTGGCACGGAATGAAAAATGCAGAGTTAGATGGCAGGAAACCTTAAACAACATAAAGAGAGTAGGTGGAATTAAATTTGCCTTTCGGACTTAATGAACCCGCTGCCCCTCCTCAGAGCAGCTGATTTTATTCTTAGCAAATTGACAGGAAACAAAATCGATTAATCTTAGTGAGAATCGAATTGCAGAAATGCAAACATATGGCAGTCTTATTTCACCTCTCTCTGGTTTCCTGAAACTTTCTGTTTCTCAAACAGATAACAGAATAACAGAGTTGGAAGGGACCTTGGAGGTCTTCTAGTCCAACCCCTTCTCAGGCAGGAAACCTTATACCATTTCAGAAAATGGTTGTCCAATCTCTTCTTTAAAAGCTTCCAGTGATGGGGAACCCACAACTTTTGGAGGCAAGTTGTTCCACTGATTAATTGTTCTCACTGGCAGGAAATTTCTCTTTTAGTTCCAAGTTGCTTCTCTTTTTGATTAGTTTCCACCCTTTGCTTCTTGTTCTGCCCTCAGGTGCTTTGGAGAATAGCTTGGCTCCCTCTTCTTTGTCGAAGCCCCTGAGATATTGGAACACAGCTATCATGTCACTTGCAAGAATTTGCTTTGTAATTAGCAGATGGATTTAAGGGCAACTTTAGGAGTTGTTCCATGTTCCTTTGGATTCATGCTATTGTTCAGTGTTTAGGGTACAATGTTTCCTAGCTGGAAGAAAATGCTTTTTGCCTCCATTTGATAATGTTTGGAGAATGAAGCTGACGGATAGTTTAATTCATCTGACTTTGAAACCATGGTGAAAAGTAGAAGTGTTGAAGAAATGAGAGGAGGGGGTACTGAATATCCAATGATATTCAATTGTTCAGTTAAAGAAAGACAATCAAACTGAATAAATTGCCGATAACAAGTTTTGTGATTTCCATTTATTTGGCTTGATTGGTTTTAGTTTTCGCTTTTTTAAAAAAAAGAAAAACAACAGTCCTTGCAATAATACCAAAAGGAAAATTAGAGCAATTATCTATTAGAATTAGGCTTCTGACTTGTTTTTTTAACGGTTCGTCAGAAGGCTAAGTATAATTACAGATATTCTTTCATGTGTGTGTGTGTGTGTGAAGGTTCTATCATTTTAAAACGCTCCTGGCATTGTTTCATGAACAATGAACTAAATGAACTCCTTTTTTAAAAAAAAAACCATGTTGCTCTGTTTCAAAATGATATTTTAATGAAGCAAAAATCTTGTTTGCTAAGTGGTGCCAAAAAGAAAGGAGGCATCTGCTATTTTTTATGAAATGTATATCCATTAAAAGAAAAGAAATAATTGGTAATAAAGCCGTCACTAACTGTTAAAAAAGGAGCGGAAGAAAAAGCTACATTTTTAAGCCTTCCCCAATGTTGCATTAATGGATTAATGGATTTTAAAATCCTGATACAGTTAGTCTTCGACTTACGACCACAATGGAGTCCAAAATTTCCATCGCTAAGGGAGAAAGTTGTTAAGCAAATTTTGCCCCATTTTAGGACTTTCTTGACAGAGTCATTAAACGAATCACTGCAGTTGTTAATTTAGTAACACAGTTGTTAAGTGAATCTGGCTTCCCCATTGACTTCGCTTGTCAGAAGTCGCAAAAGGGGATGGCATGATTCCAGGACACAGCAACAATCATAGATACATGCCAGTTGCCAAGTGCCCAAATTTTGATCACATGACCATGGAGATGTTCTGACAGTCATTAGTGTGAAAAACAAAAGCCATAAGTCACTTTTTTCCCCAGGGCCATTGTAATTATTAAACAAATGATTGTAAGTCAAGGTCTACTTGTGATTATGAAAAGTGATGGATGGAGGGATATCATTTCACACTTGGAATGTGCCATCCAGTTTTGATCGCCACGATTTAAAAAAAAGATGTTGACTGCAGAAAAGAGCAACAAGGATGATTAGGGGCCTGGAGGCATATAAACATACAGCTATCCAAGAGTCTGGCTAGCTCAACAGGCTAAAAGCAGACTAAAGCCTGTTATTAACATCCAGCTGTCTGCAATTACACCAGTTCGAATCTCCCCAGGCTCAAGGTTGACTCAGCCTTCCATCCTTTCTAAGGTAGGTAAATTGAGGACCCAGTTTGTGGGGGCAATAAGCTGACTTTGTATAAAAAATATACAAAAGTATGAAGGCTATTGCTTAACACATTGTAAGCTGCCCTGCGTCTCCGGAGAAGGGCGGCATATAAATCAAATTAAAAAAATAAAACATACGAAGAATGGTGGCAGGAATTGGGTATATATAATCTAGTGAAAAGGGGGTGACATGATATTAGTGTTCCAATATTTGAGGGGTTGCCACAAAGAAGAGGGGGTCAAGCTATTCTTCAAAGCACCTGAGGGCAGGACAAGAAGCAATGGGTGGAAACTAACCAAGGAGAGAAGCAACTTAGAACTAAGGAGACATTTCCTGATAGTCAGAACAATTATTTACTAAGACTGTATGACTATTATTCTTCTCATCCTTCCTAGTAGCTATCTCCTCCCATTTATGACTATAACCATATTGCTTGTATCTTTACAATTAGTATTGTTTTATTTGTTTCCTAGTATGACTTGATTGCTTATTAGTAACCTATGGCTATCACTAAGTGTTGTATCTTATGATTCTTGATGAATGTATTTTATTTTTCTTTATGTACACCGAGAGCATAGGCACCAAAGACAAATTCCTTGTGTGTGCAATCACACTTGGCCAATAAAGAATTCCATTCTTAAAAATCATCATCATCATCATCATCATCATTATCATTATCGGTGGAACAATTTTCCTCCAGAAGTTGAGGTTTTTTTAAAGAAGAGATTGGACAACCAGATACAAAGCATTTTCTCAGCAGCTCACTAGGTGGCATAATGCTAACACCAAAAGGCCCACAATAGTGGTAAATTCAGAAGGATTAGAAGATGAGATGATGCTTGCACAGGAGGTCTCCATAGACCAGTGGTCAGCAACTGGAGCTGCATGTGGCTCTTTCACCCCTCTGCTCCGGCTACCTGTCATTCAAAATATGCATCACAATCACCAATGTGTGACACCTGCCAGCACACGATTTATTGACCTGTTCAACCCCCAGTAGGCCAACCACGGATAAATCCAAGAATAAAAGTTTCAGAAGAAAATAGAATGTTTAATTCAACTACATATGCTATTTTTGTGGCCGCTCAAGAAATGGGTCAGGCACGGGAAGGGTTTTGTGGCTCCTGGTGTTTTCTTTTCTCTGGGAAATGGGTCCATTTGAGTGTTGAGTCCTTGAGTGTTTAAGGTTGCAGACCCCTGCCATAGACCAATTGTTTCTCTCTTGCTGAGCAGCAGAAACTTTGGATTCAGTTGTGATCATAAGTCGAGGATCACTTGCATTGGCCAAAATGTGTCGAAACTGAGCGATACACTTCAAAAATAATCCATGATTTACCATCAGTTATGAGCCCCCCTCTAAAAAAAATGACTTGGGGCCAATTTTGAAGTTCTAATGTACCACCAGTCTCCCACGGTCATTTGGCCGCATTTGTGGGCTTGACCATTAGCATTGGCACACAATCATGTAACATGTAGACAAGAACAGATACAGGAACTGGGCATGGTTAGTCTAGTGACGAGAAGGACCAGGGGAGAAATGATAGCAATCTGCCAATATTTGAGGGGCTGCCACAGAGAGGAGGGGGTCAACCTATTTTCCAAAGCACCCG